>JBBHKE010003208.1:0-163715 GCA_037447655.1 Zygnema cylindricum
TCCGACGCCCTGGCTTTGTCCCTTTATTCCTTGGGATCAACTCGACACCTTCCACGTGTCAATCTATCAGATTTTTTGGCGTAAGCTGCCAAAAGAGCCATTTCGGGATGCCAACGCTCACTCTAGCCGTCCGCTCGTACTTTTTAATTCCAAGTCATCCGTTCGATTCCGGCGGCGCGCAGAATATTATTTTGAGTCCGTTGTACTTTATGTCGGCCGTCCTTTTTCCGTTCCGTGTTCACCAGTTTGTGTGTAAATTCCGTACGTCGCCGTAAAAATATTTTGTTCAGTTAACCGGCGAGCGTTTTTTGTGTTGCGTTGTCCGTAATAATTTTCAGTTCAATAGTTACGGAACAGATTCGTCTATTTGGCATGCCACGCTATATAATGTAAATAGTATAATACAGTATTTAATAAGGTAATATAGTATGCGTACTATATATTTTTATTGTTATCGCCGATATGGAATTTGTTGGTCTCGGACCGATATATCGGTACCTTTGACCGTTCGATAACTGATAACTATCGGTATCGGTGCTATCGCGATAATTTTTTTACCGATGCACAACACTAGAATATATACATGTATGATTATATACATTAGTATATGTATCCGTACAAAATATAAGAAATCGTACGCCGTCGCGAATTTAGAATATCCGTACATGCAATACTAGTTTACGTGACAGACTAGTCCCGTTTGTTTTAGTGCACGTTCCTATGCGTGCGCGTCTGATACAATTCATTTTTTGTAAATTTTCATTGAAAAGGTAAACTTATGTACAGTCTGACATCAACCGTACACCACACTATTTAAATTTTATTGTACTTTAGGGCTAACGCTATTTTGTAAAGTACTTTAAATAACGTCAAGGAAAAATTAAAATCATGTATCCTATTTGAAAAAAAAAATCAGAGTTTTAAGAACCCAAATTAGAGTTATTGACACTAATAACGATTCGCGGTGTAGTATGTGCTGTACAGTACAGAATATTATATATTTTGATGTATATATATTTTTGTTTATTTATTTACTTTTTTAATACATTCTAAATTGTTGATTTTCATTCAATTTGTCTTATATGTGTTCTGATTTTCTTTCGAAATTTTTTAGTTGTCTACTTATCGTTAGTCTATTTATCATGCGATAATTTTTAATTCTCTACTTATCAATAGGTGTATATATATATATATATATATATATACTATTCTATATTTCATATAAATTAAAAGTTTGAGTTCTATGTAAAAAGGGAATTTGACATTTCATTCAATATATCCAATTTTTTATATCTAGGGTAGAATGCACAGGGCACAGCATTGTGAATCGGTGCTAATGGAAATAGAAAAAGAACAAGAAGAATATCTCATTATCACAAACGTAATGTTGAGACCATCAAAGTACAAGATATAATTGAGATGGAAAAATGTTGACTACCGTTAAAGGTTAGAGATGGAAAGCCTAAAAGGACTAAAAAACATTGCAAAAGCTAAGCAACACTGAAAGTAAGGCAGTGGAAGCTATAAAAACTAAATAAATACAAAAGGACAACTATAAGAGCACAAAAAACCACCCTATACACAAACTAAAAAAAAAACAGTCGTGGGCACAAAACCGAAAACAAGTCCACACTAAAGGTTGAAATGACAAATATCATCAATGTGCGCCAGAGGTAAGTCTTTCAGTCTACGACCATTATATCTCCAAATCAAATGACATCAAGTTTTCGGTTGGGTCTTTTTGCCCCTAGTCACGTTTCTTTTAAGTCGTTGCATCGCAATCCACATCACCAACATGCAATGTCGCAAGTGTAGAAACATGAGATTGAGCCTGACTAGTGAGAATTGTGTCACCTAATGTTCTTTCTACTATGTGTAAAAATACAAAATCCACGCAAGGATTGCGTATACCCCTAGATTGGGAATGTGGCGAGAGTATATGCAACATCTCGTGTTTGATTGTGTATCTTGCTTCCTTACCGACTAAAGCAACTACATCCCGAACAATATCATGTGTTGCTGTAGGCTCCCCACCGTGTGAGCAACGGAAAAAGTAAACAATTTACTCTTCGTTAGACTGGCCAAAATTCAACGAGGCTTGCTTAAAAGCGAGGGTTGTGGCGAGCTGAGACGTAATCGAAGTGCAGAAGAAAACTGAGAAGAAGATTAGCAGAGTGAGTCAAAATTTGGAGTAAGAAAGAGCCAAGCCTCGACCCTTGACTCCAAACAAGAGCAAAGTTGAGCTCGTGCTTCAATCGTAGGAACCGCCTCATGAAGCTCGTTGAACATAGTGGGGGGCCGACTTGAAGAACCTCCTTGAGGTGGTGTCTACCGTTAAAACGTGGGCGTCACTCTTGTTTTGTTATGGCAGTGTGAATAACACTAATTTGAGCGCGCCTAAATTGACTTAAGCGTACAAAAATAATGCTAGGTAATGGCGTCGAGACAGAAAAGTGAGAGGTACTTTTATGTAAAAGCGCATGTTAGTAACAAAGTATGAGGAAAATCGGGCAAACGTTCTCACATGTTCAAAGACTATGTGAATATAAGCTAGCCTATACACCATGTATTGTGTATCCAAATTAGTGTTAGCTTTTATAAATTTATGTTATTTTTTTGTCGGCGTTAGGCTTTGAACCCCCAAAAAAGTTAGTTACACTAACAATTTATTTACACTAACACTTTCTTTACACTAACACTTTCTTTACACTAATAGTTTCTTTACACTAATAGTTTCTTTACACTAATAGTTTCTTTACACGTAATAATTTCTTTACACGTAATAATTCCTTTACACGTAATAATTCCTTTACACGTAATAATTTCTTTTCACGTAATAATTTCTTTACACGTAATAATTTATTTTCACGCAATAATTTATTTTCACGTAATAATTTATTTTCATGTAATAATTTCTTTACACGTAATAATTTCTTTACACTAATACTTTTTTACACTAATATTTTTTTTACACTAATAGTTTCTTTACACAGATAATTTCTTTACACGGATAATTTCTTTACACTAATAAATTATTGTTACTAATGGCTATTCCGCGGAATGGCTATAAGTGTTAATAAATTATTAACATAAAAATAAACCGACGCTTAGAAACAACATAACTCTTAAACCAGGAGGTTTCTATATCCACCCAACCTGCTATCTTGGACTACAGCCACTTGCTTGTTTCCTACACTAAACCACGATAACACTAGTGAAGATTCCTCGTCAATTGGACAGCCTGCGAAATTGTTCTTATCTTTACGATTCCGACTACCCTGGCTGTTTAACATTAGCCGTGGAGCCTTATAAAAAGTATGATTGCTTTATCCAAAAATTGGTGCATACCAGATAATTATTGTGTGGGATAGGTGGCCGTGGAGCCTCATAAAAAGTTAATTGCTTTATCCAGAAGTTGGTTGGTGCATATCATAGTAACCCTAAAAGACTAAGAATGGCCTGTACAGGGATTGAACCTGTGACCTTGGCGTTATTAGCACCACGCTCTAACCAGCTGAGCTAACAGGCCACATGCCAAGGAAGTTCAGTTTGTTTAATTTTAACTTAAACGTCTTTATGAATTAAAGCCCTTTGGTTCCCATAGACGAAATTGTACGTTTGCCAAAATTGTGGTGATGAAATGATTTTGGATAGTATATCATCTCGACTGAGATGCGGACGCGTGCATTATAACCAAGATTTCCGGCTTGACTTGAAAATTATCCATTCATCGACGTGGATGGATGTATTATCAGACACGTGGCATCTAAAGACTCGAAGGACTACAGTACAAGCACAGTATTGTAGTACGCCGTGTGTCGCTATTAGTGTAAAGGTTTTTTTCGCCACATAAATTTTGAATTTTCTTTCTCCGTGCCCAGATATTCAATCTTTGATTGAAGACCACCAATCGGAAGGTGAGAATCTTGTCTCTGAGCCACGACCGTCGGATTAGCAATCTATAAAGTATGCACGGAGAAAAGATGTTTTTAGTGTGTAAAAAAACATCATCGCTAATAGTGATAAAACTGTAACGTACTGTACTGCACTGTCTGTCTTGCAAAGTATTGAATTTGCTTCAATCCATTGTGCTTCGGTATGCATCGTGTGATCGTGTCTCATATCGTAAAGTCTCGCTTTTCGTATCGCAAAGCTGTACCGCTTCGGCCAATACGCAATGCTGGATACGTGCATGTATCGTAACGGTTTTCTCTATACTGCACCGTGTAATCGTGTATCGCTATTAGTGTTAATAATTTTTTCGTCGCTTGAAACATATTTTCTCCGTGCACACACGTCGGATTGTTGATCTGACGGGTGCGATTGAAAGGTAAGATTCTCAGCTTCCGATTGGCTATCTAAAATTGGAAATCGAAAAAGTGTGTACGGAGAAAAGATGTTTTAAGCGGCGAAAAAGTATCAACACTAATAAGCGATACACGGTGTAGTATTCTGTATTCTGCATTCCTGTCACCGGAAGAAGACATGCGGACAAAACTGAAAGACAAAACCGAAAAACAAAACTGAAAAATAAAACTGAAAGACAAAACTGAAAAACAAAACTGAAAAGCAAAACTGAAAAACAAAACTGAAAAACAAAACTGAAAAACAAAACTGAAAAACAAAATTGAAAGACAAAACTGGAATACAAAACTGCAGCGTATTACCAGTCAAGGGTAACCGTTTTACCAATAACTGCGATGCGGAAAACTGTTGCATTTTATTTGGCCAAAAACGTAGGAGAGCCAGTCAACAAGTGTAAACCTAAAAAAAATTGTTGTGTAGTAAATTTCCACAAAAAAAAAATAAAAAAATTGTTGTGTGTAATTTCTTCCTGTAAATTTCCTATCACAATGATTACCATAGTAGCTAAAATTGTCAGTTATCCAACGACGTCCGATGTATAGCGTGGTGACGAATAAATTTTTATCGCCGATATATTTTGAAATATAACTATAGCATTACTATGCGCTAATACTCTATAGTATATACTTTAGCAGATCGGAAGATTGTCTAAAGAAATCTTGAAAATTCACGATATCGCGACAGTCGCTATATTTTGTTGTTGGTCTATTTGAACTATATACCTGTAAAATTTTGCAATATTGATGTATCGAGCCGATATATGATTATCGGTAAGAGATTGTCGATACACAATACTAGCTAAATACCAGCAAAATAATAACCATCTTAACATAGGGTAACCATCCTAAAGAAAAAATATACTAGTACTAAAAATGATTGACAACTTATTGCACCAGTTCCTCAAAATGCACTTATAAGACATTTGTTGTCCCTAAAAAAATTTCACAACTAATTCCTGCAATTTCCACTAAAATGCACCCAATTTCATTAACAGGTTTCAATGATAAAAAATCACCATTATTCAACAACGACATTTACTTTCTTTTTTAGTTATTTCCACCCTTACTTATATTTCATTTGTTTTTTAAGCATCATTTTCGAAGGTTGTCCTATTGACACCCCAATTCAAACAAAAAACACCCTCAAGTTAACGAAAAATTGTATTGTCAAATTAGCGAACCTACGACATGAAAAAAAGAAAAAGTTTTAGAGGAAGACTAAGTGGATATGCGAGAACAAATTTGTGGCGAGAGGAATGTTTTCCAAAGTTTTGGTGCACTTCAAGGTATTAGAGGATAAATACCTCTATAGCATTAGATGAAGAAAGGTCTCGTTTCATGATTTGTAATTATCGACTGATGATGGTGTTAAGATTCGTAGAATCGAGGCATAAAGAGGCCGATCCCATTAATAAGGGAACGATGAGTCGACCAGGATTTGAATTTGGGACCTTTCATATAAGATATGATTGTGTTAACCCTTGGGCCACCAACCCGGATATCGTTGTTGGTGAGTCCATTTTATTACCTATTTTAGTGTGGGTGCACCCCACATTCGGGTATCGACCGTTACATTTTACGTACGTCAACAAATGGTGGTGAGAGACAAATAAAAAAGCCTCTGAAATCTTCATACCCACCTTCTAAGATATCATGTAAACCTTAGTAAGAATCACATTTTCGAAAAATCACATTTTGGAGATGATAGAGATGTGGACAAGAACAACTGTAAGCAACTATATTACTGAGGAGAGTGCGAATACATTAAGAAGTTTCACACCTCCGGTGGATAATACAAAATACGCGAGCTTTGAATGTGGGGGATGGGGAAAAACTTGAGGAGATGAATTGCAACGGAGGACCGAAGGCGAAAATCCCAAAATCGACAAGCAATAAAAATCTCACAAAAAGCAATTTTAGCACTTCAAATATGTGAACGTTGAACGTTTTTTAGTTGTATTCTTATTTAACGGCAAGTTTTACCACGAAATAACGAGACTCATATTGTTTTAAAATACGCTACATTTGAGGAACGATACCTGGCAAACGCAGTATGAGACAAAATGCAAAAGATGTTTGGTAACCATAAGATTAACTCCAACCAAGGTGTTGGGTGTCTAATAGAAACAACCACCTCGATAAAGAGAATGGGAATGTTAATGGAGTTTGATTGGCGTGGATGTTTGTGTTATTCGTTGGAGTTAGTCACTAGAGCAAAAAAGGCCATGAAAGCTTATATGATTATTATGGGCCACCTTGATTTGTCGTCTTCTGAGGGAGAGGAAAGGGGGAGCGTGGGAGAGAAAAGGGGGAGCGAGGGAGAGGAAAGGGGGAGCGAAAGAGAGGAAAAGGGGAGCGAGGGAGAGGGAAGGGGGAGCGAGGGAGAGGGAAGGGGGAGCGAGGGAGAGGGAAGGGGGAGCGAGGGAGAGGGAAGGGGGAGCGAGGAAGTCGAGAGAGGCAAGAGAAGGCAAAAAGGAAAGAAGGCGGGAGAGGAAACTGGAGATTGAGGGAGCGGAGGGACATAGGAACTGGTAAAATGGGATTGCGGTGTGGAAATCCTTACCTTAACCTGATGTACTCAGCGACGTCTTAAGCAATTCTCCAAAAGGGATTTTAATCTAAGACCCTGGCCTGTACAGGGATCGAACCTGTGACCTTGGCGTTATTAGCACCACGCTCTAACCAGCTGAGCTAACAGGCCATATTCCCCAGGGTTGAAATTAAGTTATAAATTATATTTTTCAAACACATTAAGTGTCCGAAGATTTACTGTGGAGTCTTCGCACGAACCCAAAATGTTAAATTGAACTTCCGTTCCCTGTACGGATGACTTACTGTACGGTGTGCATGCAGCCGGAGCCCGGCAAACAATAGTCGCACGGAATTCATATCATGCGGAACCTTCGCAAGGTATGACTTAATTCGACTAATGATGATACAGTACACCGTCAATCGCTAATAGTGTAGAAAAGGTATTTGTGGAAAAAACAAATTGTGTTATCTACGCTATTTAGAGTTATAACTTAGGGAATTGCTAATCGCAGAGACGATTTTTGCTGCGCGCAGGTACACCGTGAATCGCTATTAGCGTACATGACGCTAATTGGGGTACCCCTTTTTTTGGGGCAAATTCTCAAATAGAATAAAGTACGCTAAATGTTTCTGAACGTTATTTGAGGTACCCCGCTCAATACGGTTCATAACTGTAATTTAGTGCCATTTTAAATAGTGTGGTGTACGGACTTCCATATTTGTGTTATTCCGTACATTTTATATTTAAAAGTACAGAAAATATAATAATATAAAATTGCGTAAACATTTTCCGGCATACGCAGATGTCAAAATAACGCGACGTCGTACGATTTGAACAATTTCGTACATCTACATGTTTTAGTGTGGACATATTATGTGCTGAAAACTTTTACAAAGCAGTTTACAAATTAGAGTACATGATAAATTAGTATCATGGTGTACCCGAAAAAACACATTTTACCGTAAAGTACGCTAATTGTTTCATTACGCTACATTTTTTATTACGCTAATAGCGATTCACGGTGTAGTTGTCAGAAATTGTACATTTGAAGTACAATTTCGTACAAGTGACGTACCTTTAATTTCAGATCTGACGGTCAATCCGTCAAACAACTGTAGCTGGCGGAATATTGTACCGGCGGTTAAAAAAGTGTCGCGCTTGCAAACGTCGACCGTCATTAAAAAAAACAATTCACACGGCCTGCGCAGGTTTACTGTAACCAAACTTCGGTAGCCACATATAAATATATTGGCTGCGCGCAGGTAGTTTATCACTTCACGTTAGCCGCAAAAATGAAGTCATCTCGTCGTCACGTCCACCGTGGACGTGATGACGTGTCATTTTAGTTTCATCGATGTTTATACGCGGGTAAGCTTTTTTATTTTGTACGAAGTTTATTTGGTTTCGTGCGAGTTTACACATGTTGTACGTCGTCCTTTAATATGTGTCCAAGTTCAATGTAACAGTTCGCGAGTTTGATTTCATTTTTGCGGTAAACTACACCGCCAATCGTTATTAGCGTTGTGTACGCTAATTTCGTCTCGCTTTTTTTTTATTATCAAATATAATTATCCACACTATTTAAAAAACCTTTATCCCTAATTAGAATAGACGATTTCTTCGAGAATTTTCAAATTCCCAATTAGCGTAAACCACGCTAATTATTCGTATACGCTAAAAAAATTTACACGCTAATAACGATTGGCGGTGTACCTGCGCGCAGCCATTTTATTTATATGTGGCTGCCGCAGTTTGGTTACAGTAAACCTGCGCAGGCCGTGTGAATTGTTTTTTTTTTATGACGGTCGACGTTTGCAAACGTGAAATTTAAATATCCGTACATGTAAGACTAATTTACGTGTCGGAACAATCCCGTTTTCTTAGCGCACGATCCTATGCGTGCGCGTCTGATTTAACTCATTTTTTGTAAATTTTTCACTTGAAAAGGTACATTTATGTACGGTCTGACATCAACCGTACACCACACTATTTAGATAATATTGTAATTCGTCCTTTACGCTATTTTATACGGTACCTTAATTAACGTCAAGGAAAAATTTAAATCATGTATCCTATTTGAGGAAAAAAATCAAAATTTTTAGAACCCAAATTAGTGTCGTTGACACTAATAACGATGCGCGGTGTAGTTAGAGTACGGGTTTCCCATAAATGAAGCCGCTTAAGCCGGTGTTCACAAGTCGACGGTAAAACATGTGAGAACAGGTTCGCGAGATTTTTTTGTCGTCTATTGGCTATTGCTATGAATCAAATCTGAGCGTGACGGCAGTGACTTTCCGTGTCGAGCCCGTTATGTGCCGCTATATTTGTACTTTTCTTTGAAATATCGCCATATCGGGCAGTTTCCGTACGGACTGACACATTTCGTGCATTACACTTCATTCTTCGTCCATAATTTAATAATTTTGAATACTCGGCTGTCTGAATTAAAAAAAATAGAATAACGTACGATATGAAGCTGTACGAACTTGTGACCGAATCCCTGACCAAATCTTAGATCGAATTTCACAGCGAATCTGCAACCTAAGCCTCCGAATTTTCCATTTTAAACCTAAATTTTACTGTTTTACTGTCAATATTGACGGTAGGTCTTCCGAAAGCTTTTTCAATGTTCATATAGAAATAAACATGGCGGAAATTCTGGAATCAGAAAGTCATAAAGACCGTACATTTCAAATAGACCGTACATTTCAAATAGACCGTACATTTCAAATAGAGGATATCGAACCTGGAGATTCAAGGCTGTTAGAATGCCTTTTCCCCGTTTTGAAGGAATTAAGGACATTTTTGACGCCCGAACTTTTCCTGACAGGTAACATTTGGTTGGAGAGGTTTTTAGCAGGAAAAATGTGTTTTGGACTGTATTTTTTAATTGCATTTTCTTTTTTTGGAGTTTTTAGAGAATAAAATACGATCGCAAACGTGTCTTGTTTAAGATTTTGCCACCAATGCCCAATTTTGAATACTCAATGTCGAATGTGTAGTCCTTCAAATAAAATTTCAATGTGCAATGCTCAATGTCCAATGTCTCCAATGTCCAACTTTCAATGTCCAACTTTCAATGTCCAACTTTCAATGTCCAATGCTCAATTTCCAATGTCCAACTTTCAATTTCCAATGCTCAATGTCCAATGTCCGATGTCCAACTTTCAATGTCCAATGCTCAATGTCCAATGTCCAGTGTCCAATGTGCAATGCTCAATGTCCATTGTGAAATTTCCAATGTCCAATGTCAGATGTCCATGTTTAAAGTACAATGTCCAATGTCCAATGTCTCCATCCTTTCTCCACCTTTTCCCCTTTTTTATTTAAGTACTAATTCATGTATTTATTTATTTATGCAACTACTTATTCATTTATTTTTGTAGTCATGTATCGGAGTGTTCATTTACATGTTTATTTATTGACTTAAACGAAAACGGTTGTACCCAAAGCTTCCATTTTTCGGCCATTGATTTTGTTTTGTTTTGTTTTATTTTAGTTTATTTTATTCCTTTCTGATTCATTTTTGTTCATTTTTTTTTCCTTTTTCCACCATTCTTGATTCATTTATTCGCTTTTTCCAGTATACAAAAACGGATATTCCCAAGGACTGCGTTTTTCGGGCGTTTTTCAGACGAATGAGGAATCGCCAGCTGGCGAATGCGTGGGAGTCGCCGGTTGGAGGATCCAATGGTTAACTTTTGGAATAAAAAAACTTAATGTCGACGATCTTGTGACAAAATCAACCGCGAGATCTTCCGGAGTTGGGCAAGCTTTACTTGGATACCTTGAAAAAAAAGTGGGCGTCTCCCTCTCTCTCTCTCTCTCTCTCTTTCTCTCCTTCCTCGACCTCCTATCCCTCCTCCCCCTTCCTCCCCCCTCCCCTCCTTGTTCATTTATTTGTTTGTTTATTCAATAATGTATCTATTTAATTCTTTATCTGTATATTTGTTTATTGATTAATTCATTCAATTATTCCTTCTTTTGTCGTTCATTCGTTTATATACTTATTCACTTGTTTATTTATCTGTTTATCTATTTACTATTTATTTATGTATTCATTTATTCATCCATTCGTTCATTTCTTCATTCATTTGTTCGTTTATTTATTTATAAATTTGTATATCTATCTATCTATTTATTAATTTACTCATTCATATTTTTATTCATTTATTAATTTATTTATTTGTTTATTTATTTATTTAGGCTCAAGTGGAGGGGTGCACAAAAGTCAGTCTCGATTCCGGATGTCAGCGACAACAAGCTCATAAATTTTATTTTCGAGAAAATATGGTCGTGGCATCGTTTCATTTTGAGAAACCAGTGTAAATTTTTTTATTTTTTTTAGAAAAGTTGAAAAAAACAATAGAATATTATTGAGAATAAAATCTACTATCGGAAAAAAAAAAGAGAGAAAGGGAAAATTATGAGTGGCATTTTTTTTTATTTTGAAATAACGTTGTAAGAAAATAAGTTAAAAATGAAAAAATGACATAACATTATTGAAGATAAAAATCTCTTATTGAGAAAAAAAATCAGGAAAATATGGTTGTGATACTGTTTTATTTTTAGAAAGCAGCATAATGTTTTTGAAATAAATGGGAATGAAGAAACAATGTTTTCTTGAAACAAAATTGAAGGAATGGAAAAAACTCTCTCTCTCTCTCTCTCTCTCCTCTCCCCTCTCTCTTCCCCCTCTCTCTTACCCCTCCCCATTCCCTGTACCTTTCCCTCTCCCTCTCCCTACCCCCTCTCCCTCCCCCTCTCCCTCTCCCTCTCCCTCTCCCTCTCCCTCTCCCTCTCCCTCTCCCTCTCCCTCTCCCTCTCCCTCTCCCTCTCCCTCTCCCTCCCTCTCCCCCCCCCTCCCTCTCTCCATCTCCCTCTCCATCTCTCTCTCCCTCTCTCTCTCCCTCCCCCTCTCCTTCTCCCTCTCTCTCGCCCTCTCCCTCTCCCTCTCCCCCCCCGCTCTCCCTCCCCCTCTCCCTCTCCCTCTCTCTCCCCCTCCCCCTCCCCCTCTCTCCCTCTTCCTTTCCCTCTCCTTCTCCCTCTCCCTCTCCCTCTCTCTCTCTCCTCTCCCTAGAGGCAATGGAAGTATCTTAGCGCTCACCTTTTTATCCCTCCCCCCTCTCCCCCCCCTTTCCCTCCTGTCCCCTTTTCTAAACCCTTCGACCGATTCTATTCGTTAACAAGTAAATTTTGGAATGGGTCATTTTTTGTCTCATTTTGACTCTAATGATGTTTGGAAATATGCGAATGCGTAGAACAAGATGTTTGTGAAGAAAATTAAAAATTTCAAAGAAAATTAAAAATTGCAAAGAAAATTAAAAATTGTAAGGGAAATCTAAAAATGTAAAGAAAACTAGAAATTATAAAGAAAATTAAAATTGTAATGATCCAATGCACAAACCGTAGGGTTTTGAGATTTAACAATATTACTTGCCCCTTTCTCACAGTCAGCAAATTACTTCCTCATTAGTCAAGGTTCTACTTCCTGAGTGGTCAACTTAAATCCTGCGTGGTTAAGTTAAGATAGTGCCTAGAGTTCAACCAATGAAAGATAATGAAGGAAAGGCGTCCCCAAAGTGCGCTTCAGTATATACTACATATTGTTCAATATATCATACATATTTTTCAATATATAGTACATATTGTTCAATATATATAATACATATTGTTCAATATACTATACATTTTGTTTAATATACAATACATTTTGTTCAATGTACAATACATTTTGTTCAATATATAATACATATTGTTCAATATATACTACATGCCGTTCGATATATACTACAAATTGTCCAATATATATATTCAACATACCGTTCAATATATACTGTATATTGTTCAATATGACCACACAGGTAGATCTACCGATTAGGTTTAGGCTAATTACAAAAGTCACCTCATTTGTTAAAGGATTAACCGAGTACGGGGAAGATTTGGCAAAGGTAAACCCCCCATCCGTTTTCCATACTTTTTTGTAAGGTTATATATGTCTAATCTAGTCACAGCATTTGCTAGTAAAATATTATAAGTAGGGTTTTTAGGCAATTTAGGATTTTCTTAGGGCTGTTTAGTATTTTTTTGGAGGAATACTAGACAAAAATATTTGAAAATGTCAGGACCCTGTATATTTCCCATATTTCCCATATTAGACAGAAGGACCAAAGATTTTAAGGTTAAAAAAAACATTTTTTTTTTTTGCACTAAAACAAAAAAAAATAAAAAATCCCATTGATGATGAATTTTAAGTGCAAACAACACGCAAAGAAATAAAATTACAAAAAGTTAACATGTTTTTGCACGATTACTGTTGGATGAAACGGCATCCAAAAGTGAGTCCTCAAGTATGTTTTCTATAGAAAAATTTAATGAGTTCAACTAGAAAAACAACCAATGTTTGGCAAAACCCTTAAAAACCCTAAAATTTCTAAAAAACCCTAAAAAACCTAAAAAACCCTAAAAACATGCCGAATACCTGGACGCGCCGGAATGTACGGTATTCTTTCCCGAGATTGAGGTTTTTAACCATAGTCAACAAACTAATTAGAGGAGCATTCGCATGCGTAGAATATTCGGGTCAGAAGAATGTTCGAGTAAATAGAATATCCGGCAAAAAATCAACAACGTTAAAATCCGCATTGTTCCCCATATTTGTTGGTAGGGTCATGCATCTTTCGGGTAGGGGAGAAAAAAACAATTCATTAATGTTAAAAAACTATTCAAAAAAATTAATTTAATCTCTGTTTTATTGCATGCCAAGATCTTAATTATTTATTTAACAACGATTTCCAAATCCAAAAATGCAAAAAGTAATACATGAATTTATATGATTTTCAAGTGTCAAGGTACAAGTCCTTAGAGGAAAAAGAAAAATAATGCTTGTATTTTTGAGTTTACTACACTATCTTTATTTTTCAGCAACTTTGTCGACATTGCCTAAATTTATAAGTGAAAATAGAAAGGAAGTTAATATGTAAATTACAAGTTTTTAGATCAAGAGAAGATAGTAAAACTCGCGGAGGTGAAGGCAAGCGATATGAAATAAGTATACCGTGAATCGCTATTAGTGTTAACGCTAATAGCAATACACGGAGTACCGATTGAAAGTACGACAACGGTAACTAAAAGTACACGCGACTTTCTTCGGCAACATTATGTAGTATTTTTCGGCGATTGGATAAAATTTGAACCAGCGACAAGTGCCGCAAATTACTGAACCAAACCAAATAAACCTAAGTATTCGGCATGCGGAGCAAATACAAAAAGATCGCCCGAATATACAGAGATTTCTTTCGAAAATGCCGAATAACGGTGATATAGTTAAGACAAATGTGGAATTCAACTCCAAACTACAAAAGGTCATTTGCATAAGTTCCAATATTACTTATATTCGATACTTGAAAGGCATGAAAAAATAGAAAGCCCAAAAAGAAAAGGAAGTAACAAAAAGCATCGAGAACAAAAGTTAAAACAACAGAGGCTTTACTTTCAAAACTATAGAAATGATATATGAATTCAACATGACAATGGCATTTAAGGTTTGGAGTTATGATTTTGTGATAATACCGGAAGATGGACCTCTTCCATCTAAGGGTATATATTTTACAATATTGACCTGTCCAGTGAAAGAAATCACCTTTGGGTGTGCTTTTACTAACATGCCCAATGCCTCAGCTCTCGGGGAACCGAGTGCTAGCAGGTATTCTAGCAAGTGCAAGTGTGACTCTTAGTGCGAGTGCACCTCTTTCCTCTCAGAATGCCTATGACCCCCCACAAGTTATGGCCCTACCCCCAAAATATCTGATTTTTGACGGAACAACCTACTTGTACTAGGAAAGTATGTTGAGATTCTACTTGGAAGAGAGGGACCTATGGACTGATGAGATTGGCAGAAGAAGAACCTTTGCTGCTTGAATGTAAAAAAAAAACAAATGAAAAAAGATCTCGTAATTTCATACCTTAAAATGAGTAAGGTTAATGAAGTTGGTTTTGAAACCGTGGTAGGTATGTGAAAACTGATGCCATACACCAGAAAAATTTAGGTACAAAAATCGTCACACGCAAATAAATAAAAGGTAGCATGCCAAATTATTCTCATGGCATGAAGAGATGTTCCATAGAGAGCAAAAGTGCAAGGCGAGATTTTACTTTAGCTCAACATGACATGTTGTTAATGAGGAGTTTGCTTCGAGAGTAATAGAGTGCAATTGGATACGGTGAAAAGTATCCGACAACATCAGTAGAACTTACATTTATTTATCGATTGTTTTGAATGAGGAGTCTTGACAATTAAACAAAATGAAAAAAACTTCGTACAAGCCTTGTCTAATCAAATTTTAAATACCAAAATCAACGCTAACAACGAAAGAGGCCGTGGGCCCAAGAGGACACCTATGACATGTTATTATTGTGATGAAATAGGAAGCCACCTTGAACAACAAATCAAAGCCTTGTGAAAGATTTTCCGGAGGGAAAAGGTCGCAGAAAATCTCATCTACCATCCTCAAGGGTCCCCCAGCTAAGAGATGAGTGGACCAAACTAGAGCTTTAACAAAGGCGTCTTGGTCGAGGTCAAAGGGTTATAGTGGTTCATATGAATCAACAAATGGTAAAACGTCATTGGGTGCTGCGGGGTGACGACCTCGAATGGCTTAAATTATCGACGTTGCTATTGGAGACAGTGTGAAAGGTCGTAGTGTACGAACAATACGAGTGAGCTCGCCACATCGACGAAGGTGTAAGGCCCACCACATGCGGGCCTTAGAGGCAAGAATTAGATCTTGGCGACGAGGAGGCGTCAAAAAAAGGCCAACTACACGCTTTGTTTGTTCTTTTTAAAGAAATTCCCAATCCTCGTGTGTCTCCCGTGGCCCGCTAACACCCCTAGAAGAAGTTAAAATCAAAACCCAAAGAGGAAACTAAAAGGAAAAGATGCCATGTAGCAAGTGAAATTCCATGGGCTCCATTGCCCACAGAATTCGCAGATCCGAAAGAAGCTAATCTAGGTGATGCCGACTCCAAGTTGATATAAACCCAAATGAATGATCCCTTGAAAATGAGAACCGAAATACACCTTCACCCCTGTGAAGACAAGACCTTCTGTATGCTCAGTTCCACCACAGAATGCAAAGCTTGAATATGTGTTTTGGACAATATTCCCCACTTTGACTTTCCCACTGAATAATTGCCACCCTGGCATGCAAAGACTCTGACCGACTACACCCCTGTGTAGCTTAGACTCCCCTGAGTCCGCAGCAAAAAGAATCACTGAATTAGCTCACCCGAGCATTATGTTATGGCTCGTCAAAGATGACCTTTATAGTTACAAGCTCTCTTAGAAAGAGGTACCTAAATATCACTAAGTCTTGGTCTGCCTACTCACGACTACCTACTACTAATCCCTAGTCCAATAGGAACACTATATAGTACAAGAAGGTACAATAGGAGATGTACTTATTGTACGGCCATTGTACGACATGGTCTTCAAGGTGACACCTGTGAAATCGGGAGCCATGGTTCCTCCTCCCATCTTCTCCGGTATCAAATAATATGGCGCCACGTGGCACCGCGTGACGCTATCTCCGAATGCCGCCAAAAGCTCACTTCGCGTGGCGGCTACAATGGCGGCCGTCCGATCAAAACATATTTTACACGGTTCAGATTCGCGTACATGCATGAATTGCTCCTTTTCGTTAGTCTGGCGTTAATTAGCTGTTGCGTTAACGTTTATATATTTTTGAAACCCGTAACGTGTATCGTTTTGTCAACGCCTTATTGGATAAGGCATACCTATACAATTATAACCATAATCGATTGTTCAACTCTGGCGAAGGGCAGTTTTTGCTAATTTTTTGTCAGTTAGAATTCTCTTTTTGTACATTTATAAATAACTATTGTACCCTACATATGCCATCGTTGACTCTAAGCTATAGGCTAAAGCCAACGTCTGTTATAGGATGTAGGTACCAGGATCAAACCCTGGATTTGGCATTAACATTTTGGTACAAACTACGAATTAGCCTATCCTCTTTAGACAGCCATGGCTCTAGCTCTCTCTGTGGTCTTCAGTGACTACAATAAGTATGGGGACCGGAGAGAGTTGAGCGACAAGCAGGTTGCCTTTGCTGACTTACTCTATTTATTTTTCCAATACAGACCTCGAAAATACATAAATTTCAACAGCAAGATTGTTGATATCATTAGCCAAAAGCCCAAACGAGAATCGAAGTACAACTTAAACGGTTTCTCGAAGATGAGAAGGAATCTGCAAGTAGAGTTGTGGTCTGGGGTAACTCAAATGGTAATACCCCATAGCATTGAGATTGCGGACGAAATCTCAATCGTGGTGAGAAGTTTGGCCCTCGAGGGGGACAATATTGTTGTTTTTGGAAGATTCAGTTTCGCATATGCGTGCGTGTATTTGCTTGCTTACGTAATTACCGGAGTTAATGTGGAGGTTTGAACGGATTTGCGGATTGGGGGTTTATTGCACGAGTAAATTAATTAACTAATTGAGTGGAGCGAAATGCGCTGAACAATGGACGGCGGATCGCGAAGCGATCCGATTTGAAATATTCGAAGTGTTTGAAAAAGTACGGCCGCCATACGAAACATAATGCGACAGACCGCATTTATTAAATGTGACGCCGCCGGTACGGAGCGTCGTATTTGACACGTGAGATGTACGGCAAAGTACGTAGTAACGGTACGGACTAATTTGGATAGCTTGACGAGGTTTCGACAAGTGGATTTTTCTTATGACCACGCGGCGCGACATCAAGGGTGCCGATTAAGAGTGACGGACGGCGGATATAGTCCGCCGAGATTTTCTATGTAGTGGTGACACGAAATCGCGTCAATCACACGATATTTATTTTTGGACGTTCCGGATTGCTTGCCAAGTGATTCTTGGTACACGTGGAAGGCGGATGGCGTCCGCCGATATTTCCAAGGGACCACATTGTTTTTTATGACGCATTATCTAGTGGACCGTACATATGCGATGTCGGTTCACTACGTGGACTTATCGACAAATGACTAAGCAAGTTGTCGCTTATGACGCGTATTTTGCGGACGCGTCCGTGTAAATATTTGATACAACATTGTTTTGTCTTATGTGTATTATTATTTAGTATTGATTATGACATTTGTTATTTAAGTGATCAATTAGGGTTTTCGACAGTTTAATTTGTGTGTCTTTATTTGTCGTTTATGCAGACAAGTGTACGCTTACGATTGCTAGGCTTTCAGGTGTACGCTTAAGATTAATTTATTCTTAGTGATGGTATATTATGGTTAAATAGGACTAAATGACAGTTATGTAATGTATGTTAGTTATTTTGACACTTAGTGATTTGTTAACAGCTCACAAGTGTATATATAGATTTGAGCTTCATTAGGAAAATAATCAATGCTGGTTAGTAAAGTGGGGACCGAAGATGTAGACTTTTAGGGTTGTCGATTAGGTCATGCACTTTGAATGATATAATGATTATACTTTGATTATACTCTTGTTTATGTGTGATGCATTTGTTTTATTATTTATTTATGTTATTTTATATATGTTTGATATGCATTGTTTATGCATTTGTCCTAGGGTTTGTTTATGTCGATTATTCCATCAAACCTTAGATGATGTCATAGGGTTTATTTATGTTGATTATTCCATGAAACCCTAAATGTTGTTGTTTGTTGCGTCTGTGTACGCATATGGAGGATGCATTTCAAATGATTTTTTTCATTAACCTAGCTTTGCTTAGCTTCTTGCATGATAGTTTGGGTCGCTTCTGCGGTCTATTTTAGACCAAAGAACAACAGGTTATGGGCCCACGCCCCATCTATCATATGTTAGGTTAAGTCGATGTAGGTTTGTGTCACATGCATTGTAGCGGGTTAATTTTGTTCTTGTTGGTTGTATTGCAGTAATGGTGTCTGTGTACCCATGAGATCGGCCTTATCATAGTGTTGGTATGTGCCGAGTTTAATCTTGCATCGCCCCAAGGGTTAACTTAGTGACAGTGCCGAAATGTCTACCCTCAATGAAAATGATTAATTATGAGAAATGATATTTTATTTTTGGAAAATACATATTCGTTTGATGGAGAAATGTGGAAGGTGGAATTTCGACGTTTGGGGGAGAGAGATCCGAAAGGTGGAGTTTTGACATGTGGTGGAGAGATCCAAATTTTGTGGATCGATGATTGTTGAAAATTGGATTTGTAATGTAGATTTTGAGTTGTTGGGAATTTTTGGGAAATGTGATATTATTAGAATTTTTGGGAAAATACTATTTGTTAAGTGTATTTTTAATGGGAAATTTTGGGATCAGATTATTAAATGGAAAAGAAAAGAAAAATTTTGAAATCTAGATTTGATATGGTTGAGGTATAAATTTTGAGTTGGGATATATTATTAGTGTGATCGTTTGGTTTTAATTCTTAGTTGATTTGTGACAGAATTGTGAGAAGTAGATTCAGATTTAGATATTGTTGAGAAAAGATAAAATTTTGTTGTAATCGGAAAATGAAAATATATATTATGTATTATGAAACTTGGAAGGCATATGAAGGCAGCGGAAGCGATGGTGGAACAAGTGAAAATTTTGGCGGAGGCAATTTGGCGGATTCAGATGGAGGAGACAGCAGAAGGTGACAGTAGTGACAGCTGATGATGTAAATCTATGGAGTGTGACAGATGATGACGTGGCGTCATGGATTTACGAAACTAAATCTTCGGGGGAGTGTTGTTTTTGGAAGATTCAGTTTCGCATATGCGTGCGTGTATTTGCTTGCTTACGTAATTACCGGAGTTAATGTGGAGGTTTGAACGGATTTGCGGATTGGGGGTTTATTGCACGAGTAAATTAATTAACTAATTGAGTGGAGCGAAATGCGCTGAACAATGGACGGCGGATCGCGAAGCGATCCGATTTGAAATATTCGAAGTGTTTGAAAAAGTACGGCCGCCATACGAAACATAATGCGACAGACCGCATTTATTAAATGTGACGCCGCCGGTACGGAGCGTCGTATTTGACACGTGAGATGTACGGCAAAGTACGTAGTAACGGTACGGACTAATTTGGATAGCTTGACGAGGTTTCGACAAGTGGATTTTTCTTATGACCACGCGGCGCGACATCAAGGGTGCCGATTAAGAGTGACGGACGGCGGATATAGTCCGCCGAGATTTTCTATGTAGTGGTGACACGAAATCGCGTCAATCACACGATATTTATTTTTGGACGTTCCGGATTGCTTGCCAAGTGATTCTTGGTACACGTGGAAGGCGGATGGCGTCCGCCGATATTTCCAAGGGACCACATTGTTTTTTATGACGCATTATCTAGTGGACCGTACATATGCGATGTCGGTTCACTACGTGGACTTATCGACAAATGACTAAGCAAGTTGTCGCTTATGACGCGTATTTTGCGGACGCGTCCGTGTAAATATTTGATACAACATTGTTTTGTCTTATGTGTATTATTATTTAGTATTGATTATGACATTTGTTATTTAAGTGATCAATTAGGGTTTTCGACAGTTTAATTTGTGTGTCTTTATTTGTCGTTTATGCAGACAAGTGTACGCTTACGATTGCTAGGCTTTCAGGTGTACGCTTAAGATTAATTTATTCTTAGTGATGGTATATTATGGTTAAATAGGACTAAATGACAGTTATGTAATGTATGTTAGTTATTTTGACACTTAGTGATTTGTTAACAGCTCACAAGTGTATATATAGATTTGAGCTTCATTAGGAAAATAATCAATGCTGGTTAGTAAAGTGGGGACCGAAGATGTAGACTTTTAGGGTTGTCGATTAGGTCATGCACTTTGAATGATATAATGATTATACTTTGATTATACTCTTGTTTATGTGTGATGCATTTGTTTTATTATTTATTTATGTTATTTTATATATGTTTGATATGCATTGTTTATGCATTTGTCCTAGGGTTTGTTTATGTCGATTATTCCATCAAACCTTAGATGATGTCATAGGGTTTATTTATGTTGATTATTCCATGAAACCCTAAATGTTGTTGTTTGTTGCGTCTGTGTACGCATATGGAGGATGCATTTCAAATGATTTTTTTCATTAACCTAGCTTTGCTTAGCTTCTTGCATGATAGTTTGGGTCGCTTCTGCGGTCTATTTTAGACCAAAGAACAACAGGTTATGGGCCCACGCCCCATCTATCATATGTTAGGTTAAGTCGATGTAGGTTTGTGTCACATGCATTGTAGCGGGTTAATTTTGTTCTTGTTGGTTGTATTGCAGTAATGGTGTCTGTGTACCCATGAGATCGGCCTTATCATAGTGTTGGTATGTGCCGAGTTTAATCTTGCATCGCCCCAAGGGTTAACTTAGTGACAGTGCCGAAATGTCTACCCTCAATGAAAATGATTAATTATGAGAAATGATATTTTATTTTTGGAAAATACATATTCGTTTGATGGAGAAATGTGGAAGGTGGAATTTCGACGTTTGGGGGAGAGAGATCCGAAAGGTGGAGTTTTGACATGTGGTGGAGAGATCCAAATTTTGTGGATCGATGATTGTTGAAAATTGGATTTGTAATGTAGATTTTGAGTTGTTGGGAATTTTTGGGAAATGTGATATTATTAGAATTTTTGGGAAAATACTATTTGTTAAGTGTATTTTTAATGGGAAATTTTGGGATCAGATTATTAAATGGAAAAGAAAAGAAAAATTTTGAAATCTAGATTTGATATGGTTGAGGTATAAATTTTGAGTTGGGATATATTATTAGTGTGATCGTTTGGTTTTAATTCTTAGTTGATTTGTGACAGAATTGTGAGAAGTAGATTCAGATTTAGATATTGTTGAGAAAAGATAAAATTTTGTTGTAATCGGAAAATGAAAATATATATTATGTATTATGAAACTTGGAAGGCATATGAAGGCAGCGGAAGCGATGGTGGAACAAGTGAAAATTTTGGCGGAGGCAATTTGGCGGATTCAGATGGAGGAGACAGCAGAAGGTGACAGTAGTGACAGCTGATGATGTAAATCTATGGAGTGTGACAGATGATGACGTGGCGTCATGGATTTACGAAACTAAATCTTCGGGGGAGTGTTGTTTTTGGAAGATTCAGTTTCGCATATGCGTGCGTGTATTTGCTTGCTTACGTAATTACCGGAGTTAATGTGGAGGTTTGAACGGATTTGCGGATTGGGGGTTTATTGCACGAGTAAATTAATTAACTAATTGAGTGGAGCGAAATGCGCTGAACAATGGACGGCGGATCGCGAAGCGATCCGATTTGAAATATTCGAAGTGTTTGAAAAAGTACGGCCGCCATACGAAACATAATGCGACAGACCGCATTTATTAAATGTGACGCCGCCGGTACGGAGCGTCGTATTTGACACGTGAGATGTACGGCAAAGTACGTAGTAACGGTACGGACTAATTTGGATAGCTTGACGAGGTTTCGACAAGTGGATTTTTCTTATGACCACGCGGCGCGACATCAAGGGTGCCGATTAAGAGTGACGGACGGCGGATATAGTCCGCCGAGATTTTCTATGTAGTGGTGACACGAAATCGCGTCAATCACACGATATTTATTTTTGGACGTTCCGGATTGCTTGCCAAGTGATTCTTGGTACACGTGGAAGGCGGATGGCGTCCGCCGATATTTCCAAGGGACCACATTGTTTTTTATGACGCATTATCTAGTGGACCGTACATATGCGATGTCGGTTCACTACGTGGACTTATCGACAAATGACTAAGCAAGTTGTCGCTTATGACGCGTATTTTGCGGACGCGTCCGTGTAAATATTTGATACAACATTGTTTTGTCTTATGTGTATTATTATTTAGTATTGATTATGACATTTGTTATTTAAGTGATCAATTAGGGTTTTCGACAGTTTAATTTGTGTGTCTTTATTTGTCGTTTATGCAGACAAGTGTACGCTTACGATTGCTAGGCTTTCAGGTGTACGCTTAAGATTAATTTATTCTTAGTGATGGTATATTATGGTTAAATAGGACTAAATGACAGTTATGTAATGTATGTTAGTTATTTTGACACTTAGTGATTTGTTAACAGCTCACAAGTGTATATATAGATTTGAGCTTCATTAGGAAAATAATCAATGCTGGTTAGTAAAGTGGGGACCGAAGATGTAGACTTTTAGGGTTGTCGATTAGGTCATGCACTTTGAATGATATAATGATTATACTTTGATTATACTCTTGTTTATGTGTGATGCATTTGTTTTATTATTTATTTATGTTATTTTATATATGTTTGATATGCATTGTTTATGCATTTGTCCTAGGGTTTGTTTATGTCGATTATTCCATCAAACCTTAGATGATGTCATAGGGTTTATTTATGTTGATTATTCCATGAAACCCTAAATGTTGTTGTTTGTTGCGTCTGTGTACGCATATGGAGGATGCATTTCAAATGATTTTTTTCATTAACCTAGCTTTGCTTAGCTTCTTGCATGATAGTTTGGGTCGCTTCTGCGGTCTATTTTAGACCAAAGAACAACAAATATTGGTGTCGTCTTAAGCGTTGAAAAAGGTTCATGAAAGATTCAGGGACACGCTTTTACATGTCGGGCTAAACTAACAACTTGAGCCTAAGGCTTCCCACACTCCTGACAAGGGATCCGAGATGTAGGGATATTAAGGGAAGGGTTCATATGCGAAGGAGAATGACGAGAAGTGTGGGTCAAATGTGGGGCCGCAGATAGGAGGACTTGAGAGGGAGGTATGATGTTTGAGTGAGGGGGATGAGACGGCGAATTGGTACATAGGGTGAACCTAGGGATGGGCTGGTTGGAGGAGGGGTTGAATTAATCTCTCGTAGGGCTGGTGGAAGAAGAGGGTTAAAAAAGAGGGTCAAAGATAAGGCTTGGGGCTGCTCTCGACGATGAGGAGGGCAATACTGCGGTGTAGGTAAGGGTAGAGTATGGTTCTCCCCCGATTGGGGGGAGGGTGGGGGAGCATGTGAAGCGTTTGTGTAAAAGGGTTGGGGTGAGGATGCGGTAGTGGGTGATGGAAGAGGTAATTTGGGAGGGTGGGACAACCCTCATATGATGGTCCATACACGCGGATGCGTGGGAGATGACGGGGAAAGAGAGGGAGACGCTCTTTATTCATGAGAGGCCATAAGAACTCAAGAGTACCTTGGCAAAGGGTCCGCAAATACGTGGGAACTACAAAGGTTTTGTCCAACCTCGCAAAGTGAAGAGGAAAAAATTAAAGGTGGGAACCCGGATGTCGTGTGCCACCCGCGGTGTGGATGATTGAGCACGACCACCAAGATGTTCATGTGTCATTTACTCCAGCCATGGCCGAAGCTTGTGGAAGGTCGCCTGTGTTGTAAAGTTAATACATGGTGTTATTAAATGATGCCACATGTCGTGTTTTAGCCACAAACGACTGCGTTTATTGTTTGTTGTATATCTGTACATTTTGTCGTGGAATCGTTCGTCCAATTCAGTAATGTACATGTAACTCCGTGACCTTACAGAAATATATCAGTTAGGTTCATCCGTACAAGAGGTATTGCCCGAGATCGCCAAAAATTAGCAATAATCATTTATAATTGGGTGTACACGATTGGTCAGATTCTTGAGTTTCCACCTCCTTGCTTTCCAATCAGAAGCCGACATTTTCTCCTTGCCATTAACAATCTTGCAGAGTCGCCAAAGAATGAAATGACCTTTGATAAATTTTTTCCTGATTGACTAATTTTATCCTTTAAAATTGCACCATCTTCCCGAGCATTTGCAGGATATTTTCATCTTTGTTGTCACTCTCTTCATCCAAATCCGAATCTCTGTCAACGAAATCTTTCCCTTTTCGGACCCTCTCCCTTCATTTTTTTTCATCATTATCTTCCGAGCCACCACCACCCGGATCGAGATTTGGATCTTCAAACACTTTTAGCTTGCCCCACTGATAGGCAGCCGAGAGTTACTCATGAGATTGGCTAAATCCGTTAAAAATCACCATTTTCCCGAGCATTTGCACGAGTTTCTCATCTTTGCCCTAACTCTCCTCATCCGAATCCGAATCTCCGTCCTTGATATCTTTCTTCTTTCGGATCCTCTCCCTCCATCCTTCTTCATCACTATCTTCAAAGCCGCCACCGCTCAGATCACTCATGAATAGAACAAAGCAAGCTATCAAACATAATTTGACGCTGGTCTTTAGTCACGGTAATTCATTTGGCCCTATCTTCTATTGGAGGTGGATTGGTCGGTGGATTTGATATAAAGAAACAGGAGAGTGCCATCTTCGACCCGCTCTCAAGAGTAATGATATTAAATGTCGATGTGCTTCGTCCGCTTGTGGTGAACAGGATTGCAGATCAAAGCAAGAGCTCCTTGGGAATCGGAAAAGATAGGAGTAGGGGCTGAAGGGGGAAACCCAAGATTGGAAAGTAGAGTCCGAAGCCAGACAGCTTCCTTGGTGGCGTGACAAGCGGCCATATATTCTGCCTCAATGTTGGAGCATGCCGTGGTAGGTTGCTTTCTCCATGACCAAGAGATAAGACCATTGCCCAAAAAGAAGCACGAGCCAATGGTGGAACGGCGGGAAAGCTCATCATGTGCCCAATCTGAATCAACAAAACCCGTAAGAGCACTGGAGCCAGAGGAAGAATATGTGAGACAAAGAGTTTTAGTGCCCTGTAGATAACGAAAGACACGTTTGGCCGCGATAAGATGATCAAGAGAAGGGCGTTGAAGGAATTAACTAAGTTTAGTGACAGCTGTGACAATGTCAGGGCGGGTGGCCTGCATGGCGTACATACGGGCCTCGACCATCGAACGGTAAGTGGCATGGAGGGAGGGGGAGAGAGGAGAGTCAGTGGAAGGGAGGAGAGGGGCATTGGCATCTAAAGGAGTGGAAAGGGAGGAGCACTCTGCCATGCCAAAGCGTTCCAAAAGATTAGAGATAAAGGTCTCTTGAGAGAGAGAGAGGGTGGGAGTCGAGCGATTACAAGAAACTTGTATGCCCAAATAATAAGCGAGCTCGCCTAGACCGACCATGTCAAAATTGGTCTGAAGGAGAGATTTGACAGTGGAGATTTCATAGAGAGAAGGACCAACAAGAAGGAGATCGTCAACAAAGATGGCAAAAATGATCAATGAGGTGCCAGAGCCACGAGAGTAAATGCTAAAATCGGCATCAATTCGGGTAAATCCTTCTTTCCGCATAATGGCATCTATGGTATAGTTCCAGAACCCGGGGGCATTTCTTTAATCCATAGATTGTTTTAATGAGATGGCAAACCAGATGTTTAGATCCAAGGGAAATATAGCCTTTAGGCTGATGCATGTAAATGTCCTCGTATAAGATCCCATTTAAGAAGGCATTTTTAACATCCATCTGATGAACATGGAAATCATGTTCAACAGCTAAAGCAAGTAAAGTGCGGATAGATGTCAACTGGGCAACAAGAGCAAAGGTTTCAGTGAAATCTATACCTTTGATTTGGGAAAAGCCCTTTGCCACCAAGTGAGCTTTGTATTTGTCCACGGATCCATCCGCTTTTTGTTTTACACAGAAGACCCATTTCGAACCGATTGCCTTTCTTCCAAGGGGAAGGGGAACAAGATTCCATGTTTTGTCGGAAAGTAAGGCATTGAATTCAGCATCAACGGCAGTTTTCCAAAAGGAGGCATCAGGTCGTTTTAGAGTAGCCTTGAGAGAGAGAGGGGCTGAAATAAGAGAGGCAGAGGCCCCAGCCGAGTAAGCGTAAGCTAGAGAGGCGTGGCCTATGGAAGTAATAAGCCGAGAGGGGGGAACTCTAGAGCGTGCGGGGTTTCGGCGAGGTAAAGGAGAGGGGCCAGGAAAAAGGGAAGGCTCAGGATCGGGAAGTGAAGGCTCAGAAGGAGCAAAAGGCCCAAGAAGAGGTGAGTGGGAAAAAATCGTGGGAGAAAGATTGTCAAAAAGCGGATCATCTTGAGAAAGAAGGGGAGAGGAGGAATTATCTTCAGAATTTGTGACAGGATGAAGAGGAAGGGCAGCTGAGTGGCTGGCAGGAGTAATGGGAGCAGCCGGGAAAACAAGGGGGGTAGGAGAAGATGGAGAAAGAGGGAGACTTGAAGATGACGAGGGAGAAAATATGGGAGGATTAAGAGGAGAGGGGTGGGAAGGTGTAAGGTAGGTGAATTTAGATGGCTGAAGAGATTGAAGGGGAAGGTTTGGGGGAAGAGGGTCATAGAGGGTGAGGGAAGGAAAGTCGGATAATGGAGGAAGAGGGGAAGGTAAGGGCATACGAGACAAGGTTTGGAGAAGTGGCGTTTCGTTGAAATTTCTTTTCTGGTGGTGATGACGCGATGCTGAGAAGGACTCCAGATGCGGTACGCTTTGGAATTTGGAGCGTACCCAACAAAAATGCCACGAAATGCGCGAGCGCCCAATTTGCCGTCCGATTGGAGGAGGTCTTTGTACCACGCTTCACAACCAAAGATTTTAAGGTGGCGTATATCTAGTTTGACAGAGGATCATGCTTCCATTAGAGTAGATTTTGGTAAAGCGTTAGTGGGACAAAGATTGCGTAAGTAATTTGCGCAAACGACAGCCTTTGCCCAAAATTCATAAGGCAAATTCGCAAAGTACATCACAGAGCGTGACATGTCATGTAATGTTTCATTGTACCTTTTATGCAATGCCGTTTTGTTGTGGCGTCTGAGGTGCCGTTAAATGACGTGAGATTCTATGTTGCATGAGAAATTCAGAAAATTGGTTGGACAAAAATTCGCCACCGTTGTCACTGCGCAAGACCTTGATTTGTTTGTTGTGAAAATTTTCTGCCAACGCCTTAAATTCCTGAAATCGGGCAAAAGCGTCAGATTTATGACACATTGGATACGCGTGTAAAAAATGAGTGGCGTGGTCTATGAAAGTGACAAAATAAAGGGATCCACTGTAGCCACGCGTGCGCATGGGTCCACACACGTCCTTATGTACAAGTGCAAGTGGTTCAGTGATGACAGTAGTGCTAGTGGGAAATGAGTGACGCGGCATTTTTCCTTGCACGCAACTGTGACAAAAATCCAAAGATTTGTTAGAGAATGAATTTAGTCCAGTTACAAGATTTGGCAAAGTACTCAAACTTTCGCTATTTAAATGACCATATCTTAAATGCGAAAGTGGAAAACTTTCAACGCTAGCATTTAAAGCCAATATCTTTGGCGTACTATAGGATTGTAGGACGTACATATAATCTCTTGCTACTCCAAAACCTACAGTACTATTGTCTTTTCTATCAAAAAACGTTACTCTATCATTATTAAATTCAGCTTTTAAGCCGCCAGAAGTGGCGATTTTGACAGAAAATAAATTCATAGCTAGACTATGAACAAATAGTACGTTATGAATGTGAATAGACACATTAGGGACGTTAACGTTGCGAGAATGAGTAGCCAACAGAATGCGGTCGTCGCCTAAAGGAATCTGCATAGGAGATGATAAAGGTGAAAGGTGAGTGAACCAATCAGATCGTGGTGAAAGGTGGTGACTTGCACCACTATCTATTAGCCAATCGACAGGGGTTTGAGATAGAAAAGCATAGCCTTGTGGAAATTGAGTATCCAGGGTGATAGAATTTGGGATATGATGGGCAACATTTCTATATCCAAATTCTGGTGAGGGAGGGAGGACAAAAGGGGAAGCTACAGGAGTGGGATAATAAGAGGGAAAATGTAGGGAGAAAGCGGTCGACCAAAGGAGGTTAACGGAGTTTTAAGAGGCATAGTGCGCTGCGACGTTAGAAGATTGTGGAAGGGATGGAGAAGGGGAATAATGGTGAGGATAAGGAAAATTTGGAGGGAAATAAATGTGTGGAGGGAGTGGGGGGGTGGGAAGAACTGGTGGGTTGACAAGGGCAGCGTTGGCATTCCCCCCAGTTTTAGGGGGATTGGAAGCCTCGGCTGCTTTCCGCCTCGCCAATTTTCGACAGTCTTCAACGGAATGTCCTTTTGTTTTGCAGTAGGCGCAAAACAAACGCTGCACCCCCCCCGAGTTAGTCTTTTGATTTTCGGCAATAAAGGCATTTGCATTAGAGAGATTTGGAGCAGAAAAAGAGAGAAAGTTTTGTCTTTTCATGCAAACGTTTGCTACAAAGTGAGTGAAAGGGAATGGATTGGTCTAGATTGTCAAACGAGGAAATTAAAGGGGAAAAGGTTTCAGGGAGTCCTCCCAAAAGGGTTGAAGAGAGGTCCTCGTCGGAAAGATGCACGCCTATCATGGTGCATTTTCCGGCCGACAATTCGACTGTGCTAATCCAATCCTGCATAGATTTCGACGGTTCATGGAGTTAAAAAATGCTCGTTTTTGAATTTGGCGAGCGGCCCATCTGGTTTGAATGTAAGCTGCTTGAAGACGACTCCAAGCCTCGGCGGAAGAGGAGGCGCCGCGAACAAGACGAGTGGGCTCGGTAGTAAGTGACATCATTATACGAGCGTGCGCATCCTCATCCTTTTGTTTCCATGTAGCTATCGCCAACTCTTTGGTAGCTTTTTCTGCTGATGTATCAGTAGAGGAAAGGATAGGAGGTTTTGAAATTCCTATAAAATGGTCCAAAAATCTTCTCGTGTTTGAAAAAATGCATGGCTGAAAATGACCAATCATAAAAGTTTTGGCCATCAAACTTCTGGATACTATTAGAAGTGGCATGGCTAGGCCCATAACCTATTGGAGGTGGATTGGCGGAAGCCATGAAATTGTACACAAGAGAAAGATCAATGCATTGGAGAGAGGAATTGATTTGTATTTGGGATGATTTCATTAAGTGAGAAGAGTCACTTATATACAAAATATACAATGCTAATTACTGTGGAGTCTAAGCGCTCTATGGTGCGCTGTAACAAAGGAATCTTAGTCTAGATTCTAACAAATGTATGTAAGACAAAAGACTGGACCGTCGCCCAAAAGACTGGACCGATGGTCAAAGGACTTCTACGTAAAAAGACAACACCGAAGTATGTAACGAAAAAGTACAAATGATTGGACCGACGTATGGAAGTACGGATAGGACCAAAAGTGAGACGTCTGGATAAGACGGTCAACAAGACTTGACCGACGTAAGAAAAAGTACGGACAAGACAAAAATAACCTGACGCTAAATGTCCCTTAACATCTTCCTCTAATAACGGATCAATGGGGAGAGTCTTCTCAAATTGAGCGGCACTTAAACCCCTTTCACTTGGTTCTAGTGTGTCTGATTACACCATTGTGGGGACAAACCACATTGCAAGTGACCAGACAGGTTTTTTCTTCTTTGAGCCATGGCGGCAACACTAGCCACATTCTTGTTTCGGATGACTACACTGTGTATCGCTATTGGTGTTATTTTTTTTTTCGCACTTAATTTTTTTTCCCCTTACACACATGTCGGATTGTGGATCTGATGATTGCGATTGAAAGGTAAGGTTCCTAGCTTTCGACTGCCTGTGTCAAAGTGAAAATCGGACTAATGTGTACAGAGAAAAGATGTTTTAAGTGCGAATAAAAAATTAACACTAATAGCGATTCAGAGTGTACCTCTAAATGTTACTACTCGCTCTGATACCAAATGTAAAGGATCATATAAATATTAGCAGTGCAAGCAAAAACATTTTAAAAGAAATCAACCATCACAGAAAAGAAGTGCATCGACATAATACAATATATATATAAACCGAAATTTTCTTCATAGAAGGCTTCCTCAAACTCCTTCACTTAGAGATACCTAAACTGGTGCACTCTCTCACTAAAATACTATTTGAATAACCGCCTTCTGACTGTCCACTAACACCACTACAAAAAAAAAGACACAAAAACGCCGAAGTCCAAAAGCGGACGAGCGGGAAATAAAACACAACGCGCCGAAACTAAGTCGCGCACTAAATCGTACTTTGAACCTCGTCCTACGCACTGAATAATTTAATGACCGTACAGGACCAAACTCCACAGACGAAACAACAACTGAAACTGAAACTCAACTACAACTGCTATTCACACATTGAACCTAACATCCAAGACCCCAAAAACCTCATTTACTTAAGAACTCATCCAAACCCCAAAAAACCTCACTTACTTAAGAATTCGGCCAATCCTCGGCCAACCTTTACGTTTTAAAAGTATAAATTTCAACCAAAACCACTCAAATACAAAATAACACATTAGCGCAACATGATGTTTCCAAATTGATGCTGAAGTGTGTTAGGATTTGGTACTCAAATCTCATTTAGCAACGAGAAATTCTCGTAGCTAAAGCAGCGACGAAGAAGTTTCGTCGGTAGATATTTGAAGTGACGTGAAAATTGATTGTTTGTTTCTTTTCGTTTCATGTAAGTTTGAGTCGTGCTATAGAAGTGACGTGGAAATTGTTTGGTCGTTTTGGTTCACGTGAGTTCTAGTCGTACCGTGCGGTACAAGTTGGTTCGCATTTGACTTCTCTAGTCGTACTGTGTAGTTCAAGTCGGTTCGACTTGTTTGTCGTTTTGTTCACCACGTTGATTCTTACGCGTTTCTAGTCGTGTACATATATATATATATTTGTTTAGTCTTAGCAGTTGATCTATCTTATGGAGGCGTAGCTTATTAATGAGGCGTAGAAAGGTCAAAAGTAAAATGGATAAAGTAAAGGAGTTGTAATTGCATTGTGTTTAATATATCGAATATTGGAGGAACACTCTTGTTGTGTGTATATATTGTATCTTGTTTGGTTTGTTATCTTTCAATTGGTAGCGGAGCAGGTTACTGGCAACACTTGCCGGTATGGTGGAGAAAGGGAAATCCCCGACGGAAACCTCGTGGAGGAGCTAGTGGGGGAGTTAGTGGAGGAGGAGTTACAAGGACATAATATGATGAGTTTGACGAATGGGTGGAGAAAAATGTGAAGATGGACGAGGGGATGTTTTAACGCTTTCAGGAGATTCTCAAAACACAAGGAAATGATGGAGATGGAGGTGTAAGTGGAGACTCACACATTCAAAGAAAATAAAGAAAAGGAAGGAGAAATCTAAACTTTATGAGGAAGAGGAGGAGAGCGAAAATGATGATTTTAAAGAGTTTAATAAGACCATCGTCTTCACGCGTTCCAACTATGCAATTTGGAAGCGATACATTCGAGGAGCATTCACAACGAAAAAACTTTGGGACATCGTTATCGGGGAAGAAACACGACCGGATCTTTCCGTGGATCCAGCCGGAGCAAAGAAGTGGGATAAGAAAGATATGGCGGCCTCCACCACACTAATACAAAGTTGTGCTTGTTCTATGCATGAACATCTTCTAACTCATGACAGAGCTTATGATTTTTTGACCACTTTGCAAAATGCGTTTGAAAAGGGGTTTGAGGCAAATGAAAATTAGCTCTTTGAGGAGTATATTGGTTTTAGAATGAAGGAGAATGAGTCCATTGATGATGTAGTCAAAAGGTTTAATGTCATCATAGAACAAATTAACTCACTCAATGACTTCCCTACAAAAAAAGAGAGGTTGTTTGTTTTTATAAGGAGTCTTCCAAGCTAGTTTGCGGTAGCGAAAAAGGTCATCAAGGGGCGAGAGAAATCGACAATGGCATACACTATCAATCACTTGAAGAGTACGAAGAAGGAGAAGGCAACATCGAAAGAGGAAAACAAGGGGTCAACTTATCCGAGTTATCAAGAGGAGGATGACAGAGGAGCTTACAAATTTAAGGGATCTAGGGGGAGAGGAGGTGGACCTCGTGGACGAGGAGGCAAGTCACACGGCCCAGGGAGAGGCTCATATCAATGTGATACCTCTAAGATGACATGTTACAAGTGTAACGAGACAGGGCATGCCTCCTTTGAATGCCCAGACAAAAGCAAACATTGTAACATTTGTCAGAAATGGGGACACACTAGTCGCGGTTCTTATCAAAACAAGGGAAACAACCACGTAGGAGGACAATTTAGAGGCGAAGGAAGTGGAGGAAGTATTTCATCAGGTAGAGGGGATTTTGTTGGGGATGGGCCAGTGGGACACGATCAAGAATTTTTTGTTTCACTCGTGGAGGAATCACAAGAAAAGGAGGATATCCTATTTCACACATGAGGCAAGGAGAGTAAAGGAAAATTTAACAATTCATAGACTCAAGTGCAACATATCACATGTGTTCAGATCCATGACTATTCAGTGACATTAGAAAACTTACTATACCAAAATCCATCATAGTGGCTAATGGTTCGATGATGGTTATTGAAACATTGGGAATAATACGGTTGGATCTACCAACACAAGATAGATATTGGAAAACTAGAGTCAATAGAGTACGTTTTAATAATGTGTTTTATAATCCGGGAGGGTGCATCAATCTTTTAAGTGTCCCACAACATCAAAGGAAAGGTGGAAGAGCCACATGCATGGAAAGGGGTAGAATCATTTTTAGTAGTAAAACATGACCATTTGTAGGGGGGGTTGTAACTGAAAAAATGCAAAGTAGGCTGATTTGGAGAAAACTAAAAAATAGGACGGCGGACGAAGAAGAGCACCTCCATTCGGCAAAGGTAAACAAAGACGACCTCACGTTGTGGCATCATCGTATGTGTCACACTTCAAAGAGTAATATCAAAGAGATGATTTGTCATGGTGCAGTTTAAGGACTAGACGTGGCAACATGAGAAAAGGTCATCGGATGTGTAGGATGCACAAAAGGGAAGCATAAAAGGAAGCCTCATCCGGTGAAAGATCTTCAATTTAAGGCGAATGCCCCTTTAGACCTAGTCCATGTAGATCTTTGTGGTGACATACATCTAGAAACCATAGGAAAAAACAAATACATTATGGTGATAGTTGATGATTTCAGCAAGAAGAAATGGGTGTATCTTTTAAAAGCAAAGTTAGACGCATTACAGATATTTAAATATTTTGTGGTCATGGTTGAGAGGGAAAGTGGGAGGCAGGTAAAAGCAGTACGATTGGACCGTGGAGGTGAATTTTTTGACTTCGCTGAATATTGCAAAGAGAAGGGGATTAGGCAACAATTCACAACTCTTTATTCCCCTTGATCGAATGGAATAGCAGAGAGGAAGAATTAGACATTGCAAGGAGATGGTGCGGGCCATGCTCCATACGACAAAACTCACACATTGTCTTTGGGGAGAGGCAATCAGGGTGGCTAATCATGTTACCAACCGGAGAATCAACTATGCTTTAGGCAACAAAACACCGGAGGAACTTTGGAGTGGACAAGTGCCTATGGTAAAAAATTTAAGGATTTGGGGATCAGAGGCTTTGGAGTATGCAAAGGAAAGAAACCGGGAGGGGAAGTTTGCGGCACGGTCATGGGAAGAATACTTTGTGGGGTATTGTGACAATTCAACGCAGTATCGGATTTATAACCCCGTTACTAGAAGGGTGTGAGAGTCTAAAAATGTGGAGTTCAATGAAAATTTGTAATAGATGGTGAAAAAAGCTAATAAGTCTAAGCGGGCCCATGAATACGAGGAGGAGAGTCATTATGAGAACTTCACGAGAGGAAGGACGAAGAAAAAGTAGTCTTAATGGAGGTAAGAACAAAGAAAAATGTGCAATTTGTAGAGGAAACTCTGAAGAAAGTTCTGACATCTAAGCCCACTAGCAACAAATCACAAGGGGACAAGGTCATTAGAGAATCATCTACTCACACAAACAACGTGACATCAGAAGAGACATCCTTAGAGAAGGAGAGCGATGACAAGATTGAGAGCAATGATTCGGATAAAGAATTTGCAGAGGATGTACGAAGAAGTAAGAGATTAACAAAAGGCAAGGCACCGGAACGATTCTCACTAGGACAGTCATATAAAAAGCAAACTAGTTATCAAAGGGCAATCTACGAACTTAGAGAAGGAAGGGCGCCATCCTTTCTTTTATGAAACGCAATTACACAAAATCGTCTTGCTGATCCTCAATCATATCAAGAGGCAAGAGACTCGGACCGATGGGAGGAGAAGTGGAAACCGACGTTTATAAAAGAGTTTAATTATGTGAAAGCAAATGGGTGTTTTGAAAAAGTAGACTTACTAGTTGGTAAGATGGCGATAGACTTAAAGTGGGTTTTTAAGACAAAGACGAGAGCCTCAAGAAAAATACTTAAGTATAAAGCACGGTTAGTATGCAAAGGCTTTTAGCAAAAAAAAGGTATTGACTATTCAAAAAATTTTGCGCCTATGGTTAAGTTCGATTCTTTGCGAGCAATTATTGCAATGGCAGCGGCGGAAGGAATGCATATCCAACAGATGGATGTAGAGACAGTTTTCTTAAATGGAGAATTAGAGGAGGAGGTGTATATGAAAATTCTAGAGGGAGTTCCTGGAAAGAATGGTAAAATATGGAGGTTGTGGAAGGCTTTGTATGGTTTGAAGCAGGCACGAAGAACGTGGAACCATAAACTTCACAAGGTTTTACTATTTTTGGGATTTAGGAGGCTTACTGCAGATTGTGGAGTGTATATTTGGGGAGAAGGTTGGGACATGGTAATTTTCAGTGTATACGTAGATGATTTCATTTCCATCTCTCACAACTTCGATTTACTTGGAGAACTTCAAATAATTAATTCGGGAAGCATTTTAGAATTAGAGAATTAGGAGATGCACAATACATTGTAGGAATTTAGATTCAGAGGAGGAGGAACAGAGACATTAAGCTAAGCCAAAAACAATATGCAAAAGAGGTAATGGAAAGATTTGGGTTCTTAGATTGTAAGCCACTTGTAACTCCCCTTGATCCTCGTGATAAGCTTTCTAACTTTGTTAAAAGTCTCGAGGTTGATGTTCCGTATAGGGAGGCCGTCAGTAGCTTGGTGTATTTAAGTGTCGGTACTAGGCCTGACATTAGTGCCGCAGTGCTGCAATGAGTGTGGATAATCAATATTGTGGCAATCCGGAAAAAATAAACAGGGAGGCGGTGAAGAGAATATTTAGGTATTTGCCAGGAACACCTAGTATTGGAATTGTTTATAAGAAAGATGAGAGTTTGAGATGTTATGGATATTGTGATGCACTCTATAGAGGGGACCATGATACAGGAAGGTCTACGTTAGGATATGTGTTTTTACTTGCAGGAGGAGCCATCTCGTGGAATTCCCGTTTGCAACCTACTCTGGCACTTTCATCTATGATGGCGGAATATATGGCTGCGTGTTATGCTGCGAAGAATGTTGTGTGGATTAAGGAATTTCTATCGAAGGTTGGAGTGAAAAAAGAATGCATGCAAATTTCAAGTGATAACATGTCCTCCATTACACTTAGTAAAAATCCTATTTTGCATAAGCGCACTAAATACATTAAAATTTAGTGGCATTTTGTTCGAGATTTGGTTTCCGAAAAAGAAGTTGAGTTTGCGTTTGTACTTACAGAAGAACAAGATGTTGATATGTTAACCAAAGCAGCATTAAAAGAAGTATGTGAAATGGGAAAGAAATTAGTAGACATTGAGTAAGTGGGGGCTTTGAGTGTCTCAATAAGAGGGGGAATGTTAGGATTTAGTTCTGAGAACTCATTTAGCGACGAGACATTCTTGTAGCTAAAGCAGCGACGACTAGCAACGAAGTAGTTTCGTCGCTAGATTTTTGAAGTGACGTGGAAATTGATTGTTCGTTTCGTATCGTTTCACGTAAGTTTGAGTCGTACTATAGAAGTGACGTGGGAATTGTTTGGTCGTTTTGGGTCACGGGAGTTCTAGTCGTACCGTGTGGTTTAAGTTGGTTCGCAACTGAATTTTTTAGTCGTACCGTGTAGTTCTAAGTCAGTTCGCACTTGGCGGTCGTTTGGTTCACCACGTTGACTCTTACGTGTTTCTAGTCGTGTACATATATTTATTTGTTTAGTCTTAGTGGTTTATCTATCTTATGGAGGGGTAGCTTATTAAAGAGGCGTAGAAAGGTCAGAAGTAAAATGGAGAAAGTAAAGGAGTTGTAATTGCATTGTGTTTAAAATATTGAATTATTAGAGGAACACTCTTGTTGTGTGTGTATATTGTATTTTGTTTGGTTTGTTATCTTTCAAAGTGTTGGTAACCTCAACTTAAGGTTTAGCCTAAGAAGATGGCGAATAGCTTGCAAATTACCACATTTGAACCTCGTAAATATCTCTGCTTGAGCTTGTGGATGCTGTAAAACCCAAGTAAACCGATACAATAGATCCACATGTACCACACTTCGTTGGTCGTAAAAGGTCACATAATGATCTTGTGTATGTGACTAAAGGTTGACTAGGTTTTCTGATAGGTTTTCTGTTTAGACCAATATATACCTTCCAAGTATTTGAACTCCCATCATAATCAATCCATGCGTTCACTGATTTGTTGCGATGGATAAGCTCAGGAGCTGCTTTAAAAGCAATTTTGGTTGGAAAATATTTTTCTCGAAATGCCACATTTCGTTTTGGAATTTCACCATCATTTACAAAAGTGTCAAAAGCTATAGCTACACTTCCTACTTTAGGGATACCACTATAAGTGTACCCGAGCGATACTACCGCTCCTAAACCAAAGTTTGCCAATTTCGCATTTGATGGAAGGAGGAAAAACGCGAGACCGTCGACAATTACGGTGTCATAGTTACGAATTATGAAAGTAAACAATGTCTTAAACGAAGCCGATTCACAGCCCCTATTATCTTTATTACGTAAAAGTTTGACGGGGGAGTAATGTAAGGCTTGACCACGTTGGAAATGTAATGGTCGTGTGAGACGCACCCATGGAGCCCTTTTTTTGGCATCATTTAGAAAAATTATTGGAGAATTTTGTTGGAAAGATTCGTAGGTGATGTTGGCAGGTGTGTCTGTTTCCATCAATGGAGTAGGAGGGAGAGGAGGAGAAGGTGGGTGAGTAGGAGGTGGGGAAGGTGGAGGTGGAGATGGTGGAGGAGGAGAAGAAGAAGGGAAAGGTAGAGTTCGAGGGGGAGGTGAAACTGAGGAAGGGGAAAGTGGAGATGGAGGAGAAGAAAGAGGAAGAACAGACGGTCGACTTGGTGGGGGAGAAGAGTGTGGGGATAGGGGAGTTAGAGGTTGTGGAAGAAGAGGTGGACTTGGAGGAGATGGAGATGGAGATGGGGAGGAGGATGGGGATGGGAAAGAAGGGGAAAGAGGAGTTCCTGGTGAAACTGAAGAAATCAATGACAATATATGAGAAAAAAATATACATTTCCATGAGCCCCAAGACTCGACAAAGTATTTGAAATTTACTATTTTGTTCAGGTTCATGCAAATCACATCAAATGTTACATTCACATTCCATTACTACTATGCGTGCGAAGTACATCAACGCGAAAACATGTGGATTAGCAAATGGAAAAAGATGGGAGCCGCAATATTCAAAGTAATCAAATCTATTGTCGAAAGTATTCTGTTTTTTGGTAGGTTTAACAATGTGAGAATGTTCACATGTATATTGAGGAAGTACGGCTCAATACAAAAACGAATGAAACATTAGAGAAAGGGGAGGAAAAAAAAGTTGCTCGAGCAAAAAAGGGGGGGACTGCGTAAAAAAAGTGGAAGACTTTAAAAAGAGATTGAAAGAGAGCAAATGACCTCAAAAGACCTTTCAAGGTGAAAGAAAAGAGGAGGAAGGGAAAGAGAGATGGAAATGGAAGGAAGACGGAGAGCGGGAGGAGAATGGGGAGAAATAGGAAGTGAAAAGGGATAAAGAAGAGGAGTGGAAGTAGAATAGGTAGGAAGGAACAGGGGACAAGCTGGAAGAGAAATGAAAAAGTGGGGAGTGGTGGGGGAGGAATTGCGGAATAAAAGGGAGGACTGGAAGGAGAAACGAAAAGAGCAATATAATGTATTGTAGATGGTGGAGGAGGGGGAGGAGGAGACAATGGTGCACCTGGTAGAGGAGGGGAACCGGAGGGAGGAGATTCTGGTGCCACTGAAGAAACGTAAATGCATTATGTAAGAAAGCAAAGTTGCTTTATGAGCTCTAAGACTCAAGTGTTTGAAATAAGTACTAAAACGATACTAAAACGGACAGTTCTGACATAAAAGGTGAAATTGTGGAAAAAACAATAATGAACTTTAGATAAAAAAACACCCCATTGGAATATAAAATAAGATGAAACAAATGCATTAAATTTCGTAGTCATCTTAGCGATGTAACCAGCGCAAAAAGAAGCGGGAAAGAGATGAGAGAAGAGAGAAGTGGCGACAATGGGGCAGGGGAAATGATGCGCAATGCTAGGATAAACGAGAGGTTTGAGAAGAAAAAGGGGGCGAGTAGGAAAAGAAAAGTGAGTGGGAAGTCAAAGGCGAGGTTAGGAAGAGAACGGGATGGAGTGGAAAAAGAAGGGAGAGGAGCGGGAGGGGAAAGAGAAACGAAAGTGGGAGGTCAAAAAGGATGGTTCAAAGAGAGGAAAAAATGAACGAGAGGAGCGACAGGAAAGATAGGGGGAGCAAGAAGAAAAAGGAAGGAATGGGAGAAATGGGAGGATTTGTGGAAGAAAAAGGAGGATTGAAAGGAGAAAGGAAAGGAGTACGAAAATGTACTAGATGGAGATGGTGGAGAAGGAGGAGAAGGTGGTGCACCTGGTGAGGGAGGGGAACGGAGAGGTGGACTTGGAGATGGAGAAGGGGGAGAGGCAGAGGGAAGGGAACGGAGAGGTGGACTTGGAGATGGAGAAGGGGGAGAGGCAGATGCGAATGTCGCAAGAGCGGATGGAGGAGATTCAGGTGCCACTGAGGAAAGAAAAACACAGTGTATGAGAAAACAAAGTTGCTTCAAGAGCCCTAAGAAAAAATATTTGAAATTTATTCAAATCACTTCCAATGTCGTTTTGAAATTCCATTACAACATGGTTAAAATGTACATTAGGTTGAAAACTTTTGGATAAGCAAATGAAGAAAAAAAAAAGTAGACCCTAAAGCAATCAAAATTTTGTTTCTTGGTTCATTTCACAGTCTCAGCATGTCCACGTGATTTTTAAAGAAGTATGAGTCAGTACCAAAACAGTTGTCACATAAAAAATGAAATTGTGGAAAAAACTATAATGCGCTTTAGATAAAAAAGACCCCCTTGGAAAATACAATAAGATGCAACAAATATCGTGGTCATTTTTGCTTCGTTAACCACCATAAAAAGGAGCAAGGAAGAGAAGAGGGAAGAGGGAAGTGGCAGAAATGGGGCAGGGGAGTCGTAAAAGAAGCGGAGTCAATACTATAACATTTGTAACATTGGCGGTGAAATTATAAAAAGACATATACAATGCACTCTAAATGAAACAAACTCCTTTAAGAACACTAAAAGAAATTGGAATTGAAAAGGGATAAAGAGGAGGAATGGGAGTAGAATAGGTTGGAATGAACATGGAGAAAGATGATAGAAGAGAAATAAAAAGCGGGGAGAATTGATAACAAAACGTGGTGGTTCGGAAGTGAAAAAGGAGAAGCAGAAGGAGAACGAGGCGCATTGCTAGCATAAAAGGGACGTTTCGGAAGAAAAAAGGGGCGAGAAAGATAAGAAAATGGAGTGGGAAGTTAAGGGGAAGGTTATGGAAGAGAACTAGATGTATTGGGAAAATAACTGAGAGGAGAAGGACGGGAAAGAGAAACGAAAATGTGAGGTAAACAGGCTGGTTCAAAGAGAGAGGAAAAATTCAGCGAGAGGAGCGGTAGAAAAGATAGGGGGAGCAGTAAGAAAAAAGAGAAGCATGGGAGAAAGGGGAGGAGTTGCGGAAGAAAAGGGAGGACTGGAAGGAAAAACGAAAGGAGCAAGAAAATGTACAAGGTGGAGAAGGTGGAGGACGAGGAGGGGGAGGAGGAGAATTTGGTGCACCTGGTGGTAGAGGGGAAGAGAGACGTGGAGAAAGTAGAGGAGCAGGTCGACTTAGAGATGGAGATGGTGGAGAGGTGGCTGGCGATGGCGCAGGACCGGAGGGAGGAGATTCTGCTGCCATTGAGGAAAAGTAAAGACAGTATTAGAGAAAACAATTCTGCTTCATTAGCCCTAAGACTCGAAGAAGTATTTGAAATCAGTACTGCAACTTTGAGACCTCTATAGCACCTCGGAGACCTCCATAAGACCTCGGAGTAAGTAGCTCACACGAAGCCTCTAGTATAACCCTGACCCCTTTGTCTTTCAGCACGAATAACTGACACCCTCGCTAACAAAAACTCTTATCACCTTCACCCCTGTGAAGGCAAGACTCCCCTGAGTCGATAGCAAAAAGAATCTCTGAGTTAGCTCCCCTGAGCAGTAAGTTAGGGAGGGTCAAAGTTGACATTTTGTACAGAAGCTCTCTAGGAGAGAGGGTCCTATCTACCAATTTTTCTTAGTCCTATCTCTCTCACAAACTCTATCTACTGATTTACGGAACCAATTGTATTACTCTTTCGTACACAGAAGTACAGCTGTCGGTGTACTTTCTGTACGCATACTGTACGACATGGCCTAAATGTCGACACATGGTATATCCAGATTTGCTTTTTTAATCCCCGGAGATGCCGCGATCCAATGTCATTCTACCACGTGTCATCCGATGTGGCGATGACCAAAAACCGTCGAAATCCTCTTCCGTGATCTCGGCATTCATTCCGGCCGTCCGATTTAAATGCAGATTAAATCGTAGCCGTAATAAATACTTGCGCGGTATTCGTTTCACTATCGAAACAAATGCGCGGTACTTGTTTCTTGTCCGTACATTAATCCGTACTTTTACATAACCAAATCTATGTATCCTGTAAATAGTTGACGTTAAATGAAATTGTTAGCGTATAAATGTTTTTCTAATTATCAAACCGTATATAATCTAACACTCGTCATAGACTAAATGGAAATCTCAGGATAGCATAGTCAACCATGGCTCTAGCTTCATCTCCGACTTTCATTGACTACAACAAGTGTGGGAGTTGAAGAGAGAAGTTAGAGGCAAACAGCCTTGGCTTCTTTTCTGTATTTTTTCTTAGACCTAGAAAATACTAAACTAACCATCAATTTCTACAAGTACTAAAACAATCCTAAAACAAACAATTGTGACATTAAAGGTGGAATTGTGGAAAAAGTTATAATGCACTTTAGATAAAAAAAAGACCCCTTTGGAAATTACAATAAGATGGAACAAATGCATTAAAATTCGTGGTCAACTTATCTATGTAACCACTATAAAAAAAAACGGGGAAAATATGAGGGAAGAGGGAAGTGGCGAGAATGGAGGCAGGGAAGTCATAAAAGAAACCGGGGAGGGGGAAGTAATAGGCGCGCATAAAGGCGAGCAGAAGGAAGGGCTATGCAAGAAAAAATGGAAAGTAAAGAAAGGGTAGAAGTGCGGACAGAAAGGGAAAGAGCTCAAAGACAAAGGCGACAAAATAGGGAAGGAACGGAAAGAGAGATGGGAGTGAGAAAAAAAGGGAAAAGAGCGAGGGGAGAATGGGAGGCAATTAGAGGTAAAACGAAAGTGGGAGGAGATTAGGACGTATTAGGAAGACAAAACGGAGTAAGAAGACTTACAAGACAAATGAAAGCCTGAGTGTGGCAAGAAAAAGGTGAGGAGCAGAAAGGGAATGGGGCCATAGAGAGGTGAAAGGGTAGATTAGAAAGAAAAACGGGGAAACTAGAACGAAAAAAAGGTAGAGGGAAAGGTAAAGAGGCAGCAGAGGAAAGTGAAGGCGGGGGACGAGCGGGAGGAAAAAAACAAGGACACATTCATATTATTGAGGAAGCATGAGTCAACATTAGAACAATTGTAACATTGATGGTGAAATTTTGAAAACAAGTAAACAATGCAATCGAAATAAAACTGACTCCTTGAAAAAAGTTATAAGAAGTGGGAAGTAAAAAGGGATAAAGAGGAGGAGTGGGAGTAGAGTAGATTGGAAGGAACAAAGAAGAAATTGGAAAAAGAGATGAAAATGTGGGGACTACTGGTAACAGAACGGGGTAGTTTGGGAGCTAAAAAGGGAGAAACGAAAAGGAGAACGATGCGCATTGCTAAGATAAACGGGAGGTTTGGGAAGAAAAAGGGGGCGAGTAGGAAAATAAAAGGGAGTGGGAATCCAAAGGCGAGGTTTGGAAGAGAACGGGATGGAGTGGCAAAAGAAGGGAGAGGAGCGGGAGGGGAAAGACAAACGAAAGTGAGAGGTCAAAAATGATGGTTCAAAGAGAGGAAAAAATGAACGAGAGGAGCGGCAGGAAAGATTGGGGGAATAGCAAGAAAAAGGAAGGAATGGGAGAAAAGGGAGGATTGTACGGAAAAAGGAAAGGAGTACGAAAATGTACTAGATGGAAATGGTGGAGGAAAAGGTGGTGCACCTGGAGGAGGGGAAAGGAGAGGTGGACTTAAAGATGGAGAAAGGGTAGAGGCTGATGGGAAGGGCGCAGGAGCAGAGGAAGGAGATTCAGGTGCCATTGAGGAAAAAAAAAGACACTATATGTGAAAACAAAGTTGCTTCATGAGCCCTAAGAAAAATTATTTGAAATTTATTCAAATATCGTTTTGAAATTCCATTACAACATGGTTAAAAAGTACCTTAGCTGGAAAACTTTTGGATAAGCAAATGAAGAAAAAAAAATAGAAGTAGAAGCTAAAGTAATCAAAATTTTGTTTCTTGGTTGATTTCATAGTCTCAACATGTCTACATGATTCTTAAAGAACTATGACCACATTATTCTTAAAGAACTATGGGTCAGTACAAAAACAGTTGTAACACTAAAAATGAAATTTTGAAAAAAACTATAATGCATTTTAGATAAGAAAAATCCCCTTGGAAAATACAATAAGATACAAAAAATGTTGTGGTCATATTATCTATGTTAACCGCCATAAATTGGAGGAAGGGAGAGAATAGAGAGGAGGGAAGTGGTGGAAATGAGGCAAGGGAGTTGTAAGAGATGTTGTTCCTTGGTCTAAAATAGACCGCGGAAAACACCCAAACTATTGCATCCCCAACGATGAGTAATATAGTCCACCATAAATAATGACATTCACTCCTTACATGTACTTATTAATCTTGTGACACATCAAGAACTACACCTTATGAATTACGTAAGAATGATCTCAACACACATAAAAGAATACATAACACACGCACCAAATACACAAGCACTAAACAACTTCAATACACATGTTATCTCCGAAAAACTCTTATGTTATCTCAAGGCAACAAAGCAACGTTATCAACCATGTTTCTTATCTATGTTTCCTACAATCGACAACTTTAAAGAACTACATCTAAGGTTCCTACTTTCCTTAACACATTGATATTTGTTCTACAAGGCTCTCGTGAATATATACAATTGTGAGCCACCTACATTTGACAAAACAACAAAAATAATATAAATACGCATGTCTTCCACTAAGTCTAATTGAACCTCTTACGGTGTTTGTCCTTATGCTAAAAAGCTAACCAGGTTTATTCCACACATTACTCAAGGTCAACACTAATTCGTTGTATGTACAAAAACGTCTAGTTAGATATGCATGGATCATGTAATGACTTGCACTATTCCGAGTGCGCCTACAAAGTGTTTTGATTCACTAAGCGGTACAGTGTAATCTTTGTCGTAAACAACCCGTTGACAACTTGTCGATCGTCTTCACGCCGCATAACTGAAACTGGTATTGTCGCCGACCAAATGGAATCTTATATATCGGAAATTTTTGACGAAACAATCTGTCGTGCAATTCTCAAACCTTCGTACCGTCGCATTATATGTCGCGACACCCTTAGTATAAGATTGCGTCATATCTCCACATCCGGATCGCTTTACGATCCTCCAAGTAAGGGTATGTCCCCATGTATTAAAGTTTCTATTTTTCTTTGTCTTTTTGCCCTAAAATTCAGGGAACTTTAACAAAAACTTTAGCCGTACGAAAAAATCATTTTTACCAAAGTAAAGTAAACGTCAATTCATACTTTGGATGTACGGCGTGTTTTTCGTCATGTGAACGCATTTTGGCGTTTTCCCCTTTTCGACCCCGGGCAAGAGAATCCAGCCCAAAAAAAAATCTTCATCCAAAATCACCTCGAGGGGGTGATTTTAGTTCAAGTACCGCCCAACAGTGAATGAGAAATGACCCACGGACGCGCCACAAGAGTGTGAAAATTTTAGGACGAGGGAGAGTCCTCGCTATTTTTCTCCGTGCCGTCACGCGCCTGTTTGGAAAAAAATATGCAGGGGTCTCGAACCTCCAATTTCATTCATGGGGTCCTTTGCAAAATTTTGCACCGTCGTCGCCTCTCCCCTCTCCCTCTCACACCATCGCTTTTATCTCACACTTTTTAGAATGAGAGACGGTAATATTGGTATAAAATGAAAGATATTTTAAAAATGTTATTTTTGACAATTTTTAGGTTTTTTTTTAATGGCAAATCGAGCGAGAAAAGTAGAAAAAACGAAATCGGAAAACCATGGCAGAAAGTTATTTAATCAGTGACGTCGACGTTATCATAAGTGAGCGTGATGTCACAATATCACCAAACCTTAAACATCTACGATTTCACAAAAAATGTAGACGTCTACGACTGTCGCTGTTTTTGTTGGCGTCACCAATCGTCGGAAGTTTCCTAGTCGCCTTCAATCGTCACAAGTTGTACCTACGTCTACAACCGTCACATTCCAAAGTTCCGATTTTCATTTTCGCACATAGGGACGCTCTTCAAAGTAGTACGGAGAATCCTTACGACAGTCCAAACTACTTTATCAAAGTAGCGATTACATGGGGATGTACCCTAAGTCCTTACCAAATAAAATGAACCTTCATCGACCGAATACTCCCATAATTTGCGTACACCTTGTAGCGTATTTATTGTTACATTAAAGTATATGTATACGAAACTAAGGGTAACCTTCCATCAGGCGTTCCCTGTAATTGTACAATCACGTTTACCGGCAGTAAAATTTGTAACACCCTTCCATCAGGCAGTGCTAGTGATGAGGTGTTCGATTGCGATAGGTACCACGAAGGGTCCTGCTGAGCCGCCCGGGAATAATCATCATTTCGAAATGGACAAAATCGCAAGTGCGTATGTGTACGGGCATAGGCCGATGAAAATATGTAGTAGCATCACGCTAATTTACAATCTGAACGTTCTTAGGGTTGTTGTCGTACCAACGGCCACGAAAACCATTGCAAAATTTAAATTTGTACAAATGGCCAAGAATGTACCATTTGTAAGTGAATGTATTATTGCTGTACCCACGGTTATGAACCCCAAAATCCATGGCCATTTTTTTGTCGTCGAACAGGCTGGCTTTGATGTCACACGGTACACTCCATTTGCCACATGTAAGTTTATTGCCTCACGTCTGTCGTGGATCGACTCTGACTTTACAATTGGACCAAAACACGCGTCCAGTAATCACAAATTGTCCTCCTGAGGACAATCGGAGGAGACTAGCTACGTACTGGAAACAAGAAGCGTTTGCGTCGAAAATTGAAAATCGGACGGTGGTATTTTTCTCCAAGAAGTTTGGAGAATCTCAACGAATTTTTAGTAAACATCTTTTGTAAAAAAAAAAAAAAAACAGTACGGCATAGTACGGAAGGGTAGTTTCTCCAGTAAACAACCCCACTTTTCGCATGATGGAAGGTTACCCTAAGTCTTCAAAAACAATACTCCCCCGAAGACTTGGTTTCGTGCACCCGTGAGATACCCCATTCACATGCAGCTAATTGTTTGTCGTACATTTACTCCAAATCCAACTGTCACTTACTACTGTACATCTCCCCCAATCCGTAGATCCATTCTAAAATTCATTAGTACCACACGATTAGTATTGATTAAGTACACACTAAAATATGCGGCACGCAAACTTAATTTTAAAAACAATAAGAGATAGCGAAAGTGGGAAGCAAAAGAGGAGCCAAAAGGTGAGTAGTTGGCAGGCTGGCGAGAAAAAATGGAAGGTAAAAAAAAGGGAAGATTGTGGACAGAAAAGAAAGACGAAGGCGACAAATAAAGGAAGAGGAAAGAGATGGGAGTGAGAAAAAATGAGAAAAAAGCGAGAGGAGTATTGGAGGCGACAGGAGGAGGAAAGGGAGTGAGAGGAGAATAGGAGGAACGAGGAAGAAAAAACGGGGTAAGAAGCCACATTAAAGTGTGAGAGTGGGAAGGGAGTAGCGGGGGACCATAGAGAGGCGAAAGGCATGTTTAGAGGAACCCGGGAAATCTGGAACGAGCAAAAGGTAGAGGGCAGGTGAGGAAAGAGAAGGGGGGGGGGTGCGAAAACAATGAGGAAGTGAGATTAATAAGGACAAGATCACATGTTTACTGAGGAAGCATGATTCAATACAATAAAAATTGTAACATTGGTGGTGAAATTGTCACATCAAGTATACAATGCACTGCAAATAAAAAACTCCTCTTGAAAAATGCTATAAATGCCAACAAATGCAATTTTAAACTTTGTGGTCGTCTGAGTTATGTTACCAATATAAAAAGAACTACAAGATATGCCACTCACCTCCAAAAACTTGAACTTCAAATAATGTCAACCCTCTCGCTTCGCCACCAGCAAGGTGCACCCACACATATCTCCAAGAAAGGTTACATTGTTTAGTAAAAGGGTAGAACGGAGACGATTCCGTAAACACATTGTCGGGATCACATTTCGTGTTTTCTACCGCGTCCCATGTCTCGTTGCTATTTCCTACCCATACTTCGACTCCGAGCCATCGTTTTTGAAAACAATCCAACCGACCGAACAATTCCACAACATCAACACTACCAACCTCCAAAAGATCGATTTTCCACCAAGCGTCCAGTTTTGTGTGAGTGTGGGCGCATGAGTTGTATTCCACATATCCGGTATTGAGGATCGGCGATATTCAACATATCGCATGGGTGCCAAAGTGAAAACTTTGGAAATGGCTAAGCCGGGGATCGAGCCCGGTAACTTGTGTTAGCCGTACACTAGCTTTACCAACTGGAGCTACCCGGCTACCCGGCCTATTGTGCATGCAAGCGCCTAAAACCGAATTTATTACAATAAACGGCGCACTGGTTTACTGCGATGCACACGTGTGGAGTCCGAAGTGGACATTCCTCCAACATCAGGTTATATCAACGCCTACAGCAAGGGAGGCAGGCCACGTGTATAGTCCCAAGTAGTTGGTGAGAGTAGTGCTTTGGAAGGTGGGCTTTCCTAAGGCTAGATTTGCTGCAAAAATGAAAAACATGGTGATTTAAGAATTAGAAAAAATGAAGTGAAAATAATATATGTCGATCAAGATATCTCGAATATCATCAAATATAACCATTCAATTTGAATAAGAACCAAATAAAAATAAAAAAACGAGTCGCAATATAAAGGGGAGGAAGGTGAGGAGAGCGGGCTAGAGGGGATAGAGCAAAAAACTCTCCGCATATGCTCCTCGTTTCAAGTACAGTACACCGCCAATCGTTATTAGCGTTGTGTACGCTAACTACGTCCCGCTTTTTTTTTTTTGTATTCTCCATTAGTGTAGTTCATTCAATTTTTTTCTTTATTCTATTTAGGGTTATTTTCAGTACGTTGTCTCTTAAATAGAGTGGTGTGCGGTCAGTGTCAGACCGTACATAAATGTATCTTTTTAAGTTAGAAAGTACAATAAATTAGTTTTAGTAACCGCGGACGCATGAGAATGTGCGTTCTAAAAAGGAAAAAAAACCAGGTCGTAAAAAATCCCGCTCGCACATATTCGTCCGACAGCCGCGTTTCGACCGTGTGAATGTACGATTTGTGTACGATTTGTCAGATTTTGTACGGAGACCTATATTAGTGTAAGCATGTTTGCGACCGACATTTTTTTTTTCAAAGATCCAAATTACCATAATCAAACAATTAGAATGTATGATTTTTCCCAAAATTTTCAAATTCTTAAATAGCGTACACCACGGTAGTTATTTGTATACGCTAATGAAACCTACACGCTAATAGCGATTGGCGGTGTAGCGCTTATAGTGTGAACATTTGTTAAAAGTTATATATATTTTGCATCACGAAGGCAACTTACTATGTTCTCATTTGACGCGCGTGACGCAATTTTTTAGCTAATGCTATATATGGGAACGCGGTAAGTATCAAAAGTTTGTTTCGTAAGTTTTTTTTTTTATACATCTGACCTAATTACCGAGGAGACTCCTAAAAAAAATTATCCGCGCTTCGCGCGATAATTTTTCTGTCCTTATCAATAACTGGGAGGGATTTACATTGCCCGGGCAAAATCCTCCTTCAAGGTCTCTGCCGCCCGCCAAAAAGGCCCTTCCCCCAATGTCTAATGCCACTACGGTATGTAACTTGTGCGAATCTGTAGTTAGAAATGTACAATTTTTGAAAAGCTGACGCAAATGAACTGCGCGCAGCAAAAATTGTTGCTGCGATTAGCAATTCTCAAAATTTATTAACACTAATAGAGTAATAGCTATACACGGTGTTACTGTACTTTTCTCAAAATTTATTAACACTAATAGCTATACACGGTGTTACTGTACTTTTCTCAAAATTTATTAACACTAATAGAGTAATAGCTATACACGGTGCTACTGTACTTTTCTCAAAATTTATCAGCACTAATAGAGTAATAGCTATACACGGTGTTACTGTACTTTTCTCAAAATTTATCAACACTAATAGAGTAATAGCTATACACGGTGCTACTGTACTTTTCTCAAAATTTATTAACACTAATAGCTATACACGGTGTTACTGTACTTTTCTCAAAATTTATTAACACTAATAGAGTAATAGCTATACACGGTGTTACTGTACTTTTCTCAAAATTTATTAACACTAAGGGTGAAGTTCCATTAGGACATTCTGTAATTGTACGGCCAACATTACAGGATGCTACAATTTGAACGAAATTCCATTGCGGAGAGTCTGTAATCCACGTGGTAGCAAAAGAGTGGTGCCACGTATCTATAGATTGATATTGAAAATCGTCAATGATTTTCACACCGACCAAAAATCTTCATTTGCGTACCATGCTCGTGCGTACCAGGTCATCGTTCAATACAGGTTTTGTACTTTTTGTAGACGCCTTGTGAGATACCACCGCATTTCTTTAGGGTTCCTGTTTTTACGCGTGACGAATGAGCGCTGTCAGAAATAGTGTAACGAATGGGCGACAACAAAAATAGCGTGAAAAAAGTGCGTTACGAGATTTCGTTTGTATTTTCTGCTAGATTTTTGAATGCGTATATCATGTGCGAAATTTTTTGATTTCCGTTGGTTGCCAACTTGACACGTATGCTCATTATCCAACGTGTCGTGGATCAAATTTTTCTGTAATTGGTGATGTACCTCGCGAGGTACATCACCATTTACAGAAACTTTCGAAGCGAATGCTTCGCGAAAAAATATCCAACGGTCACTGTTAACTCCCAGACTTTTGGAGAATATTAGCAAGATTCTCTGTAATGTTGTTTTCCAAATAAAAACAAAATAAGAAGTACGGCGTAGTACGGAGAGGTCCGAATTTCTGTAAACAAGCTCACTTTTCGTCTAATGGAACTTCACCCTAATAGAGTAATAGCTATACACGGTGCTACTGTACTTTTCTCAAAATTTATCAACACTAATAGAGTAATAGCTATACACGGTGTTACTGTACTTTTCTCAAAATTTATCAACACTAATAGAGTAATAGCTATACACGGTGCTACTGTACTTTTCTCAAAATTTATTAACACTAATAGCGATACACGGTGTACTGTACTTTGTACTGTACTGTAATTGGCATTATGTCGAAAAAGGGAAGACGCTAAATTGGAGTACGTTACCGTAGTTTCGAAAAATCGTGTACTGTACTTTCAAAAGAATATTCGTATGAAAAAATATTTCTTTGACGTAGCATTCAATATTTCAGAAAACGAAAGAAAAAGTACTAGCACCCTTATTTAGGTACATGGGCACACGCCTTAAAATCCTTCCCGTTGATTTATCAGATTAATCATTAATAAGCCTCGTTGATACGGTATTCCCCCTTTTTGTACGGTTTTTTTTCGGTGTTTTAGGTCAAAATTGGCGGATGACATCAAAAGTTCAAAACATGAACAATACACTTTCTAATATAAACATTATAAAGCCTACATCTTCCTTAATTAAAATTTGCCATTTTTTTTCCAGTATATTTTTAGCGACCATTTTTTTTCTTTTCGATTTCACCATATTTTGTCCTCGTTTTAGTTTGTCTTTTCTGCTTTTGTTACCGAAACTCTTCGTACTAAACACAGCTAAAACCCTAAAAAACACAAAAGAAGCTTAAAAAATACGGAAAAAACCCCAAACCGCACCGAAAAAACCTTTGGAAATACTTCAAACCACTGGAAAACCTAGCTAGAAAAAAAAGAGCATACCCTGATAAAACGAACCACAAAAAATACCTAAAAAACCCTAAAAAACACTTAAGAAGCCTTAAAGAACACAGAAAAAACTTTTCTAAACACAGAAAAAACCCTAATTTTAACACATTTATGATTGTTTTGTTCCTAAGAATACATTTTTGTCAAGGAACTTTTCTACGGAAGGGAGACAGACGTTTTTTATCCGATTAAGCTCCAATTCAACTCTGATTAAACTCTGATGAAATTCTGATGAAACACCGGTTAAAATCCGATAAAAAAACCACGGTTAAAATCTGACTAGTGCGAAGGAAAATCCGTTTTTTTATTAAACTTTGATTAAAGACCGTTTAAACTTTCAGATTGAACTCTGTTCACAATCTGTTCAAACTGTCTGAATTTCGTTTTGATCCCGGTTAAATTCTGTTTAAATTGCGTTTAAATTGCGTTTAAATTCCGTTTAAACCTGGATTGTCATCGTGTTCGAGACACGATCAATCCAGATTAAATTTGGAGAATATATTGTTTATTGGTTTTTGATGTCAAACAGCCGAATTTCTGATGGAGAAGTGGATATTTTTTGTACATTCGACAATTTGCAGAGTTTTGCATCGGCTTTATCGAGTATCAAATGGAAAAGAGAACAGGTTTGTAATTTCTGACAGTTATTAAAAAAACATATACAATTTGTTTCGGCACTTTCATCGCCAAGAATTTTGCAGATTATCGAATTAACAGTCGCTTGAAATTTTTAGTCAGTTTTATCTTTGGGAATTGTTCTGTTTTAATTTTGTTATTTTTTGAAATTGTTCATTCCTGATGGAATTTTATGGTAGTGATATTGACTATCACTTTTAAAAAAAAAGTTAGTTAATTTCTATTTATTTTTGCAGTATGGCTCTTTGGAGTTTCAATTCTACAGTTTCATGTATTTATTTTAACATTGCAAAGCAAAAACTTTCATGTAGGATTTAAATTTCTCTAAACTCTTTCATTTTGTCTAAAAACTTTGTATATTGTCTTTTTTTTAGGGTCTAAAATGACCCTTTGCCGTTTAGAATGTTTCTTTAATGTCGAAATTGTCCCTTTTTTTTGTCGAAAGTGTCTCTTTTTTTCATCTAAAATGTCTCTTATTTTTGTCGAAGGTGCCTCCTTTTTTGTCTAAAATGTCTCTTTTTTTGTCCAAAATGTATGTTTTTTGTATCTGTGAAAGACATAATGTGTTTTTTTTGTCCGAATTGTTTCTAGTTGTCTAAATGTGTTTTATTTATCAACTTCTTTAGACATGTTATTATTAATTTCTGTTCTTTAGGATGCCGTTTGTGAGCTTTCGGAGCACGGTTTGATTTTTGTAGTGGAGGACCTCCACTGCCTCCACGCAAAGCTCTATTTTCGCAAAGAGGTATACCTCGTCCACTCTCTCTCCCTCTCCCTCTCTCTCCCTCTCTCTCTCGTCCTCTCCCTGATTCCTAACAAATAAATTGTGTTTCGGAGACGGTTGTTTGGGGATGATCGATACCATGTCTCCCTTTCCTCTCCTCTTCCTCTCCCTCTCCCTCTCCCTGTCCCTCTCCATCTTCTCCCATACCTAACTCGTGTTTCAGAGACTTGTTTGGGGAAGACATACCACGCCTCTTCCCTCTCCTTTCCCTCCCTCTCTCCCTCCTTCCCTCTTCTCCCACAATTAACTCGTATTTCGGAGACAGTTGTTCGGGAATACATATTCCCTTTCTACCTCTCCTCTCCCTCTTTTACGACAACTAACTCGTATTTTGGAGACAGTTCTTTGGGGAATACAGATACTATGTCCCCGTCTCCTCTCCCTCTCCCTCTTTCTCTCCCTCTTCTCCCGCAAGTAACTGGTCTTTTGGCAACAGCTTTTTGGGAGTACAGTTTCCTTTTTTCCCTCTCCTTTCCCTCTTATACCACAACTAATATTTCTGAAATCTTTGTCTCTTTCCCTCTCCCTCGTTCTCTCCCTCTTCTCTCATAGCTAACTCATATTTTGGAAACAGCTGTTTGGGAGTACAGATTCCATGTCTTCCTCTCCTCTCCCTCTGTTGCCACAACTAACTTGTATTTTGGAGACGGTTCTTTAAGGAATACAGATACTGTGTCTCCGTCTCCTATTCCTCTCCCTCTCTCTCTCCCTCTTCTCCCATGTCTAACTCGTTTTGGAGACCGTTGTGTGGGAGTACAGATTCCATGTCTCCCTCAACTAACTCGTATTTCTGAGGCAGTTGTTTGGGGAGTACAGATTCCATGCCGATGTCAGACTTCGATTTGCCGTCAGTTTGTCGGTTTTGGTCGACGTTTTGAATGCATTTTCTTCCTCCAATAATGCCACTGTCGCAGAACTTCGATATCCGGGGTCCGATATGCAACTTTTGTTGAAGTGGGTTTTCTAAAGATATTTTATAGCATTTTCTTTAATGTCTCTTAAAGTTTTCATAACATCCCGAAGTAATTCAACTAAATGATGGTTCTATAAGACATTTCCAAGTGAGATTCCTCAACATAATTGCATGTAATTAAGTTTTAAGAACATTACAATGATTTCACGTTTGCAAAACTTCAATTTCCAGTGTCTAATATCCGACTTTTGTTGAAGAAAGTAACCTAAAGATGAATGTAACATTTTATAACGATAGTTGTTTATACCATCTATAAGTCAGTTGTATATAATATTTATAGGGAACTTTTCTAGAGATGAGTGTTTACAGCATATCTAAGTGAGTTTTTAAATATAATTGCACATAACATCTCTCTCTAAGTTTTGTGAAACTTGCGAAATTGTCACGATCACAGAACTTCGAAATCTGGGGTCTATTTTGCAACTTTTGTTGAAGTAAGTTTTTTGAGATATTGTACCATTTTCAAAAAACACTCATAAATATGTCTAAGTCTTTTAAAGAAAGAGGGAGGGAAGGAGGGAGGCAGCGAGAGAGGGAGGGGGGTATGGAGGGAGGTAGTGAGGGAGGGAGGTTGAGAGTGTTGTTTCATAACTCTTTCTGTTTCATAACTGCTATGTAATACTTGTATAACTCCATAAACTCCTCACCTACCTCTTTCATCTTTTTCCGTTGCAAATACCGAGTCAGTATTGGGACCGAAGGATTTATTTTTCAAAAACGCATAGACACACCATTATTCTAAAAAGAATCTGGAGTTTAGATGGAAAAAGAAATGTGATGTGCAAGTCATTATTATTGTTAGTATGTTTCCATTTTTCTCAGGGTGACTGACGCTAATGACACAATCACCGATGCGGAAATTCGTACCCAAATGCCGGAAAGTATCCCTCGAGATTATTCTCTCCGAGAGGAAGGGCAAGTTTCTTTCGCAGTTAGAGTAAGTACCCTCTCCCTTCCCTCTCCCTCAAATTTCTAAACCCTAGTTTTCTGTTTTTGGTTGAAACTCCTTATACTGAACCTTTTCTGAACCAAGTTTGTTCTGTTTCTTCTCCTATTTATCCATCTCTTCTCCCCGTTTACCCCCTCCCATCGCTTGTCTCCCTCTCCTCCCACTCCTCCCTGTCCTCCCTATTTCGGAACCGAATACTGTTTCTGAACCTGGTTCCTTTTTTTTTTCTCCTCCTATATCTCGATCTTGTTGTTCTTTGGTCTAAAATAGACCGCAGAACCACCCAAGCTATAGTCTCCCCAGCGATGAGAAAGATTGGCCAATGAACAATCATATTGAATGACCTCCCCTCCATACATAATGGGTATGCAGTAGTGTTGGGTATCGAGGACCTTTTGCCGATATTCGATATATATCGAATTTCAGGTACCCAATAATCGATATATCGCTTCGATATATCGAAAACCAAATTATCGCGATATATCACCGATATATCGAGGCATTAATTTTTTTTTTTTTTTTTTTTCCCGATTGGGGGGGGGTATCGTACGATTTTCCGTATGATTTTCCGTACGATTTCCCGTACTAGGACTGTACGGACACCAAGTTTTTGCGATATATATCGCGATAATTTATGTTGGTCCCGGTACGATATATCGAGGAATCTGCTCGATCGATATTCGATATATCGAATATCAAAATTATCGCGATATGAATTTACCCGATACCCAACACTAGTATGCAGACAACTACCGAAGTTTCATGCAAAACGCCCCACAAAGTAATCAGACTACACCAGTGTGTGGAATCGAGCATGTGTAGACAACTTCTAGAGTTTCATGCAAAATGCTCATCAGGGCTTCATCCCAAGAGAAACTCTAAATAATGCATAAACATTCCTTAAAGTACTACATTTCGGTCCCTACTTTTCCATGATTGATTGATAGTGTTTTACAAGGCTCTCATGAATATATCCAATTGTGAGCCACCTATCTCTAACAAAACAAAAAAAGAACAAATGCGCACGTTTTTAGTAATTGGTCTAACGCCACCCAGGGTGATTGTCCATACGCTAAAAGTTAGCTAAGTTGATTCCTTATACTATAAATTATCAATAATTTGTTTGTATGTACAAAAGCGTCCGTTAAACTAATGATCATCGGACGCCCTATTTGCCACTAAGTTCTTCATATTTCAAACTCCCTGTACTATTATATGTCCGCCTAATTAAATACGTACGGGTCATCTAACGTGCACTATTACGTGTACGCTGACATTTTCGTCAAGTGTTTTTGTTCACTACTCTGTACAATGTAATCTTGTGCGAATAGGCTGTTGGACCACTTGCCGTTTGTCTTTACGCCACATAACTAAAGATGGTATTGGCGATGGCCAAAAGAAATCTTTTATATCGGATTGCTTCGATGCTTTGTAGTTTTTTCAAAGTTTTCTATTGTCGTAATAAATGCAGCGATTCTCTTCGAGTAAAATTGCGCCATATGTCATATCCAGATCGCTTTTTCCGAAGCGATCTTCCAAGTAAATCCGTATCAAATCACCTCGATCGTTTACTCCCCCAAATTTGTACGTCTTATAGCGTATTATTATGGCTACACTAAAAAGTGTGTGTACGAAACTAAATCTTCAAAAAACAACACATCTCCCACTACTCTTCTTGAACCTGGTCCATTTTCTGTTTCTTCTCTTATTTTTGGTCTGGTTCAGGATCTCTTAAGTTTTTTATTTGTTTTCTTTTTGTTTTAGTCCCATTTGCTTAAGGAGGCGATGGAGGATTTGGAGTGGCCGGGGGCGAGTGTGCAGCTCTCTCTCAAGCCGCAGCCGCCGACCGTCACGCTTCGGGCAGAAGGACAAGGAAGCCTGCAAGTAGGGGGAGGACGTCTGTTGGCTTGGTTGTTTGTTTAATTGTTTGTTTGATTTTTTGTTCGTTTGATTCTTTGAATGTTCCATTGTTTGATGGTTTGACGGCTCGATTGTTGGATTGGTTTGACTGGTTGCGGTTCCCATGGTTCCATGGTTGGATTGTCCGATTTTGATTGGTTCAATCGTTTGTTTGTTCGATCGTATGATTGTTCAATTGTTTGTTGAATTATTTGTTTGTATGTTTGTTTAATTGTTTGTTTGTTTAATTTTTTGATTGTTTGTTTGTTTGTTTAAAGGTTTGATTGTTTTGATTCTGTTTGTTGGTTCATTTGTTTGTTTGTGTTTGTGTTTGTTTTTGTTTTTGTTTTCGTTCTGGTTTTGGTTTTGGTTTTGGTTTTGGTTTTGGTTTTGGTTTTCGATTTTGTTTTTGTTTTCGTTTTTGTTTTTGTCTTTGTTTTCGTTTTTGCTTTTGTTTTAGTTTTTCTTTTTTGTTTTTGATTTTGCGTTTTTGTTTTTGTTTTCGTTTTTGCTTTCATTTTCATTTCGTTTCTGCTTCCGTTCCCGTTTCCGTTTTCTGTATTCGTTTCCGTTTTCGTTTCCGTTTTCGTTCTTGTTCGCTTGTTTGGTTTATTCTGATTTTGAGTTGATTATATTTCTCGTCACAAGATTTTTTGTATTTGTTTCGACTTTGATGTTATGTGATGTTTTGTGTCTCTTCACGAAAAATACTTTTCGCTTTGATTTTGACTCTTTGTTTCTGTTTTGTTTGATTTCTTTTTTACTTTTTATTTCCTTTTTTGAAACAAATTGACGTTTTAAGCATGCTTTTTTGAAACAGATTGAATTTTGTTTTGATCGAAGTTTGGATTTGTTTATCGAGTTCAACTGTGACCATGAAGTAACTTTTTGGTAATTTTTCTTACCCCCCTTCCTCGTCTGCCTCTTCCCTCCTTCCCTTTACAACTTTCTCATCTCTCCTTCCCTCCCCTCCCTTTTTCTCTTCCCTCTTCCCGCTTTTGTCTCCCTGTCCTCTCACCCTCTCTCCCTCCTACCTCTCTCCCCCCTTCCCCTCCTCCCCCTCCCTCCCTCTGCTTCTTCCCCTCTGCCTCCCTCTCCCACCTCTCCCTCGCCCCCCACACACTTCCTCCCACCCTCTCTTTTTTGTTTTCTTATGTTTGAAAAATATAAAACATCTATGTATGCAAATTGCATTTTTAGAGAGAGACATTGAAATTATATAGTGGACAAAACAAAAACCTTAAAACCAAGTACAAGGTCAGGGAATGAAGCAATGGAGAGAGACAAGAAAAGTAAAAAATTGTTGCCTTCAATGTAAAGAAAGAGGCTTGGAACCATTTTCAACAACATTTCTTAGAACTACTTGAAATGTACTATGATGCAGTACCGAAGTTACATTTTGTATGTACGTTCTGTGCCATACAAAAAAGAAAAAAGATCATTACACAACTACCTATGTGGATCGCTAGTAGGTTAAATGTTTTTTTCTACTCCGTGTTCACGTTTTCGATTTCTGTTTGGAGACCCGCCAATCGGAATATAAGATTCTTACCTTTCCATAGCGACCGTCGGATTCACAGAGTAGTTGTTTTGAGCGGCAAAAAACTTATTGACTCTCTAATTAGTGATTTATGGTGTACCAAATTACATTTACATCTACCTTTTGTACCATACCGGATAGGTTGATGGTTACACACACTACCGTTGGATCGAATTTGATCCAACGATCGAGCTATACTGTATCAGAAAGTTACATTTGCATGTATCTTAGGTTCTGTACGGAAATTTTCATAACGGGTTCGACGTTTTGTTATTTTGGTCCATAACAGGGCCAAACCTTAAAATTGAGGAGAGTGTTCAAATGACCTTTGTAGGACAGCAAATCCCCGAATACTGGTGACCAATTTATACCTACGTTTATGCCTTGTTTCTACTTTTTCCTTAATACTTGAATGTAACACTTTTTATTTATGTTATTGTCATAATCTATTCAACTAGCTTTGTTTTCTGTAATAGTTTTTTGTTACTTTTGTTTTCAGGTACAAATACAAATTTTTGAGTGCGACCATCGCGAATATTCCCAACAACATTCTCAAAGACAACCGAGGGAGTAAAATGACGATCGACAGTTCGGGTCTCCTGAAAGTTCAACATATTATCAACTTAAAAACTGCAGAAACGAATCAAGGAGGTAGAGGAGGAGAAGGAGGAGGACAAGCACCAAAAACTTCTTATATTGAGTTTTTTGTGATGCCGGAAGAGGAGATGGAGGGAGGAGAGGAAGGAGAGGATTCCCAAGAGGGGTGAAGGTGGACTCGGATAATTGTGTAAAAGCATGTAGACAGAATAATTGTTTAAACATGTTTTCCCAAGATTTTGTTTAAACATGTTTTCCCAAGATTTTGTTTAAACATGTTTTCCCAATATTGTTTAAACATGTTTTCCCATGATTTGTTTAAACGTGTTTTCCCAAGATTTGTTTAAACATGTTTTCCCAATTACTGTTTAAACCTATTTTCCAAATCATTGTTGAAACGCTTTTTCCCAATAATCGTTTAAACAAAAATGTTTCTTCTCCCCTCCCTCTCCCCCCCCTTCTCCCCATCTCCCACCCCCTCTCCCCATCTCCCACCCCCCCTCTCCCCATCTCCTACCCCTTCCTCTCTCCCTCCCTCTCCCTCTCCCTCTTCCTCTCTCCCTCCCTCTCCCTCTCCCTCTCCCCCTCCCCCTCTCCCTCACCCCCCCCCCCCCCCCTCTCCCCCCCTCTCTCCCCCTATCTCTCCCTCTCCCCCTCTCTCCCCCTCCCCCCCCTCCCCCCCTCCCTCCCCCCCTCACCCCTCCCCCCCCCTCTCCCCCCCTCTCTCCCCCTATCTCTCCCTCTCCCCCTCTCTCCCCCTCCCCCCCCTCCCCCCCTCCCCCCCTCCCTCCCTCCCTCCCCCTTCCCCTGCCCCTGCCTCTCCCTCCCTCTCCCTCTCCCTCTCTCTCCCTCTCTCTCCCTCTCCCTCCCTCTCCCCCTCCCCCCTCCCTCTCTCTCCCTCTCTCTCCCTCTCCCTCCCTCTCTCCCTCCCTGTCCCTCCCTCCCTCCCTACCTACCTCTCTCCCTCCCTCCCCCCCCCTCCCTCTCCCTCTCCCTCTCTCTCCCTCTCTCTCTCACTCTCCCTCTCTCTCTCCATATATATGTTGTTTTTTTGTCTGTCCAATGTCATTTGTTTCCCCTTGTATGTTTTTTTATTTCATTTTTTTGTAGGGGTTTCCTTCTTCTGTGGCCATTAATTCACTTCCCCTTTTTTCTCTCTCCCCTATGTACGCAGATTGGGACTTGTCAAGAAAGATATCCTCCCTGTATTAATGTATGCACATATGAAACATGTATGTAATTCTTTCAGACTTAAAATATGCACTTTCAATGATTGGATTCTAATGGGGCTTCTTGACTTCGGCAAAATATTCTTGCTCATCTACCCAAAATTTTCTTCTAATGAACGTGATTACTATGACCCGTACCAGTGACAATTCAATATTGAAATGTAAGGAGGACACTTCTCGCAAGTTAACTCTTAACAAGAGAATTTATTTAAGGTGTCAAAAATTTCCCCAAAGCAACTCCCAAAAGACCAAAAACTGAGTTTTTCTATTCCGCCCATCCTATGCCTGTCCACTATTCAGCTACTCCATGTCACACATTTATGCCAATTTACAAATTTTGAAGGGCAAAAAAACTGAAAGAAAGACCTTATCGCATGCCTAAACATTTTCTACAGCTTTGAAACTAAACACCTTTCCATTCCTCTGAACGTAGAAAGAGCATATCTCGCTAATAACAGAAAAAGGTAAAAACTAAATGAAACAATGTGACATAAAACCATACTAGAGTACAAATACAAAATTATTTTTGCTGTTACAACCTTTAATTTCTTTTATGACGTGTTAGGAACTCACCGGAACCACGACCACTACTCAACATTCATTCCTTTGCCTTTAAGAAAAGAAAACATCTTCTTGAGGGAGATATATGTTCAACAAAGTTGTGGCACGTTGAAAAGAAATAAAAAAAAGGGTGACACAATATTTAACAAGGAGAATTGCATGGAGCCCGAATTAAAAACAAAAAATGTGCAGTCACAACATTGCATTTAACTCTTCATAAAAGCGAGCCACTTTCGGATGTACCTGTAGGCCATATTTCCCAAGTTTTGAATGAAAAGAGAGACCGACCAAAACAAGATTGTTAGTTCCCAGAATATTTGCATATGACAACCCCAAATATAGACATATAGCTGGATATAAAAAACTAAAGTGTGACGCTCAGCAGAAAGAGCTAAAGAATTGAATACAGTGATGTATATTGATCGAAATCGCAAACGATATACCACAATTTCTGTATATAGTAATACCAAGGAATTAAAATGTAACGACATCGTGATAACTGACAATAACTGACCAACAACTGATCGATAAGCGCACAGAATTCAGTACATGAATCTAAAACAGAATATCTTGGGAAAATCTTGACAGAACACTTGATTGAAGCACTCGGCCCGGTTCAGTTCGGTTCGGTTCCAGTGTGGGCAAAACCGAACAGTTAGGTTTTAAACCGGAATTGAGATATGCAGACTAAACCAAACCGTTGGATTTTGCCGAACCGAACAGTTCTAACAAATAAACCGTCCAGATAACTTAGGAACCCTAAAAACGCTAAAGTAAGCCTAGAAAATCCTGAAATGGCGAGCCGTCAAATTTAGTGTACTTCCTCTGAAAATGTACCTCATGTACTTTTATCTCTGTAAACGTACATCTATACATTGGTTTATCCAACCAAGTAGTTTTTTAAATCAATCAAACCGAACATTTGGTTTAAACGGTTGCAAATTAACAAAGCCGAACTGGAAAAAAACAGGTTTGATTCGGTTCGAAACAGTTTTGGCTGAAACCGGGCCAAGTGCTACTTGACTGGACAGATATTCTAGGCACAACATCCAGAAAAATTAAGGTACAAAGATCAAACATTTTACAGGCAAATTTCGTCATACGTCAAGCGAACCGTACTGAAATTTCTTTTCAGCCTCGACCGATTACAAAAGACAGTGTTTGAGAAATACAGAAATTAATGTATGTATACTGATGATATGTCAACATCGATATTGATATATCAGGATTAGCGGCGATTCGGTCTATCCCGGTCCATGTATTGATTATCGAGACTCCTAAAAAGAGTACATATCTTCGACTGAACTCCAAATAAAAAAAAAACAAAAAAAAGACACCAATTGCAGGCGAAAAAACGCAGAGAGAACAACCGACATACCTTAATCTTTGCGGGATCAAAGCCGAGCAAATGAAGCCCCTCCAACGACTTTACTCGAGATAAGGCGACATAAACCATTCCATAGTCAAAAGCATTTCTCAAGTCAGTCTCCACTCTATCGAGAGTCATCCCCTGACATTTATGCACCGAGAGAGCCCACGCGAGTGCTAAAGGCACTTGAGACCGTTTTGCTATCTCCACTCCCCCTTCCTCAATTTGCCATGCCTCTGGTCCGACTATATATTCCGTTCGGTTTGAGGCAAAACGAACCACCGGCCACATTCCAGATGAGTTTACAGTTTTTGCCAAACCCTTCCACTGAACCGCTCCCGGATCGTTCGGATCGCAAAAGCCCACCACCACTCCTCTAGCCCCATTGGCCAGACCAGATAGAGGGTCGAGATTCTGCAGCCAATCCCGGTGCGAAAGCACCGTCAAGATGGAATATAATCATAGTACTAATGACATTTACATAATGATACAATCATTATCATACAATATTTGATTATCATTATTAGTATTATCATACAAAAATACTAATCAAATTAACATAATGATGCGAACATAAGAACATATTAATGTGATGTTCCTAATATAATGACATAAGGAAACTACTACAAGGATACTAACATAATGATAATGATATAATGATATACTAATAGAATACTACTACAATAATCATACTAATTCAATCTCACAAAAATGATTATACTAAAATAATCATACCAGTAAAATGATATTAATGTAATGCGCCAAATATAAAACAAGCACAATGGGAACAACCTCCCTTAAAATAGAGGGAAAAAACACAAAATAGATTTTACTTCCTAGAATATTAACTTACAGCAAGTGAAAATTTGAGCAGAAAATCAACATTATTCAATCGAAAAGTGCAAAATAATTAGTTGTAAGCATGGAGACCCACCAGATTATATTAGGTAGTAAAAAAAAAAAAAACTACTTATTTTCTCACCTTCAAAAGCATCACTTGAGCTCCTTTTCGTAAAGCCAAAACTTTCTCGACTCTTGTATTCTCCAGAAGCTTCTTGGCATATTCCGTTCTCCCACTGTCTTCTGCTCTGTAGATCATCTCAGTTTCTCGAATTTCTCTGAGTTTTTGTTCATTTTCTCGGCCAACATCAACCTTCACAAACACAGATAGAATTGTTTGAGTCCTTGGAGAAATAGTAGCAAAAATACTACTTTCTCAGATTTTAGATACAAACTATGAAAATATAAATTCAATGAATGAACGTCTATTTGGGCCTACTTTTGCTAAATAAAAAAAAAAATTATAAATATCAGGAGTTTGTAATCCAGCTCCAGAGTATCACTTTTCAATGGAGAGTTTCTCTTCCAACCATTTGAAGCGTTGAATTCAAAAGAATTTGAAGAATTCAACACAAAAAATGGAATATTGTCATGGTCCACCACAAAAATACCACTTCTTTACATAACACATGAGACATAAAGTATAATTGACACCCAAAAGAAAGAAAAGGAAGAAAAGAAAGAATGACAGAAAAAAATGGAAGAAAAGAAACGAAAGCCATAGAAAGCATTGAGCACTGGAGTTAAAACAACGAAAGCTCTACTTTCAGAGCTATAGAGATTATGTATGAATTCAACATGATATTTGCAGTTAAGGCTTGGTTTTCTTCCTTAGTGAGACTACCGGAAGATGCAGTCAAGTGAGTGTCAATAGTTGAACGACAATCTAATATCTCTGATTTTATGAATCCTATGTGTTTTTCACACTTCCCAGCAAATAATTCGTTAGTAAAACATTAAGTTTATTGCAATGTGTTCCTTGTCCTGTTAGAACCATAGTTCAAAAGTGCGAAATAGCTCAAACGTGCGAAAACGAGTGGAAATGGCATATTTGATTACCCCGTGTTACTCGCGTTTTGCACAGGTTATTTTAGTTTAGAAATGCGCATAATAGACTGGATAACCACGTACAGTGCTTCCATAGCCATTCACACATTAAAACTAGGGCTGAAAAACACGCGGAAGTCAGAATTAGAATAAGTAATAGAACATAATAAAATTTGGAATAAGAATTACAATGGTAAAATAAGGATCAGAATAAGAATCAAAAAAATAATTAGAATAAGAAAACTTAATGGGCATCAAAAAGAAAAACAGAGCCCTGTACTGGATGGATTGTTTCACCTTTTTTGGATACAGTTTTGTCATAATAATTCCGTCATTTGGATACGATCTTGGCATGGAACAATCCGTAAGTCGTTTTAAAGTTTCAGGGGAGCAAATACCTCGCCGAAGCTCATTTAGCATATTAATAAATTGACAATCAGATTGTCTGAATACTTGAGTGAACTCAATCTGAAGCTGGAAACAGCTCTTCCAACAAGCAGCTTCAAATGCAAAGTTTTTTGGTTGGCTGCCCGGACTGACAGGAGGCAGTTGGAAAAAATCTCCGGTAACGACAAGTTGCAATCCCCCAAAAGGTTTATTTTTCTTCCTTATCTCTCTGCCAATATAGTCCAGCTTGTCCTGAAAAACGGAATGATAACCCTTCCAAAATCCCATCAGCAGCAATACTTTTCTCACATGGGACTCTCCATTTCCATGAAATGAATCTAGAAGCTGGTATATAAAAAGGAAAAAAAGAAATGCTTCATTAAGGCTTTCAAACCTAAAAATGGACAACTAAACGAGAGGGCAACTATATCCACAGGGTCGAATCTGCTATACCTACAGCAAAGTTTAAAAACAAACGAATTATTGACATATGTCAAACGACACAGTACTGCGATTCTGTACTTTTTGAAGAAAAGTACACAATCGAACAGGTTAAATAAACAATTTGCGTAGTCCTGCCAGCTTTGACACATGTAGAGGACTGTTTCACCAGTTGTAACACTTGCCACAGACTTTTATGGGACAAAATGCTTTACGTCCATAATCTTTGTCCCCTGTGCAAAAAATTGCAAAGAGTTTCTTACGCCCATGTAAAAATTAAGAAAGAAGTTCCAACTTCTTGTGTAGCCGGACATCTACTCCAGTAGTTCAAATTCCCAGAGAAGGCGGAGAGGGAGAGGGAGAGGGAGAGGTAGAGCAACTCTGAACCTGCAATCTCCACCAGTCAATCACACTTGACAAATTCATTGACAAAACTTAGCAAAAGGAAAAAAAAACTCACAAAAAGCTCAGCATCCACCATGGAGATTTCGTCGATCACCAAAGCCGAGGCTCTCAGCCACCTCGTCTTGCTCTCTCTCCGGCTCCCCACCTTATCAACGAGAATCTCTTTGCTTTCCAACCCCAGGCCGATCCCGGCAAAGGAGTGGATAGTGGTTCCCCCAATACTGCAAGCAGCCAAGCCAGTTGAGGCTGTCACAAAAACGGCAGTTGATCCGTACATAATCCTGCAATAAATCAATACAAAGACAAAAAAAAAAAAAAAAATGTTGAAGGAGAAAAAAAGACAACTGGAGCAAAAGTTCTAAAAAAAGGCAGCAAAATGCTCCCAAAACTGCACCAAATGCTCTGAAAATCAGAATGCCAAAAATAAGGCAGCAAAAAGCTCCAAAAAACAGCAGCAAAATGCTCTAAAAAGCGGCAGCAAAATGCTCTAAAAAGCGGCAGCAAAATGCTCTAAAAAACTGCAGCAATATGCTCTAAAAACCTGCAGCAAAAGGTTCCAAAAAACTGCAGCAAAATGCTCCAAAAGCTGCAGCAAATCGCTCCAAAAACGTGCAGCAAAATGCTCCAAAAAACTGCAGAAAAATGCTCCAAAGGCTGCAGCAAAATGCTCCAAAAAATAGCAAAAAAATGCTCCAACAAATTGCAAAAAAATGCTCCACAAAATTGCAGGAAAATGCTCTAAAAACCTGCAAAAAAATGCTCCAAAAAGATGCAGCTGCAGACAAATGCTCCAAAAACCTGCAGCAAGATGCTCTAAAAGTCTGCAACAAAATACTCCAAAAAAACGCAGCTGCAGAAAAATGCTCTTGAATTCTGCAGCAAAAAGCCTTAGGAAACTGCAGCAACATGGCCCAAAAACATGCAGCAGAAGAAGCACGCATACCTTAGCTGCTTAATAGCATATTGCAATATGTAGCTTTTTCCTGTGCCTGCTGAACCTGTGAGAAAGACAGACTGTTGAAGTCCAATTGCACTCAGAGCTTTCAACTGCTGCTTTGACGGCTGAAATTGAATCTCATGAGAATCTCCCTTATTAGCTGGAATTGGCTTTTCCTGGACACCTGGCTTTTCCTCGACCGGAGGACTTTTTTCGACGGCTGTCCTATAATACGGCGTCGGCAAATTAGGTGTATCACTGTCAACTTTTTGTCTGCTGAGAGGAGAAACAGGTTCCACTGAAGGTCGTTTCCGTACAACTCGCCAGCCAGAATTCCTATCATCCTCCGAACGGTTCGCCTGAGAAATCTGAGCTTTGATAGACTGTCTGCGAGCAATGGCCGCCTCTCTGTTTTGTCTTATTCGCTCCTTTTGTGACGGAGTCAATTCCTGCTTCTTCTTTTCTTCCACGCTGTTCAAATTCTGCTCCATTGCTTCCTTCTTTTGCAATGATGGATGATCTTTCGGAATCTTCTGTGGAGTAAAATATGTCGGTTTATTTCCAGCAGTCCATATTAACAATTCATCGCCATCGTCATCATTATTATTAATTACTGGCACAGGTTTCATCATAATGGAAACTTAAGATTCTAATGATTTTGAAAATCGTTAGGTTTTCCAGTTCCGTAATGTTATCTCCGGCTTATTATTTTTTTAGGTCTTTTCTCTATGCAAGGTTGGAGAATAAGTCTGACCGCAATTAAAAACAAAGACTGTAGAAGGAATATATACGACAAGAAATAGTACGTACAGTATTTTGATAACCAGTGAACACGCACATGAGGATGACAATAGCACAACTATAATTTTATCTCAACTAGTAGATAGCCAAGGGTATTTTAAATTATTTCTAAGGTTTTTCAATGTTATCTAGAGTTCCTAAACAAGAACTAATAAATTCTGGTACAACCAAGAACATACTTTCGATTTTATCTCAGAGTATAGATACTTAGATAGCCAACGGTGTTTTAGGGTTTTTTAAGGTATCTCAGGGTTATTTAACAGAAACTAAAAACATTTGATAAAACTAAAAGACTTACACAGACACGTCTTTCATAAAATGAGAGCGTCCAAACTGAACGAAAAGAACGTCCATTGTAAACGCCTAGAACTCCCTCTAGAATGAGTCCACGGAAACATGGAAGGGTAGCAATGGTGGAAAGCAAAATGGGGAAAAGTCCAATTGAAGAACAAACGGAGCGGGAAACAAAATTCAAAAGAAGTTGGAGCTAGAGTTTCGAAAAGTTTCAGCAAAAGCTGCCATTCGGCGGACGTAAAATGAATTCCTGTTTCCGTGTACTCTAAATACTGTAGTGTTGTGTATCGGCAAAGTGTTGAGTATCGGCAAGGTTTTGCCTATAATCGATATGTACTTTTTTTTGGCTTGCCGATAATCAATATATGGTACGATTTATCGAGACTGGTGTTATCGCCAATAACACCGATAGTATCGGTTTTGTATCGCGATAACACCGCTACCGATAACTATCGGCGATAATTGTACGGCTAGTACTGTACAATTGTACAATTATGTCGTCGTACTGACCGCAGTTATACTGTAACACAGAGTACGGAACAGAATGTTATACGTGGCATGCCACGCTATATAGCACAGTATATTATTAGCGTACTCTATATTTTCCACTTATCGTCGATAAGGAATTTGCTGTTCTCGGAGCGATATATCGGTACCCTTAACCTTTCGATAATGAATAAATGTCGGTATTGGTGGTATCGCGATAAATTTATTGTGCACAACACTAATTAATAGGAATGCATAGCGCATCGGATAAACTGTCATCCGATACGCTACATGTGGAACGGCGGCCTTACCAATACCCAGTACGAAATTCTGTTACATTTAGGAGGAAGGGAGGAAATGAGGGACGGAGGAAGGCAAATGTCATAATCGAGTATCCCGAATCCTTACTCGATTTGTACTCGGCCGGTCGCGTCGGATCTGGAATGGATTCGAGTGCCAAATCTTCGGGGCCGGTCGGATTCGGCCGGGTGATTAACATAAAGGAATTAATAACCGCAGTGACAATTTTTGCTGCGGGCAGGTAGTTGCGTCAGATTGTCAAAAATTGTACATTTTAAGTACAAATTAGTACAAGCTACGTACGGTTGAGTTTAGACCTGACGGTCAATCTGTCGAAAAACTTTGACTTGGAATGCATTGTAACAACCTGTTAAATAGTGTGGCGATGCCTAACGTCGACCATCTTAAATAAAGGGAATACATCATGGCAGTGACTATTTTGGTTGCTCACATTCACTTACGTCATTTTGTGAAAGATTGTACTTTTGAAGTAAACATTGGTGCAAGAAAAGTATTGTAGTGGTATTTGGGTACGTCCCCGTGTAATCGGTACTTTGATAAAGTATTTTGGACTGTAGTAAAGATTCTCCGTACTACTTTGAAGAGCGTCCCTATGCGCGAAAATGAAATTGAAACTTTGAAATGTGACGGTTATAGACATAGGTACAATTTGTGGCGATTGAAGCCGACTACGTAACTTTCGACGATTAGGGTATGTCCCCATGTACTTGTAACTTAGCGAACTAACTTTGTATTTTAGCGCGGATCTGCTGGACTCGAGACCGGATTTGAACCTAGGTCTGCAAAAACTATGTAGTTGTACTCCTTGTCTAATAAGCGTAAACGAAACTATACACGAACGTGGTTTGAGCGACGTCAATTTCACTAAAACGGACCAGATTGACAAAACGACACATATAGACAACGGCGCTCGCGGACTCGAAATCTAACCGTGTGAAATATATGATCGGATGCACGTCATCGCCGCCGCCAAACCCGAGTGAACCTTTGGTGGCTTTCAGACATTACGGCGCGCTGTGCCACGTGGCGCCACATCATTGGACGCCGGAAAAGATAGGAGGAGGATCGATGGCTTCCAAGCTGACAAGTATCAATTAGAAGGCCAAGTGGTACAATAACCGTACAATAAGTAGAATCAGCCACGATACCTTTTTGTATTATACACTCTTTTTATTGGTCTAGGGTACAGTAGTAAGTGTTAAAAAGAGGTAATTAATAGTTCACTTCTTTGTTTTAGTTAGACTCTAAAGAGAGAGAGAGAGAAGATCAAAGACACGCCATGGCTGTCGTGTTATTTAGAAGGTAGCAGATTGGAGAAGAAGCATTTTTACCAAAATAGGTGCCCCAAAAAAGATTTGAAAACTGCACCTATAGATTCAATATAGCTGTACGCCATAACCATTAAGGCGTTGTTGAAACGATACACTTAGGCGGTGCCACGATACTTTTTTGTATTATACAATCTTTTAATAGGTCTAGGGTACAGTAGTAAGTGTTGAAAAGAGTGCAAATCTGTGCCCCCCATTGGATCACTGAATTCAGGAAGCCTCTAGATAGCTTTTGGCTAGCCCTCTTTCAACTTGGATCACTGCCACCCTAGCAGACAAATAGTGAATCTAGCTGCACCCCTGTGCAGTTTGGATTCCCCTGAGTCCACAGAAAAAGGAATCACTGAAAATGCTCAACTAAGCAATTAGTTATCAAGTGGCAAAGATACCAATATTTATACAAGCTTGTTGAATAGAGGCGGCTACCTCCTAAATCCTCTAAGTCCTAAACCCCTCTCACAACCCCTATCTACTGATGTATGAACCAATCAGAAGACTGTATAGTACCGAAAGGTACTAACGCCGATATACTTTCTGTACGGCTTGTGTACGACAAGGCCATGGAGTGGATGTCTGTCTCCTCCAGACTTGTCGTGACGCTCCCAGGGATTCTCGCTTCCGAAGAATATCTCGCCACGTGTCGATAGATCATGTCACGTCCGAAACCGCCAAGGCGGCTGTTCTGGGATTGCGGCGATGATGCGGATGGTCGGATCCAAACCGACTTTTAATGTTTGCCGTCTAAAATAACAAATGTCCGGTACATTTGTTTCGAACGCACTAAACCTCAACTAGTTTATATCTCCTTATTATTATTCCGTTGAACGAATTAATGAACTTTCTAATGTTTAAATAGCTATCAAACAATGTGTATCCTAACGGATTACTACGACAGACCGGTAAGAGATGACGGCAACGCCATGCTCTGTCGGTTGGAGGTTCGAGTCCTGCCGGACTCAACCTTTTTGTTGAAAGTGACTTAGGTCACTCTTTAGTCCTGCCTATGGAGCTGAGGCTACCATGGCTCCACTGCCCTCTCTCTATTTCAGTGACTACAACAAGTATGGGGGCTAGAGAGAGAAGGTGGAGGCAGGCTGCTTGTGCTTTTTCTTTTAGTTATTTTACCTAATTATGACCTAAAAAATACCTTCCCTAAATTAGTGATTTCAACAAAGAGGTAATTAATAGTTCACTTTTATATTTTAGTTAGACTCTTAAGAGAGAGAGGGAGAAGATCAAAAACACGCCAAGGCTGTCGCGTTATTTAGAGGGTGGCAGATTGGAGAAGAAGCATTTTTACCAAAATAGGTGCCCCAAAAGAGATTTGAAACTGCACCTATGGATTCAATATAGTCATACGCCATAGCCTTTAAGGCGTTGTCAAAACGATACACTTAGGCGGTTTGATAAATATTTAATGTTCGAAAAGTCGGCTGAATCATCCCAAATTGACGAAGAGGCCTGTGTGAAACAATTCATGCAGAGACGCGAATCTGCACCATGTAAATTTAATTGATCGGAAGACCGTCGTTGCAACCACCACTCGGAATGAGCTTTTTGGCGACCTTTGGAGATAGCGTCACGCGTTGCCACGTGGCGCCACATTATAGGATACGAGGGAAAGATGGGAGGAGGAACCATGATCAGAGACACATCAAAGACAAGCCATGGCTGTCGCGTTATTTAGAAGGTGGCAGATTGGAGAAGAAGTATTTTTACCAAAATAGGTGCCCCAAAAGAGATTTGAATCTGCACCTATGGATTCAATATAGTCGTACGCCATAGCCATTAAGGCATTGTCAAAACGATACACTTAGGCGGTCTGATAAATATTTAATGTTTGAAAAGTCAGCTGAATCATCCCAAATTGACGAAGAGGCGTGTGTGAAACAATTCATGCACAGACGCGAATCTGCGCTATGTAAATTTTATTGATCGGACGACCGTCGTTGCAACCGCCACTCGGAATGAGCTTTTTGGCGGCCTTTGGAGATAGCGTCAGGCGTTGCCACGTGGCGCCACATTACATGATACCAGGAAAGATGGGAGGAGGAACCATGATCAAAGACAAATCAAAGACAAGCCTTGGCTGTCGCGTTATTTAGAAGGTGGCAGATTGGAGAAGAAGCATTTTTATCAAAAAAGGTGCCCAAAAAGAGATTTGAAACTGCACCTGTGGATTCAATATAGTCGTACGCCATAGCCATTAAGGGGTTGTCAAAACGATACACTTAGGCGGTTTGATAAATATTTAATGTTTGAAAAGTCGGCTGAATCATCCCAAATTGACGAAGAGGCGTGTGTGAAACAATTCATGCCCAAACGCGAATCTTCACCATGTAAATTTAATTGATCGGACGACCGTCGTTGCAACCGCCACTCGAAATGAGCTTTTTGGCGGCCTTTGGAGATAGCGTCACGCGATGCCACGTGGCGCCACATTATAGGATACCAAGGAAGATGGGAGGAGGAACCATGATCAGAGACACATCAAAGACAAGCCATGGCTGTCGCGTTATTTAGAAGGTGGCAGATTGGAGAAGAAGTATTTTTACCAAAATAGGTGCCCCAAAAGAGATTTGAAACTGCATCTATGGATTCAATATAGTCGTACGCCATAGCCATTAAGGCATTGTCAAAATGATACACTTAGGCGGTCTGATAAATATTTAATGTTTGAAAAGTCGGCTGAATCATCCCAAATTGACGAAGAGGCGTGTGTGAAACAATTCATGCACAGACGCGAATCTGCGCTATGTAAATTTAATTGATCGGACGACCGTCGTTGCAACCGCCACCCGGAATGATCTTTTTGGCGGCCATTGGAGATAGCCTCACGCGATGCCACGTGGCGCCACATTATAGGATAGCAAAAAAGATGGGAGGAGGAACCATGGCTTGTGATTTGACAGGCGTCACGTTGAAGGCCATGTCATACAATAAGTACATCGGCCACTATACCTTTTTGTACTATACAGTGTTTCTATTGGACGAGGGTTTAGTAGTAGGTTGACGTGAGTAGATAGTCTAGGACTTAGTGAAATTTAGATACCTCTCTCTAAGAGAGCTTGTAACTATAAAGGTCGTCTTTTACCAACCATAACTTACTGCTCAGGGGAGCAAAATCAGTGATTCTTTTTGCGTTCAGCTCAGGGGAGTCGGGTCCTCACAAGGGTGAGAATGGTCAAAAAATTTGTGTGCTTGGGTGGCACTAATTTAGTGGGAATGTGAAAGGGGCGAATATTATCTTAGAGGCTTTACATAGGCTGCCCATTCTGTGGGTGAATGGAGACCATATAATTGCAGGTTATGGACCCAACCTCTAAGGTGCCTATATTTGATGGATCTGACGTTCTTTATTCGGAAATGATGATGGAGGGGGAACTTTTAGAGAAGCATCAATGGGGAATTGTGTCGACACAAATCTGTTGCCCATCTCCACCTGGGTTTGGAGGAACATCCTACTCTAGCATCTCCACCACCTCAGCAGGCAGAACAACTGCCACCATCACAAATGAATTGATGAGGAAGGGGAGGAGATTGTCATGGAAGGAGAAAAAGGAGGATTTGCACCTCGAGTGACACCCTTGCCAAAGACTATACTGGCAGAAGCACCACTAGCAACAACAACGGTGACAGTGGGTCATACTAAGCGGTCAGAATATGAAAATTGGAACTATAAAGACAAGGTCGCTAACTCTTAATTCTTAAAAGTGTAGTGAAAGTTATTGCTATTCCTCTTATGCATGTCAGGTCTTCATCTCAGATTTAGATATCACTAGTTAACAAGTATAAGAGTGGATCTTTACAGCAGCAACAGTTGGCAGAAAATAAGATTGCAGCCTATACTTATAAAGGAGGAAGCATGAAAAATTATTGCAATGATCTAGGAGCTTTATTTGGAGAACTAGAGAGTGCAGGTAACTCATGGTCTGAGAGACAAAGAGTAAACACCTTGATTATGAAGTTACCTGAATAGTATGAGAATATCATAAACCAGTTGCATGATATTGGAGATAGTAATTGGAATTGGGATGATACAGTGAGAATGATTTTAGTAAAAAAAGCTCAAAAGAACTTAGGAGAGGGAGTCCAAGTAATCAAGCATTGGCTGCTCGATCTGATAGGCGGAAGCGTGATGAGGAGAAAGGGAAAGATCTCTATCGAAACTTTGGAGGAAGAGGACAAGGAGGTGGCAGATTAGGACTATGCCATTTTTGCAAGAAACCAGGACACTATATGGCATATTGTGTCAAACTTACAGATCTCCGATTGAAAGATGGATAAGGAATCTGAAGGGATGGAGGAAAGAAAAATGCCTTCTTAACTCAAGTTCATGATGAAAAACAGAAGGATGCGACCGAACCGAAAAAAGAGCTTGAGGAGCTCCTTCTCAATCCGAAAACCACTGAGAAGCATGTCGACATTCCACGGAGACAAAAGTGTGCTTTCGGAGGTAAGAGGGATCCACCCGAGGAAGGGTGGATCATAGTCTCAGGAGCCTCAATGCATATGTGCAAGGATAAGAGGTGGTTTACTAAACTAAGGAAAATCCCAAGAGTTGAGATAGATTACAGAGATAGTAGACTAAAAACCACTAGTCTCGTCGGATCTATTGAGTTAAAGGTTCTAGTTGATGGGAAAGCCTCAATTGCAACACTCTCATATGTCCTTTACATTCCACAACTTAGCAAAAACCTAGTCTCTACGGCTGTCCTAGATGAAAAGGAGTTTGAAACAGGAATAAGAAAGGAATTTTCACAGCCAGTTTTGATAATGAGGTTTATTTCATAGCTGAGATGGGTAGTCAAGGAATGTTCATAATTTTACTTTATGATAAAAATAGTGTTATTTACTCGTGTGCAAGAGATATGATGCTTTGGCACAAAAGATTGGGGCATGTGCATCTAGATAGATTAAAGAAAATGAAAAAAAAGGGAATGGTCAATGGTATTACATTTGAGGATGATGAGACCTCATATGATTACAGTGGATGTGCCCAAAGGAAGATTCATAGACTTCCATTCCCAAAGGCAACAACTTTTAGGAGAGAGAAAGTATTGGATCTAATTCACACTGATGTTTCGGGACCTACTAGGTATACTTCACATGGAGGGAAGTGATGGATATTAACTATCACAAATTATTCGTCTAGATACACTTGTTGAAAATAATACATTTCTAGAGTATTTCTAGGTATAAATATGTTAAAAGAAAAAGAAAAGAAAAGGGCGGACAGCCTGCCTCCACCTCCACTCTCTAACCCCCATACTTGTTGTAGTCAGTAAAGGTTAGAGAGACTGGTTCAGCCATGGCTGCCTTAGTTCAGCACAAAGGACTAAAGAGTGACTAATGTCACTCTCAACAAAAGGTTGAGTCCGACAGGACTCGAACCTCCGACCGGTAGAGTACGGCGTAGACGGTAGCTCTAACGAGTTTATCGTAGAAGTCCGTTAAGTTACATAGGGTTTAAATTGTATTTAATGTTAAACGTAGTTTTGTAACCAATTAACCGAAATGTTAACAAAGGAACATAGAAACAGTTAAAGTTTCACTACATTTGTTTCGACGGCCAACATTTAATGTCAGAATTAATATGACGGCATACATCACTGCCGAGATCGCGGAATGATCACTTTGACGTTTATGGACGTGGCATAACCTGGCGCCGCGTGGAAGGATGACATTCGGTCGCTGGAATTCCGGAGAACATACGGACGAGTGGAAAAGTGGCACGCGTCCACCCAGTGGCATTATCGTACAAAGGCCGTACAAAAAGGACATCGGCCGTAATACCTTTCTGTACTTTACAGTCATCTGATTGGTTCGTACCGCAGTAAATAGGGGTTGTGAGAGGGGTTCAGGACTTAGGAAAATTTGGTAGGTAGTCACCTCTCTCCAAGAGAGCTTTGTATATAATTGGCATTTTTGTCGGCTCATAACTTATCAGTTGGTTGGCCGTTTTCAGTGATTCTTTTTGCTACGAACTCAGGGAAGTCCAAGTTGCACAAGGGTGCAGTCAAACTGTCAATTTGCCTTGTAGGGCAGGAATGGTTGTGGCTTGAAGTGGGTGAGTTAAAAACTATCTAAAGGCTTCCTGTATTATTTGGTCGAATGGAGGACACAGAATTGCAGGTTATGACCCCACCCTCTAAGGTGCCCACCTTCAATGGATCTGGGTTCATCTATTGGAAAACCATGATGATGGGGGCTTTGTGCGAAAAACGATAATGAGGTATCGTCAGTGGACAAGTGAAACGTCCACCTTCGGGAACTCCGCCACGATTTGGAGGAGTAAGCTATCTTGCAGCAGCGACGGCTTCCGCGGAGGAGGCACATGATGGGGATAGCTGTGTATCCCAAAAGGGGAAAGGGAAGGAGACGTCCCTTGTTGTCCATAGCCATTTTCAGCCATGGATTTACCCTTGGAAGCACCACAGACTACCCAAAAACAACTTACTTTGAATCAACACAGAATTCTACAGAAATGACAAAACAAGCTGAAACTCTAAATAGAGTTATTTTTAAGGCTAGAAAATGATCTCACAAAGATTAAGACAAAAATAATAAACAGAGTGATCACATCATCTAGTCAAAGTTGCAGAAAAAACAGTCTGCCAGAACTTTGATAAAACCGACAACTTCACAATAAAGTTACACACAGACCAGACACATAATAGGTCTGAAAATCTGTTTCAATGTAGAAAATAAAAGGAGGAACATACATGCAAAATTTCACATAATTTTGCCAACAGATCTGAGAGCAATACTCAGACAAAATTACCAAAAATGACCATAAACAGTTTTAGGTCCAAAAAGTTCCTAAGTGCGGAAAATGACTGAATCCTACTCATATACACTGAATCCTATGCTGAGCGTACGGAGGAATACCAGCCGTACGGTGACTACCTAACACAAACTACCTAACACAAGTTACGTCATACAAAAAGAATCATACACTAATCAACTAACCACATAAAGACATAAATTTGCTAAACTGAATATTAACAAAGGAGTAGGATTCTGTATGCCACGTCATTTGTCGTGTATGTGGTCCACACGGATCAGTATTTGTCGACGGTCTCCGTCCGCCGTGTCCATATTAGATTCGGCACCATAAACAAATCTCCATGTGCCATTTCGTCCTCAAGTGTATTTATGCACCAACAAGTGGATATTTTGGAGTGTCTTCTTTCTTGTAGTGACATGTGTCTTGGGAGTGTATACAAAGGTGAACTCCCTACCAAGCTATTGTAAAATCAATTTTGGTGTGTAATGAACCGAACTTACAACCAAACATATGTTAAGTTGTGAAACTCTCTCTCCCTCACACTCGAGGCATAGAGAGGACTAAAGCTTTCCAAAACAACACCGTACGAACGGCGTACACTTAAAAACATTTCGAATATTAAACATCGGATTGCTTCGCGATCCGCCGTTCATTTCCTATGCTTGTTCGCGCAACTCAATTAGTCCTTTACGTCCCTTTAAATTTATCCGTGCATTTACTCCCCCAATCCGTAAATCCATTCGAACTTCCACATTAAATCCAATTAATAAGTTACGCACGAAACCTCGCGTGCGCACAAAATGTTGCTTACGCACGAAACTTAATTTTCAAAACAACATCCCTCACCCCTATTGCCACGGCACCAGGAGCGGCGACCGTGAAGACCGTGGAGAACGATACTAAAATGTGGGAAGACGTAAACATGGCTGCCAAGAACATCATTCTAAGGCATCTCACTCAAGCTTTGACCACCCCTCACCTTCACATTTACAAGGCCGAGGAGTTGTGGGTGAGTTTGGTGGAGATCTATAGAGCTGGTACTATTCAGGAGCTCCAGTTGGTTGAGCAAAAGCTAGTGAGTTACAATTACAAAGGAGGAAAGATGTTAGATTAATGTAAAGATCTTTTTTATTTGTATATGGAGATGGAAAAGGCTGGATGGACAGGTACAATGAAATTAAAAGTTAACACTCTCATCATGAAGTTACTAGATGAGTATGAGAACATAGTGTACCAAGTACGAAAATGATTGATAGTTCATGGAAGTGGAATACTGTGGTCCGGATGATACTTGTGCAGGAAAACACCAGGAAGATTAGGAGAGGAGGAAAGAGCATTCAAGCTCTGAGGGGACCGATGGGGGAAGGACCCAAAGAAATCGTACAAAAAGGAAAGAGATCACTTTGGTGGACCCAAGCTCCTTAAGGGCCTTTGTCATTTTTGCAAAAAGACGTGAAAATTAATCGCGGATTGTGTCAAGCTTTCGGAGCTGTTGCTCTAAGTGAACCGTGGAGGGGGTTCTTCCGAAGGAAGAAAAAGGCACTTGTGGTCACAAAAGTGACAGGAGAAACCGAGGATGAGTCTTACAAGGAGGATGAGGAGCTTCTTTTTTACGACAGTCTGGAGGAGAAAGAGATCCCTCGGAGACAGAAGTGTGCCCTTGGAGCAATCCGGGAAGCTCCACAGGAAGGATGGATCATCGACTCAGGTGCATCGATGCATATGTGTCGTGATAATGAACACTTCACTAAGCTAAGAAAGATCCCTATTGTAGAGATAGAGAATGGGGATGGGAGAGTAATTACTATAGATTTAGTGGGGTCATTAGATCTGAAAGTCTTAGTGGAGGGTAAAACTTCTATACTCACATTCTCAAATGTACTCTACATTCCTCGACTGAGTAAAAATCTTGTCTCTACGTCTGTGTTAAATCACAAAGAGTTTGATACCTTCACTAGAAAGGGTGTCTTTAGAGCTAAGTTTAGGGATGAAGTTTACTTCACAACAGATAAGGGTAGCCAAGGAATGTATAGGCTTAACCTGAGTAATGAAAAGATGAATGCTTACTATGTTGGTGTTCCTAAGGTGATGATTAGGCATAAACGATTGGGGCATGTGCATTTTGATAGGTTGAGTGAAATGAAAAAGCTTGGGGTAGTAGAAGGCATTCAGTTTGGGGATAATGAAATGATTGATGATTTTAGTGGCTGTGCTCAAGGTAAGGCTCACAGACTTCCCTTTCCCAAAGCCGCCACATATAGAGGTGAGAAAGTATTAGATCTAGACCACAGAGATATCTGGGGACCTGCAAAAGTGCCTTCGGTTAGAGGAAAGAGGTTTATGTTGACAATAACCGATGAGTGGTCTAGATACTCTAGAGTCTACTTCCTAAAAACAAAGTTTGAAAAAACAACTTACTTCAAAGAATATAAAGTTTGGAGTGAGAAGTTGCATGGAACCCCCATTAAGAGGATAAAGAGTGATAATGGGGGGGAATATACCTCTAACCTGTTTGAGGAATACTTGAGAGATGAGGGAGTTCAGCACCAGAAAACTATACCATAGAACTCGGAACAAAATGGGGTAGCTGAGAGGTTGAACCGAACACTAAGTATCGTGCATGAAGTATGTTGGGCGACAAGAAAATAGGAAAGAGATTTTGAGCCGAGGCCATGAACTCAGCCAACTACATTAAGAATAGAGTCTTTACCTCAGCTGTAAAGGGAATGACACCTTATGAGAGAAGGGTGGGAAGGAAACCAAATATCTCTCACCTTAAAGTATCCGGTAGCCAAGTTTACAGTCTTGACACGGATAAGAAAAACTGGAAACTTGATGTTAAGGGAAAACCTCAATACTTTGTAGGATATGATGAGGATGTCAAGGGATATAGAGTCTATGACTTAGCAAAAAGAGATATCATTCTGGTCAAACACCTAGTTGTCATGGATGAAGGGAAGCCATTTGACCCCTTTAAATATACCAAGAAGATAAGAATCAGATTTGAGTTTGAAGGTGAAGAGGACTCCGTCTTTCTTGAAACGGACATGAGTGAAAGAAGTATTTGAGATTCAGGCGAGATCCAAGACACTGGAGATCCACCGGAAACCTCACATATTCCTATGGACTTCGAGGAGACAAAAGAGGAGGAATCCGAACCGACTTCCATGGATTGGGGAGCCGATGAGACAGTAAGGAGAAATCCAAGACTTCCCTCCATCCCAGCTTCGGAGTTCGAAGGGGGGAGAAGGAGCAACAAACGAATTCAAAAAAAACAGGCCGCTCATAAAGTAACTAAGTTATCTCACAGAGATGAGCCTCAGTCATACTCGGAGGCGGTAAACAGTCTGGAGAAAGACAGATGGATTAGAGCCTTAAATGATGAGATGGCCTCTATCATGGAAATAAATACTTGGGAACTAGCGGACTGTCCTCCGGACAGAAAAACTGATTGGTTGTACATGGGTGTTTAAACTAAAACTGAAACCAGATAATACCATTGAGAGATATAAGGCTCGTTTGGTGAAAAAAGGGTTCACCCAAAAAGAGGGGATTGACTATGAGGAGACCTTTGCTCTAGTTGTTCCGTTCCCATTAGTAAGGATTCTCCTCAATCTAGCAGCAGTGGAAGACATGGAAATACACCAGATGGATATTAAGACTGCCTTTCTTAATGGTGAGTTAAAGGAAGAGATTTTCATGAGGTATCTAGAGGGATTTGTGGAGGAAGGAGAAGAGAGCAAAGTGTGCAGACTCATAAAGTCCTTATATGGACTTAAGCAGGCTCCTCGACAGTGGAATAAGAAACTAGATGAGTTTCTCACCGGTCTAGGATATATCCGGATTAGTACTGACCATTCTATCAATATGTTTGAGGATGAGAATGGTGTCATATGTTATTGCAATCTATGTGGATGATCTCCTAGTGCTTAGTAAGTCTTTGGAAAATATGAATAGGCTAAAAAAAGATCTTAGAAGCAGATTTGATATGAAGGATTTAGGAGAGGCAAAATAAATTTTGGGGATCCAAATGAGGAGATAGAGGGGGAAAAGGATTATCAGACTTACTAAGAAAGAAGCAATAGGTAATATGCTTGAGAAATTCTAGATAGAAAAGACTAATAGTTGTACCACTCCCATGGACTTGAAAAAAGTAGGTAATAGGAGTGTAGAAAAAGGAGTGATGATCTTAGATGATCAGTTGAGTCTAGAAGGGAGAGAGTTTATCAAATCTATCCCTTATAGACAAATCGTAGTAAGTTTGATCTATTTTATGAACTGTACCAGGCCGGACATAGCGGCAGCAGTTGGAGTACTCAGTAGGAGTCATAATGATCCTAAGAAGAGAGTCTGAGAGGCAACCAAAAGAGTCATGAGATATCTGGTGGAAACCAAAGAGTTATGGTTGCATTTGGGATGGGAGTAGACTGACATCACTACTTCGAGTGATGCCAGTTATGGGGCAAACCTATGACAAGATGCACTTCTGGGTACGTGTTCTATGTGAGGGAAGGTGCTTGCCGTTGGTTCGTAAGCAACAAAAGGTTGTTGCTCAGTCTACTATGGAACTGAGCACATGGCCTCTTATTCTACTGTGAAAGAAATGATTCTACTGGGTCAAGTCCTTGTTGCAAGATCTGGGGTATATGAAGGAGGGAGTGCATGAAGTGTTTTGTGATAATCAAGCTGCCATTCCAATTAAAGCTAATCCAAAACATCATTTCAAAGCTAAACATATGGACATAAGATTGGGTTTTATGAGGGAAAAAGTTGAGAATAAGATTGTGAATCTTGTATATAGATCTGATGAGAAAATGGTGGCTGATATGATGACAAAACCTGTGCCCTCTCCTAAATTGAAATATTGCAGAGAAAAATGTGGACTACAACTGAAGTTAATATTAGACTAGAGAATAAGGAGAGTGTTGACATTAATAGATTTCTAGAGTATTTTCTAGGCATGAATATATTAGTATAAAAGGAAAAAAAAGGGCGGACAACGTGCCTCCACCTCCTCTCTATAACCCCCATACTTGTTGTAGTCACTAAAGGATAGAGAGAGTGGTTGAGCCATGGCTCCCTTAGTTCAGCAGGAAGGACTAAAAAGTGACTAATGTCACTCTCAACAAAAGGTTGAGTCTGGCAGGACTCGAACCTCCGACCAGTAGAGTACGGCGTAGTTGGTTGCTTTAACCAGTTTGTCGTAGAAGTCCATTAAGTTACATAGGGTTTGAATTGTATTTAATGTTATACGTAGTTTTGTAACCAATAAACTGAAAAGTAAACAAAGGAACATAGAAATAGTTAAAGTTTCAGTGCGGAAGTCATTTCGCACGAAACAAATGAATCCGATATTTGTTTCGACGACCAACATTTAATGTCAGAATTTATCTCACGCATACATCACTGCCGAGATCGCGGAATGATCACTTTGGCGTTTATGGACGTGGCATGACATGGCGCCGCGTGGAAGGATGAAATTCGGTCGCGGGAATTTTGGAGAACATACGGACGAGTGGAAAAGTGACACGTGTCCACTCAGTGGCTTTGTCCTACACAGGCCGTACAGAAAAGACATCGGCTGTAAAACCTTTATGTACTTTACAGTCATGTGATTGGTTTGTACCTCAGTAGATAGGGGTTGTGAGAGGGGTTTAGGACTTAGGAAAATTTGGTAGGTAGTCACCTCTCTCCAAGAGAGCTTTGTATAAAATTGGCATTTTTGCCAGCTCATAACTTATCGGTTGGTTGGCCGTTTTCAGTGATTCTTTTTGCTACGGACTCAGGGGAGTCTAAGCTGCAAAGGGTTAAAGTCAAACTCTCTGTTTGCCTTCTTGGACAGCAGTGGTTGTGGCTTGAAGTGGGTTAGTTAAAAACTTTCTAGAGGCTTCCTATCTTCTGTAGTCTAATGGAGGACTCAAAATTGCAACACTAAGGTTTACTTCCTGAGACATAAGTTAGATGTATTGAGATGTTTTAAAGTATACAAAGTATGGAGTGAAAAATTACATGAAACCTCAATAAAAGAGATAAGAAGTGATAATGGGAAAGAATACACCTCAAGAGAAATTGAGGAATTTCTTAAAGAATAAGGAATTCATCATGAGAAAACTGTTCCTTATAATCCGAAACAAAATGGAGTAGCTGAAAGAGTTAATAGAACTTTAGGGGATATGTATAGAAGTATGTTAACTGATAAGAGGATAGGATTGCAATTTTGGGCCGAGTCAATAAATTATGCTAACCACATCAAAAATAGAGTCATAACTTTAGCAAATAAAGAGGAAACTCCATATGAGAGGTGGACAGGAAAAAAACCAGATTTGTCTAGTTTGAGAGTGTTCAGAAGTCAAGTCTACAATTTGGATTCCAGTAAGACTAAATGAAAAATTGAGGGAAGAGGGAAACCGGGATATCTTGTAGGATATGATGAGAGCACAAAAGGATACCGAGTGTATGACTTAAAAAAGAGAGATACCATTTTGGTAAAACACATAGTGGTGATCAATGAAATAAATTCCATTGATCCATTCAAATATAATAAGGAAGCAAATATCAGATTTGAACCGGATCGGTTTTCTGACCTTAACTTTGGAAATGAAGAAAAATAGGGGGTAAAAGAAAAAATTGTAAAGTTATTGAAGGAGAAGGAGGAAATGACAACAACCGAGGTAACACCACAATATGAAGTGGAAACCGATGAGCAGCTTGTTAAGGCACCGAATTTGGAAGATAGGGGAGCTGAAGATATTATGAAACAGAATCCGACGATGCCTTCCATACCGACCTTAGACTTTGAAAGAGGAAGAAGAAGTAGTAAACGACTTCAAGAACGACAAACAAACAACAAACTCACAAAGATGTCGCATCCGGATGAACCTCAAACATACTTAGAGGCCATAAATACCCCAGATAGTGGCCGGTGGATCACGACTATAAATGAAGAAATGGCCTCCATCATGGAAGCCAATACATGGGAGTTCGCAGATTGTCCCCTAGACCAAAAACCAATTGGGTGTAAGTGGGTTTTTAAACTTAAACTAAACCCAAATAATACCATTGAAAGATACAAAGCTAGGTTGGTTGCTAAAGGTTATACTCAGAAAGAAGGAATAGACCATGAAGAAACCTTTGCACTGGTAGTCAAATTTCCCTTTGTCACAATTCCCTTAAGTTTAGCCGCAGCAAACGATAAGGAAATCCACCAGATGGATATGAAGACCGCCTTCCTACACGGAGAGTTAGAAGAAAAAATTGAAACTCTGAGACCTCCATAAGTCCTCAGAGTGGACAGCTTCCAAGAAGCCTCTAGGATCATCCTGACCCCTTTGTGTTTAAGCAAAAATAACTGCCACCCTGGCAGACAAAAACTCTAACCACCTTCACCTCTGTGAAGAGAAGACTCCCTTAAGTCGATAGCAAAAAGAATCTCTGAATTTGCTCCCCTGAGCAGTAAGTTATGGAGGGTGAAAGTTGACCTTTTGTACAGAAGCTCTCTGGGAGAGAGGGTCCTATCTTCTAATTTTTCTAAGTCCTATCTCTCTCACAGACTCTATCTACTGATGTACGGAACCAATCAGATTACAGTTCCGTACGCAAAAGTACAGCTGCCGGTGTACTTTATGTACGGACACTGTACGACATGCCTTAAATGTCGACACGTGGTATGTCCGGATTGCTCCTTTAATCCTCGGAGATGCCGCGCTCCAATGTAACTTCGCCACGTGTCATCCGATGTGGCGATGCCCACAAACCGCCGAATTCTCCTTCCGCGATCTCGGCGCTAATTCCGGCCGTCCGATTAAACTCGCATTTGATCGTAGCCGTAATAAATACATGCGCGGTATTTGTTTCGCTTACGAAATCAATGCGCGGTATTGATTTCTTATCCGTACCGCAATTCGTACTTTTATACTACCATATCTATGTATCCCGTTAACAGTTATAGTTAAATGACTTATTCTACGTGTACATGTTTAAATAATTATCGTACTATATGTTGTCCATAGCCATTTTCAGCCATGGATTTACCCTCGGAAGCACCACAGACTACCCAAAAACAGCCTACTTTGAATCATCACAGAATTCTACAGAAATATCAAAACAAGCTGAAACTGCAAACACCGATATTTTCTAGGCTACAAAATAACCTCACAAAGTTTCAGAAAAAAATAATGAGCAGAGTGATCACATCATCTGGTCAAAGTTGCAGAAAAACAGTCTGCCAGAACTTTGATAAAACCGGCCAGCTTCACAATGAAGTAAAACACAGACCAGGCACACAATAGGCCTGAAAATCTGTAGCAAATTAAAAAATACAATGAGGAACATACATGCAAAATTTCATATAATTTTGCCAACAGATCTGAGAGAAATACTCAGACAAAATTACCAAAAATGACCATAAACAGTTTTTTTGGTACAGAAAGTTCCTATGTCTTAAAATGACTAAGTCCTACAAATATAAACTAGAGATCACTACTAAACGTACGGAGGCATACCAGCCGTACGCTATCTACCTGCTACTTCAATTAATGTTAATATACCCGAATACTTCAAAGTATGTCAAAATGAGTAAAAGTACACTAATAACTAATTCACAAAAAGACAAAACAATGTTTAACCAAATATTTACACCGACACCAAAATCGTATGCTGAGTCATTGCGTGTAAGTCAACAAGACTCCACGAATCTCGTAAAACAATCCGAGCCGTCCAAAAATAGATATTGTGTGATTGACGCGATTTCGCGTCACCACTACTTGAAAAATACCGGCGGCCTTTGTCCGTCGTCCGTCGCTCTTGTTCGGCACCCTCGATGTCACGCCACGTAATCCCAAATTCCACTTGACGAAACGACGTCAAACCATCCAAATTTGTCCGTACCGCAATTACGTACTTCGCCATAAATTACGCTTACCAATTTTAAGTTCTCCTGTAAAATAGGATTCTTTGTACCGTCGCGTCCTTTTCATAAATGCCACCTGTCGCATTATGTTTCGTACGTGCAAAGTACCATTTCAATCTCTTCGAATATTTTACGTCGGATCGCGTCGCAATCCGCCATCCATTTCTTAACGCATTCCGCGCCACTCAATTACTCCATCACGTCCCTTTAATTTTACTCATATATTTACTCCCCCAATCCACAAATCCATTCGAACCTCCATTTGTATAACCACATTACTTCCGGTAATAACATACGCATGAAACGTCGCGTGCGAACAAAATGTCGCGTACGCACGAAACTAACATTTCAAAACAACACTATATACTACGTAACACTACCTTTAGACTTAACGGCTAAGGCTACCGGCTATCTATTCACTGACGGCCGGCAGGTACCGGGATCAAATCCTGTCGCCGTCACATATCTTTTAGTAATTAATCCCTAGATTAATATAAATTTCCCGTAAACCTGAGGATAGCCTAGGTAGCCATGGCTATAGCTTCCTCTCCAATTTCTCAGTGACTGCGACAAGTTTGAGAGTTGGAGAGAGAAGTTAGAGGTAGACTGCCTCGGCTTCTTTATTTCTATTCAGACCTAGAAAATACTTAAAAACGATTAATTTCTACACTCCCATTATTTTCTAGTGAATCTTTAATTTCAGACCACACTTCTCCCTGCAAAAAATAAGCTTAGGGGAAGGCACAAGTTTGGTCATCATATCTGCTACCATCTCACTATCTGGTCGGTACTCTAAACTGATTATTTTATTTTCTACTCTCTCTAACAAAGCTGAGTCTAATGGCCATGTGTTTAGCTTTAAACTGATGTTTAGGATTGGCACAAATAGCGATTGCTGCTTGATTATCACAAAATATTTTCTGCACACCACTCTTAAGATGACCAAGTTCACCAAGTAAAGACTTGACCCACATCAATTCTTTTACAGCAGAGCAAGAGGCCATATACTCAGCCTCCATGGTGGACTGAGCAATAACCTTTTGCTGTTTGCTACTCCAACTGCAAGCCCCATCACCCACATATAATACATATCCAGAAGTGCATCTCCTCATCGGAGCATCACCATAACTAGCATCACTCCAAGTAGTGATGTCAGTATTCTCCCCACCCAAATGCAACCATAGATCCCTAGTTCCCATCAAGTATCTAAGAACTCTTTTAGCTGCCTCCCAATCCCTCTTAGTGGGAGCAATTAGACTTCTACTCAGCACTCCAACAGCTGCAGCTAAATCCGGCCGGGTACAATTCATAAAATAGATTAGACTTCCCACTACTTGCCTGTAAGGAATAGTCTGCATGAACTTCTGTTCTTCAGGAGATAATTCCTCGTCTAAGACTATGACTCCTTCTTCCTCACTCCCCTCACTTCCCTTCTTCAATTCCATTGGAGTTGTACAACTATTAGCTTTATCCATTTGAAATTTTTCAAGCATGTTCCCTATTGCTTCCTTTTGAGTCAATCTTATAATTTTTCTTTTTCGGTCTCTCTCTACTTGAATTCCCAAAATATATTTTGCTTCCCCCATATCATTCATTTCAAATCTCCCCTTAAGATCGGTTTTCAGTTTATTAATTTTTTCCATTGATTTACTTAAAACATGTAAATCATCAACATAAATTGCAATAAATATAAAACCTTCCTCATCTTCGAAAACATAGATTGAGTGATCTGAGCTGATCCGGATATATCCCAGACCGGTAAGAAACTCATCAAGCTTCTTATTCCACTGTCGAGGCGCCTGTTTCAAACCATAAAGAGATTTAATCAGCCGGCATACCTTACTCTCCTCTCCTTCTTCCACAAACCCTTCGGGTTGTCGCATGAAGATCTCCTCTTCCAATTCTCCATGCAAAAAGGTTGTTTTGATGTCCATCTGGTGCACTTCCATGTCTTTCGCTGCTGCCAGGCTGAGAAGTATGCGGACGGAGGGAAATCTGACCACCGGGGCAAAGGTTTCCTCGTAGTCAATTCCCTCCTTTTGTGTAAATCCCTTTGCCACTAGTCGGGCCTTGTAGCGCTCGATTGTGTTATCTTGGTTCAGTTTTAATTTAAAAACCCACTTACAACCGATTGGTTTTCGGTTAGGTGGACAATCCACCAGCTCCCAAGTATCGGCTGCCATAATTGAGGCCATCTCTTCATTGATGGCTGTCTTCCACCGATTTCTTTCTGGACAAGTCATCGCCTCTCCATAAGTTTGAGGTTCATCTTGATGAGATAGTTTTGTTACCTTGTTATTATTTTATTTTTCTTGTAGTCTTTTACTACTTCTCCTTCCCCCTTCAAAATCTGAGGCCGGAATAGATGGTTCTCGTGGATTCTTTCGAACAAACTTGGTTTCTCCCCTATCCGTTGATTCCGAATCAATTTCCACCACGTCTTCCGCTTCGGGTAGAGTTGTCACTGGAGTTTCAACAGCCGAGTCCTTTTCAGTCTGATTTGTACCTGCAAGAATGTCATCGTCTCTAAAACTTGGATAGTTAGGAAGCTCAAAGTCATCAGAATTTTCTGACTCAAATCTGATTTTTACTGACTTTGTATATTTGAAGGGATCCACAGACTTTCTTTCATCCATAACTACTAGATGCTTTACTAAGATTATATCTTCTCTTTTTAGATCATAATTTCTATATCCTTTAACATCCTCATCATATCCTAATAAGTATCCCGGTTTTCCTTTAGGATCTAGCTTCCAATTAGACCGATCTGTATCTAGACTGAATACTTGACTGCCGAAAACCTTTAAGTGAGATATGTCTGGTTTCCGGCCTGTCCATCTCTCATAAGGTGTTTGATCTTTTATAGCTGAAGTAAGAAATCTATTTTTGAGGTAATTAGCACAGTTCATTGCTTTTGCCCAAAACCTTTTTCCTATCTTCTTATGCGACAACATACTTCTAGCACTATCACTTAGTGTTCTATTTAACCTTTCAGCTACCCCATTCTGTTCCGGATTTTCTGGAACTGTCTTTTGGTGTTGAACCCCATCTTCCCTCAAAAAATCCTCAAACTGGTTAGAAGTATACTCTCCACCATTGTCACTCCAAACTCTCTTGATTGGAGTTTTATGGAGTTTTTCGCTCCATGCTTTATATTGTCTAAAACAATCCTCAACTTTTGACTTGTTTTTCAAAAAATACACCCGGGAATACCGAGACCAATCATCAGTTATAGTCATCATAAATCTCTTCCCCCCCGGTGAGGGCACTCTAGACGGTCCCCAAATATCTGTGTGTACTAAATCTAGAAGTTTTTCTACCTTGTAGTTGGCTGTTTTAGGAAAGGGTAATCTGTGTGCTTTACCTTGAGCACACCCACTACAATCACTTATAACATCACTCTCACTGAATTGAATCCCTTCCACCACTCCCATTTTTTTCATCTCTCTTAACTTATCTAGATTCACATGCCCAAAGCCTCTTATGCCACATCATAATATCATGAACACCAGCATAATAAAGTTTCTTCGTTTCATTACTTAAGATCAGTCTAATAATCCCATGGCTACCTTTCTCAGCAATGAAATAGACATCCTCCTCAAAACTAGCAGTAAAGACTCCTTCCCTAGTGCTAGTAAAAAAACCCTTATCATCTAATACAGATGTAGAGTTAAGGTTTTTGTTCAGCTCCGGAATAAACAATACATCGGAGAATGTTAATATGGATGTCTTTCCTTCTTCTAACACTTTCAGATCTACCGATCCTACAAGAGTAGTGGTGACTATCCTCCTAACCCCGTACTCTATCTCTACGGTGGGAATCTTTCTTATCTTAGTGAACAAGTGCCTACCCATACACATGTGCATTGTGGCACCTGAATTTATAATCTAGCCTGCTTCACCTTTCAATCCACCGTAAGCACATTTCTGCCTTCGTGGAATTTCAACCTCTGTTTTCGCCTCCAACTCCTCATCCAAAACGAGCTCATCGTCCTCGTCCTCGGATTCCGACTCAAGTACCTGTGTGACAAAGGCCTTTTTCTTTCCTCTCGGGGTACCACCGGTCTGCCCCTCCTTTAACGGAAGCTCGGTTAGCTTAGTGCACCCTGCCATATAGTGCCCAGGTTTCTTACAAAAATGACATAAACCTTTGGGAGCCCTTGGTCCGAACTCGTCGGTCTGATTCTTCTGCTCCCTACCCCCATAGTTTCCGACTGGTTTCCGGGAATCCTTGTTCCTCCAATCGGTCGCTGTTGCCAAGGCTTAGCCACTCTTTCCTCCCCTTCGGATCTCAATCGTATTCTCTCGAACGAGAATCATCCCTACCACTGAGTTCCATATCCACCTTGAGTCCGGCAAGTCCTGCACACGGTTGACTATGTTCTCGAACTCATCAGGTAACTTCATTAGTAAACAGTTAACCTTTTCTTTTTTCACTAAAAACTTTTCCTACACTCTCTAGCTCCATGAAGAGTGTAGCAAGCTCATTGCAAAAATCCAACATATTTCCCCCTTTGTATACATACTCCTTAACTTTATGATCAGCCAACTGTTGTTGCTGAATCGTACCACTTCGGTCCATCTCTATGAGAGCCATCCAAAGATTGGATGCCCTCTCTACCTGCAAATGAGGACATGCAAGTCCTTGAGTGAGATGGCGTAGGATGAAGTGCTTTGCCGCCATATTGTTGAAGTCCCAGGTTTCAGTATCATTCTCCTCGTTCCTCGGAATAGGTGACATGAATGCTAAACCAGTTGCTATTGGTGTGGTCTCCTCCTTCTCTTTTCCTTTGTCCACCACCTCTCCTTCCTTTGTTTCCTCTGTTGAAGGTGAATCCTCTTTCCTGGTGAATCTGCTTCCTTTAAACCCTGGAGGAATTCCAAGACTTGATGGACGCCCAAATCGTCCACTCACTATCCCCCAAAACCTTTTTTCGCATAGAGCTCCTATCATCATACTTTCCCAGTATATGAAGCCAGTTCCATTAAATATTGGTACCCTAGAGGGTGGGCCCATAACCTGAAACTCTGAAACCTCCATAAGTCCTCAGAATGGACAGCTTCTAAGAAGCCTCTAGGATAATCGTGACCCCTTTGTGTTTAAGCAAAAAAAACTGCCACCCTGGCAGACAAAAACTCTAACCACCTTCACCCCTGTGAAGACAAGACTCCCTTGAGTCGATAGCAAAAAGAATCTCTGAATTTGCTCCCCTGAGCAGTAAGTTATGGAGGGTGAAAGTTGACCTTTTGTACAGAAGCTCTCTAGGAGAGAGGGTCCTATCTTCTAATTTTTCTAAGTCCTATCTCTCTCACAGACTCTATCTACTGATGTACGGAACCAATCAGATTACAGTTCTGTACGCAAAAGTACAGCTGCCGGTGTACTTTATGTACGGACACTGTACGACATGCCTTAAATGTCGACACGTGGTATGTCCGGATTCGCTCCTTTAATCCTCGGAGATGCCGCGCTCCAATGTAACTTCGCCACGTGTCATCCGATGTGGCGATGCCCACAAACCGCCGAATTTTCCTTCCGCGATCTCGGCGCTAATTCCTGCCGTCCGATTAAACTCGCATTTGATCGTAGCCGTAATAAATACATGCGCGGTATTTGTTTTGCTTACGAAATCAATGCGCGGTATTGATTTCTTATTCGTACCGCAATTCGTATTTTTATACTACCATATCTATGTATCCCGTTAACAGTTATAGTTAAATGACTTATCCTACGTGTACATGTTTAAATAATTATCGTACTATATACTACGTAACACTACCTTTAGACTTAACGGCTAAGGCTACCGGCTATCTATTCACTGACGGCCGGCAGGTACCGGGATCAAATCCTGTCGCCGGCACATATCTTTTAGTAATTAATCCCTAGATTAATATAAATTTCCCGTAAACCTGAGGATAGCCTAGGTAGCCATGGCTCTAGCTTCCTCTCCAATTTCTCAGTGACTGCGACAAGTTTGAGAGTTGGAGAGAGAAGTTAGAGGTAGACTGCCTCGGCTTCTTTATTTCTATTCAGACCTAGAAAATACTTAAAAACCATTAATTTCTACAAAAATCTACATGAAACAACTGGAAGGTTTCATGGAAAGTGGAGAAGAAAGCAAGGTAAGCAAACTGATAAAATCACTTTATGGCCTTAAGCAGGCCCTGAGACAATGGAACATAAAGTTGGATGAATTTTTGACCAGTTTGGGGTATATCAGAAATAGTTCATATCATACCTTTATATCTTTTTGAGGATCAGAATGGAGTGATATTTATTGTTATTTATGTGGGTGATTTGTTAGTCTTAAGCAAGTCTTTAGATAAAATTAACAAACTAAAACAGGATCTAAGAAGCCGGTTTGACATGAAAGACCTTGGTGAAGCAAAGTATATTTTGGGGATTCAAATGGAGAGGGATAAAGGAAACACATTTATAAGACTCACCCACAATAAAGTTATTGGTAATATGCTAGAAAAGTTTCAAATGGACAAAGCAAATGGATGTACTACTCCCATGGATCTAAAGAAAATATCAGAGGGGAGTGAATAGGGAGGAATATTGATATTGAATGATTAGATGGATGAGGAAGAAATGAGGTTAATGGAAAGATTTCCATATCGCCAGATTGTAGGCAATTTAATTTACTTTATGAACTATACTCGTCTTGACATAGTTGCAGCTGTAGGAGTCGTCAGTAGGAGTCTAAATGACCCGAAGAAGAGAGATTGGGAAGCAGCCAAAAGGGTGATAAGATATTTGGTGGGAACAAGGGAATTGTGGTTGCATTTGGGAGGGGAGCACACTGACATCACTACTTGGAGTGATGCCAGTTATGGGGATGTGCCTTTAAGGCGGTGTACAACTGGATATGTGTTGCAAATTAGATCCGGTGCATGCTGTTGGAGTAGCAAACAGCAGAAAGTAGTTGCTCAGTCCACTATGGAGGCTGAGTACATGGCTTCCTGTGCTGCCACCAAAAAATTAATGTGGGTAAAGCTTTTTTTGAAAAACTTGGGTTCATGAAGTTTGGAACTCAAAATGTTTTTTGTGATAATCAAGCTGCTATCGCTATAGCTGCTAATCTGAAACATCACTTCAAAGCTAAGCCTATAGATATTAGACTAAGCTTTGTCACAGAGAAGGTTGAAAATAAAATAATGAAACTGGTTCATAAAATTGATAAAGAAATGATTGCGGACATTATGACAAAACCAGTGCCTTCCCCTAAGTTGATTTATTGCAAGAAAAACTGCGGATTAAAATTGAAAATTGACTAAGAATTAAGGGAGTGTTGAAAAAAGGTAATTAATAGTTCACTTCTCTATTTTAGTTAGACTCTAAAAAGTGAGAGAGAAGATCAAAGACACGCCATGGCTGTCGCGTTATTTAGAAGGTGGCAGATTGGAGAAGAAGCATTTTTACCAAAATATGTGCCCCAAATGAGATTTGAACCTAGGACCTGTGGATTCAACATAGCGATTCGCCGTAACTATTAAAGCGTTGTCGAAACGATATACTTAGGTTGTTTGATATATAATTAATGTTTGACAAGTTGGCTTAATCATACCAAAACGAAGATGTGTGTGAAACAATTCATGCACATACGCAAATCCGCACCATGTAAATTTAATTGATCGGACGACCGTCCTTGCAACCGCCACCCGAAATGAGATTTTTGGCGGCCTTTGGAGATAGTGTCACGCGATGCCACGTGGCGCCACATTATTGGATACCGGGGAAGATGGGATGAACCATGGCTCTTGATTTGATAGGCGTCACCTTGAAGTCCATGTCTTACAATAGTCGTACAATAAGTACATCGGCCACTGTACCTTTTTGTACTATATAGTATTTCTATTGGACAAGGGTTTAGTAGTAGGTAGACGTGAGTAGATAGTCTAGGACTTAGTGAAATTCAGGTACCTCTCTCTAAGAGAGCTTACAACTATAAAGGTCATCTTTGACCAACCATAACTTATTGCTCAGGGGAGCAAATCCATTGATTATTTTTGCGTTCGGCTCAAGGGAGTCAGGTCCTCATAGGGGTGAAGGTGGTCCGAATATTTGTGTGCCTGGGTGGCACTTATTAAGTGGGAAAGTGAAAAGGCAAATATTATCCTAGAGGCTTTACATCAGCTGCCCATTATGTGTGTCAATGGAGACCACAGAATTGCAGTAAGTAGCAGTGAGTAGGATTTTTGGAACTTAGCGTGTTTGAGACACCTTTGTCTAGGTGACCTTTTGTATTTATAGGCCATTTTTGGCAAGCCATAACTTTCTGCTCATGAGAGCAAATTTAGTGATTTTTTCAAGCTCGTGTGGCTTCCTGGCACACCCAAATATATCTTACGTTGCCGGAACCCCTTTTTCCCATACAGTCATCAGCGTACGGATGTTTTGGCTTAACATACCGGACCTGAGTCCTAAATTTTCCACAAGGAGCGTGAAGCAATTTGGTTTATGTCTAACGGAGGCCGGACGACGAAGTAATTCCACTTCTTAGATTGCAGTTTCGCCACATGGAAGCAGTTTCCCACATCCTTGGCGGAGGGCACATTGTGGATTTGCACGTAAATTTTGGAATTGCAATCTAGATTATGCTATTAGACGTCAGTCAGACTTTAGTTCAGATCCAACTGACTTTTGGTTCATTAATTACCTTAGGTCAAAGTCGGGTGTTTCAACGCCATTTCAGGACTTTTGGTAGATTAGTGGATCCGATTTGGACTCTCAGTTCCGGATTAAGCCGGAGTCTTAAATATGACTTTTTGCCCTATGTGTGGTACGACCTTATTTTTCCTATGTTAGTTCGATAGCAATTGCTCTCCTCTCATTGGCTCCTTGCATTGCGTTGACCTTTTCGATCTAAAACTGTACAAACTTTGTTGTATAAGGCACTTGGGGCCGAAGAAGACAGGTTGTTGTTTCATTACTGTCTCCTGAGAAAACCCTTAGAAAATTCCAGCAAACTTCTTGTGGAGAACATTTGTTTGTTATGTGATTTTGACCCTACTGCCATCTTGGTTTGTGTTTGTGCTTTGTGGAAATCTTAGTCCGGGTGGGTAGTTGGCACTATCTTTCCTTCTTGGGCGATTTGAAACTTGTGGCTATTTGATATCGGGAGGGGTTTTCACGGTTCCGGTTTGCGCAAATCGAGGAGTTAAGGAGGACATTACCTGTTTCGGTGTCTTCAAGAGAGATTTTGTCTCCTCTTGTTGTCATCGTTGCTTTTGGAGGTATGTTGAGCTCGCTTGCTATTATTCTAAATCCTATCTTTATCTCTATTTTTCTAGGGCAAGGTGATATTGTTAATTTTGAAACAACTTATTATTCTTTTATTTTTCCGTTATTCTGCGTGGAAGTGCCTTTGTTCTCTCGTTGGTAGTCCTTTTTGGGTTTTTGTTGCATTTCAGCCAAGGTTTGCTACTAGAATCTTAAGGACCAAAACAGTGAGTTTTGAGGGAATCTTTCTTAGACTTCCAGCGGAGCAGCACAGTACTGAAACAACAACCTTTCTCTTTCGGCCTAGAGGAGATAGGAGTTTTAGTTTAGAGAACCTCATCTTCTTTGGAGGAGTTAGAGTTGCAATTTAGGTTTACTTTTTAGGCCTTCGTTACTTCATGGGAGGAGGAGAGGTTCTAGAGAAAGGGGTTCAAGATAACGCATTTAGAGAGCAAGATAGACCAGAGGTACTAACAACAGAACGCGATACTCAGATATCCGAGGAATCCGTCCCGGTCGCATATGTTTTCGATTCTCCGGCTAAAGAACCGGTAGGGACGTCCTCTCCTACCCCTCCTCCTAGCCTAACTTCTTAGGAGTTCCCATCATTGGCCGAGGCCGCCAAGGCCCAAGCCAAGGAAAGAAAGAAGTCGTCTCCTACTGCCCGTCGGAAGGTGGTGGCCCATAAGGAGCCATTTTCGGGACACTTTCCTGAAGTTGGGTTTCATATTAGATCTAAGGTTCCTAGGCCTAAGATCCAATAGACCAAGAGATTTTGGCAGATCCTCAAAGGCCCGGTTGTTAAGAGATGTTGGCCCTTCACAATGTACACGAGTTGAAGGTGAAGAAAGAGTTTGTTCAGAGAATACCCCGCATCGATTGAGCGCGTGTAGTCAAGTCGGTAGGAGGGGTAGTGGAGATTCTGAGTAGCTCATCAAAAAGCAGTTCCTCTCAGTCCATACCAGACCAACACTGGAGTGAACGCGCTTCTCGTCCTCAGGCCGCTCATGCAACTGTAAAACTACCATAGGTCCTCAGAGTAGGCAGCTCACACGAATCCTCTAGGATTACCTTGACCCTTTTGTGTTTCAACAAGAATAACTGCCACCGTGGCCAACAAAAACTCTGACCACCTTCACCTTTGTGAAGGCAAGACCCCCCAAAGTCGATAGCAAAATCAATCTCTGAATTTGCTCCCTTGAGCAGTAAATTATGGTGGGTCAAAGTTGACCTTTTGAACAAAAGCTCTCAGGGAGAGAGGGTCCTATCTACCAAATTTTTCTAAGTCCTATCTCTCTCTAAAACTCTATCTACTGAAGTACGGCACCAATCAAAATATAATGTCGTACAAAAAGGTATAGGTGCCGTTGTACTTTTTGTACGGCCATTGTACGACATGGCCAACCAGTCGACACATGTCATATCTGGATTCGTTTTTATAATCCGCGGAGATGCCGTAATCCAATGTGGGCGCGCCACGTGTCAATCGATGTGGCGATGACCAAAAACCGACAAAATCCTATTCTGCGATCTCGACATCGTTCGCGGTCGTCCGATCAATATCGGGTTTTAATCGTAGCCGTCATAAATCTTTGCGCGATATTTGTTTCGCCGTCGAAACAAAATGCGCGGTATCTGTTCTGGAACCATACCGTACTCCGTACTTTAAATAATTGTATCCATGCGCAACGTCCATAGTTTGTGTTAAATGAATTAGTTTACGCTTAAAAGTTTATATATTTGTCAAACCCTATATGTCTCAGCACCCATCATAGACTTATAGGATATAGCTAACCGCTACCGGCTAGTTTCACATACGGTAGGTACCAAGATCAAATTTTGGGTCTATCAAGTACCCTTTTAGTAAATCTTCTAAAACATCTGCATGTCTCTCTATAGATAGCACAAGCAGCTATGGCTCTATCTCCCTCTTCAACCGTTAGTGAATGCTACAAGTGTGGGAGGTGAAAAGAGTAGTTAGAGGTAGACTGCCTTGGCTTTTTTTCTGCATTTAATTTTAGACCTAGAAAATACTAAAAGAACCATTAATTTCCACACTCTCTTTATTTTCTAGTCACCTTTTAATTTCAGACCACACTTCTCTTTGCTCGAAATTAGCTTAGGGGGTGGCACAGGTTTGGTCATCATATCTGCTACCATTTCACTATCTGGTCTATATTCTAAACTGATTATTCGGTCTTCTACCTTTTCTCTAACGAAGCTAAGTCTAATGTCCATATGTTTTGCTTTAAAATGGTGTTTACGATTGGCAAAAATGGCAATAGCTGCCTGATTCTCACAAAACACTTTTTGAACACAACTGTTAAGATGACTAATTTCACCAAGCAAGGACTTGACCCACATCAATTTTTTTACAGCAGAGCAAGAGGCCATGGGTGTTAGAGTTAGGCCAAGAGACCACCATGTTAGATTGAGCAATGACCTTTTATTGATTGTTGCTCCAGCAGCAAGCCCTATCACCCACATATAATACATACCCAGAAATGCATCTCCTCATACTATCATCCCATATTTGGCTTCACTCTAAGTGGTGATGTCAGTATTGTTCCCACCCAAATGTAACTATGCATCTCTAGTCCCTATGAGATATCTAAGGACTCTCTTAGCTGCCTCCCAATCTTTCTTAGTGGGAGCATTTACACTCCTACTTAGTATTCCTACAGTTGCGGCTATGTCCGTACGGGTACAATTCATGAAATAAATTAGGCTGCCCACTACTTGTCTATAAGAGATGGTCTGCATAAATCTTTTCTTTCCCGGGCCTACCTCATCATCTAAGATTATAACTCCATCTTCCACACTCCCCTCACTTCTTTTCTTTAGTTCCATATGAGTGGTACAACTATTAGCCTTGTCCATTTTGAATATTTCTAACATGTTTCCAATGGCCTCCTTTTGAATTAATCTTAGTATCTTTCTATCTCTGTCCCTCTCTACCTGAATTCCCAAAATATACCTTGCTTCTCCCATATACTTCATCTTAAATCTTCCTTTTAGATCATTTTTCAACTTATTTATTTTATCCATAGATTTACTTAAAACTTGCAAATCATCAACATCAATTGCAATAAAAATAATTCATTTCTCATCTTCAAACAAATAAAGGAAATGATTTGAGCTGATCTAGATATATCCCAAAACTGTAAGAAACTCATCGAGCTACTTCTTCCATTGCAGGGGCGCCTGTTTCAGCCCATACAAATATTTGATCAATCGGCATACCTTGCTCTCCTCCCCTTGCTCCACAAATACTTCGGGTTGTCGCATAAAAATCTCCTCTTCCAACTCTCCATGTAGGAAGGCCGTCTTGATGTCCATCTGATGTACTTCTATGTCATCTGTTGTCGCCATACTGAGAAGTATCCAAACAGAGGGAAACCTAACGACCGGAGCAAAAGTCTCCTCGTAGTCAATTCCCTCTTTCTAGGTAAATCCCTTCACCACTAACCGAGCCTTGTAGCGCTCAATGGTGTTATTGTTGATATTTGAGTATTTTCTAGGTTTGTATTAGGATAGGAAAAGAGCAGAGGCAGGATGCCTCTAACTCCCCTTTCCCGCCCCCACACTTGTTGTAGTCACTGAAGGCTAGACAAGGGATATAGAGCCATGGCTGCCTAGGTCCTCTACAGAAGAGATGGAATAGAGTGGGTAGATCCACCAAAAAGATAGTTGACAGACCCAGGATTTAAACCTGGAACTTGCCGTTCGTCAAGATAGCCGTTATCCGGTAGCTTTATCCAATTAGTCTAGGACGGCTGCTAATTACTGTTGGGTTTCATAAACATATAAATGTTATCAAGTAGATCAATTCATTTAACCAGACGAATTGATTCCTATTACATAGAAACAATTCAAATATAGTACGATCTTATGTACATTTCGAAAAGGAAACCGCGCATTTGTTTTGACCGCGAAACAAATACCGCGCACCCATTTTCAACGGTTAAAATTAAAGTCCGTTTTGATCAGACGGCCGCGATAGGCGCCGTGATCGCGGAATAGGTACTTTTGGCGTTTTATGGTCATTGCCACCTCGAGTGACACGTGGTGCGACAACATTGGATTGCGGCAACTCCAGAGATTACGGGAACAAATCCCGATTTGACACTTGTTGACATTTTGGCCATGTTGTACGATGGCCGTACATTAAGTACATCGGTACTTGTACTTTTATGTACGACATAGTAATTTTATTGGTGCTGAACGTGAATAGATAGAGTTTTAGAGAGGGAATAGGACTTAGAAAATTTAGTAGGTAGCGGCCTCTCTCCGAGAGAGCTCCTATATAAAAGGTCATCTTTGACTTTTATAACTATCAATTTACTTGACCATTTTTAGTGATTCTTTTTGCTGCGTACTCAAGGGATTTCACGCTACATAGTGGTGTAATCAGTCAGAGTTTTTGATTGCCAAGGTGGGTGAATTTGTAAGGGAAAGTCAAAGTGGGTGAATGTGTCCAAAACTCATATTCTAACTTTGCATTCTGTGGTGGAACTGAGCACACATAAAGTCTTATTTCACAAGGGTGAAGCTATAATGGGTTTCTGATTTTCAAGGGGTCAGTCATTTGGGTTTATATCAACTTGGAGTCGGCACTATCTAGATTAACTTTTTTTGGATCTGCGATTTCTGTGGGCAATGGAGCACACAAATTTTCAGGTTATGGGCCCAACATCTAGGGTGCCTATGTTCGATGGAACAGACTTCACTTTTTGGGAGTTTACAATCGAGGGATTGCTTTTCGAGAAGCACTTATGGGTAATTGTTTTGGGACAAGTGAGATGTCCGCCACTTTGCTTTGGAGGAGTTTACTATGGAGAATCGTCTGAGGCTTTCCAGAAAACCAACCGTATTTCAGATGCAACGGAAGGTGAAGGGAAAATTATTGCCATGGAAGGGAGAAATGGGGAGAAGGATAAAGGGACACCTATGGTGAGGGGAGCTAGGCTCTCCGCCACAGCTCCACTTAGAGGGGTTATAAGTAAAATTGAAGAAAATGATGATAAAATTTAGGAGTATAAAAACACTATAGCAAAACATCTCATACTTAGAAATGTGTCTAAGTCCATAGCTATCACTCTTTTGAATCTAACTAAGTCTTCGGAAATTTGGGAAACACTAAGTCAAATTTATAAGAGTGTGTCTATTTAGAGGCATCAATTAGTAAAACAAGAAATAGATGCCTATTTTTATAAAGGCGGTAAAATGATAGAGTTTTGCAATTATATTGCTGCGTTATATGTTGAGCTTGCTAGTGCGGGATATGTAGAATTTGAGGAGAGGAATATTAATACACTACTCATGAAACTCCCAGATGAGTACAAAAACATCATTTGTCGTATGCAGGCAATGGATGTCTCCTCATGGACTTGGAGCTTTACCATGGGGATAATTCTTGTGAGGGAAAGCACTTTGGAGCTTCGTAGGGGAAGTGACAGAGTGAATGCATTTACAGCTGGTGGTGATTGGCGGAAGCGTGATGAGAGGAACGGCGATGACGAGCGGAAGCGTGATGAGAGGAAGAAAGACAAAGGTAAACCTTATCGGAACTTTGGTAGAAAGAGAGGGAGAGGAAAAGAAACAAGAGCTTTGAAAAAGTGGGTTTGCTTCTTTTATAGGGAACCGGGTCATTATATAGAGGAATGCCTTTGTTTGAAATAACTTAGAAGTTAGAATTTGGATGAGGAGGAAGAAGGGAAAGAGGAGAAAGAAGATGAAGATATGTTGGAGCTTCTCCGCATCGGTAGTATGGGGAAGAGATAAAAGCACACAAAAATTCCACGTTAGCAACAGTGTGCTTTTGGAGGTATAAAGGAAGTAAAGAGAGAGGAGATACTTGAGGGAGTTCAAAATATTGAGGACAGTTTCATACATATTTTGGAAACACAAAAATGGTCGGAAAGGGAGATTTCAACGGATTCCGAGAAAAGGGGAGAACTGAAACTAGAAGGGGTTCTAAACGATAAGAAAGAAGAGGAATATTTAATGAAAGGTATAGTGGAAGAAAAATATTTATTGGGAATATATTTAGAAAGTGAGAGTGGAAAGAAATCCATGGGAGAGAGTGAGGAAAGTTCATTTTTTGGGGGTAATGGGTTTGACATCACTAAAGGAAGTGATGATATTTATGAAGGTGTGCAGGTAAAAGGGTTAGCATCTGGGTGTATACTGTAGATTGGAGATGGGGTAGGCTGTTTGGATTGCAAGAGGGAAATCGGGTTGTGTGTGGATAAAAAAGTGATGAGATGGATAAAATCTTTGCTCGGATTCATGAAATGTGGGATGCTAAAAAAATGTGTGATGCAATTATTATTTCGGTTAATCTAGAGCACTGTGTTAAATACGAGAGTATTTCCTTAAGTTTTATGAACGGGAAAAGAAAAAGGAAAAAAAAAAAGGAAAAAGATAAAGAAAAAGGGGAGGGGGTATTTGTTTATTTGTTTGTGGAAGTTGAAAGGAAAATAGACTAGAAAATAAGGGGAGTGTTGATATTTGAGTATTTTCTAGGTCTGTATTAGGATAGGAAAAGAGCAAAGGTAGTCTGCCTCTAACTCCCCTCTCCCAGCCCCCACACTTGTTGTAGTCAATAAAGGCTGGACAGGGGATATAGAGCCATGGCAACCTAGTTCCTCTATAGAACACATGGAATAGAGTGGATAGATTCACCAAAAAGACAGTTGACGGACCCAGGATTTGAACCTGAATCTTGCCGTCCGTCAAGATAGTCGTTAACCGGTAGCTTTATCCAATTAGTCTAGGACGGCTGCTAATTACTGTTAGGTTTGATAAACATATAAATGTTATCAAATAGATGAATTCATTTAACTATACGAATTGATTCCTAGTACATAGAAACAATTCCAATATAGTACGGTCTTATGTACATTACGAAAAAGGATACCGCGCATTTGTTTCGACCGCGAAACAAATACCGCGCACCCATTTTCAACGGTTAAAATTAAAGTCAATTTTGATCGGACGGTCGCGATAAGCGCCGTGATCGCGGAATAGGTATTTTCGGTGTTTTACAGTCATTGCCACCTCGAGTGACACGTGGCGCGACAACATTCGATTGCGGCAACTCCGGAGATTACGGGAACAAATCCCGATTTGACACGTGTTCACATTTTGGCCATGTTGTACGATGGCCGTACAGAAAGTACATCAGTACCTGTACTTTTTCTGTACGACACAGTAATTTGATCGGTGCCGTACGTGAATAGATAGAGTTTTAGAGAGGGAATAGGACTTAGAAAATTTAGTAGGTAGCAGCCTCTCTCCGAGAGAGCTAATGTACAAAAGGTCATCTTTGACCATTCATAACTATCAATTTACTTGACCATTTTCAGTGATTCTTTTTGCTACGTACTGAAGGGAGTCCACACTACACAAAGGTGTAGTCGGTCAGAGTTTTTGCCTGCCAAGGTGGTTTCATTTCTAAGGGAAAGTCAAAGTGGGTGAATGTGTCCAAAACTCATATTCTAACTTTGCATTCTGTGGTGGAATTGAGCACACAAAAAGTTTTATTTCACAAAGGTGAAGTTATTATGGGTTTTTGATTGTCAAGGGGTCAGTCATTTGGGTTTATATCAACTTGGAGTCGACACTATCTAGATTAGCTTTTTTTGGATTTGCGATTTTTGTGGGCAATGGAGCACGCAGAGTTTTAGTTATCCGGGTTGAGTTTCAATTTGAATACACACTTACACCAGATTGGCTTCCTATCAGGGGGACAGTCCACCAATTCCCACCTAATGGCTGCCATATCGAAGCCATCTCCTCATTATTGGTTGTCTTCCACTGGTTCCTCTCAGGACATTTCATCGCCTCACCATAAGTCTGGTGTTCATCGGGATGAGAAAATTTGGTTACCTTGTTGTTAACTTATTTCTTTTGCAGTCTTTTGTTGCTTCTCCTTTCGCCCTCAAACTTTGATGTCGGAATGGATAGCTCTCGTGGATTCTTTCGAATAGTTTCGACTTCTCCCCTATCTCTGGATTCTGGGTCTATTTCCACAACGTCTTCCGTTTCGGTTGGAGTTGGCAATAAAGGTTCCACGGCTGAATCCTCCTCGGTTTGATTTGTACCTGCAAGATCATCGTCTTCTCGAAAACGTGGATAATTAGGAAGCTCAAAGTAATCAGAATTTTCTGACTCAAATCTGATTTTGACTGTGTTTGTATGCTTAAAGGGATCTATAGATTTCCTTTCATCCATGACAACGAGATGCTTTACTAGGATTATATCTTCTCTCTTGAGAATATAGACTCTATATCCATTTACATCTTTATCATATCCTAGCAAATATCTTGGTTTTCCTTTCAGATCAAACTTCCAATTTGACCGATTTGTGTCTAGACTGAACATTTGACCACCGAAAACCTTTAACTGTGAAACATCCGGTTTTCGGCCGGTTCATCTCTCATAAGGAGTTTGGTCATTTACTATTGAAGTAAGAACTTTATCCTTGAGATAATTTGCACAGTTCATAGCTTCACCCCAAAATCTCTTTCTTATCTTCTTATGTGAGAGCATTCTCCTGGCACTATCACTTAGTGTTCTATTTAACCTCTCGGCTACACCATTCTACTCCAGATTTTCAGAAACTGTCTTTTAGTGTTGCACTCCATCTTCTCTTACAAAATCCTCAAACTGATTGGAGGTATACTCTCCCCCATTATCACTCCTTACTCTCTTAATACAGGTTTCATGGAGTTTTTCACTTTATGCCTTATATTCCTAATAAACCTATTGGGCCTCTGATTTATTTTTCAAAAAATATACTCTTGAGTATCGAGACCAATCGTCAATGATTGTTATCATAAACGTTTTACCACCGGGTGAGGGCACTCTGGCTGGTCCCCAAATATCAGTATGTACCAAGTCTAACACTTTTTCTCCTTTATAAGTGGCTTCCTTTGGGAAGGGAAACCTGTGCGCCTTACCTTGAGCACAACCACTACAATCACTTAGGTTTTCTCTTTCTCCAAACTTAATTACTTCCATTATTCCCATCTTTTTCATTTTTTTCAACTTATCTAAATTCACATGTCCAAGCCTCTTATGCCACAACATGATATCATGAACGCCAGTAGAGTAACGTTTCTTCTTTTCATTGCTTAAAATCAGCCTAAATATCCCTTGGCTACCTTTTTCAGCAATGAAATAAACTTCCTCCTCAAAGCTAGCAGTAAAGGTTCCCTTCCTAGTGCTAGTCTCAAAACCCTTATCATCTAACACAGGCGTTGAGATGAGGTTTTTGTTTAACTCTGGAATAAACAACATATCAAGGAATTTCACTATGGATGTCTTTCCCTCCACAAAGACTTTCAGATCTACCGATCCTACCATAGTTGTAGTGACTACCCTCCCATCCCCATACTTTATCTCTACTGTCATGCCGCATCACGTCGGTGCACCTAATTATACTTAATAGCATAGAAAGGGTCATTCAAAAAAGACTCCACACTAACTTAAACGTGGGTATGTTGCGGTGGCGACAAGATCGTACACCTTTCGGTCCGACACCGTAAAATCCACGGGCCGTTTAGATTTTCCCCGCAAATTTGTCATTCGACAGAAATCTCGCAAACCGACGTGAGATGTCGTCCGAGATTTTCGCGGACCAACTTTCTCTGCAAGCCGGAATTTCTCGCAAACCGACTAAATTTGCTCTCCGGGAGTTTTTCACGAACCGACTTACTTCGTCGGCCGGAATTCCCGCGACCAATTTATGTCGATGTACGCACGGCCGCGAACCGAAACATGAACTCGAGGTGGGGTCAGCGCCATCGTGGATTTGAAACGTGAATGGACGGCCACCAATGATGCAGGCGAATGGACACTCCGGATGCAGACTGCATGCAGGTTCATTTTAAGTCATGGACCCTTGGAGGTCGCACGCATTCACATGTAGCGTAGGAAGGGTTTTTATCCGCAAGTTGTGATTCTGTAACGTAAGGCATACGTTTTTGGTCGCCTATTGGCCATAATCCAAACTAGGAGCAAACAGCTACAAAGAACGCATGTATTCGTAGTAAGGTAGACTCTCACCTGTAGACTTTGTACTTAGCGAATTTTAGGTGAATTCAGTGCTCACAATTTCAAGAGCACAGGAATTCTCTTTTTGGAAGATTTAACCTAAACTTTTATTATTTTTTTGTGAAATTGTCAAGATAGGTTTAGTGACTATTTTTCTGGTCATTGAGCATTCTGCCTAGCTCGCTCTCAACTTTCTTTTTAATCTGCCTTGCAATTTAATCTACGCGGCTCACGCCGAGGCCTAACCGGTTTCCCTTCACTTCTTCTCTCTTCATGTCAAGTAGATAACGGCTCAGCTTTCTATCTCAGGCTGTTGGTGAACCATGGATTGTGATTGGACAGTTTTGGGTTTGCTTGTGTGGTTCCTTGGTGATAGTGGATTAGGGTTGACTTTTTTTATTTGTTTTGTTTCTGGTTAAATCTGGTTATCTCAGATTTGCCCGTGGTTTTCTACATTTTCAGTTTATGTGTTGTGATATTTAGGTTCGATCTTTATTTATTGAACTCCTGTTAATAATATAAACAGAGCAAGGAGCCTAATGGCTATCTATTGGCTTAATATTCCTTTGTTCTTGAAATTGTCTCTTTTTCTTCTATTTTCTTCAATTTGAAATTGTCTCTTTTTCTTCTATTTTTTGCAATATCAAATTGTCTCTTTTTCTTTTATTTTCTGCAATTTGAAATTGTCTCTCTTTCTTCTATTTTCTGCATTTTAACATTTTCAGTTTTGCTCCATTTTTTGCAATTTGAAATTGTCAATTTTTCTAAGTTTCTTTATTCCTTGTGTCAATCGGTTCTTCTATCTAGTTTTTGTCAATTTGTTTGTATGTTTAGATTTCTGCAATGTTTTATTTTCATTTCATTTGTTGTCTAGTTTGTTTTTGAGTTGTTGAATCTAAGATTGCTGAACTGTCCGGTATCGTTTTCTCTTCTTTCTTCCTACCGGATTAACTCACTAAAAAAACCTAGCAAAATTAAAAAAAAACCTTGAGATATATATATATATATATATAGATATATTGGGTTGCGCAATTATCACCAAAATTACCATTCTTGTTTTTATTTGGGCGTGGCATAGTCATCGTACCCTAAGGTACTTAGTTGGTAATGAGTTGTGGTTGTTTGGGCAATTTGGGTGGAATAGTGGGCGGTCGTTTTGGGATCTCACCCAAAACTTCTGGCGGTTCACCTGGCAATCACCATATGCTGGGTGGTTTTGTAATTTCGCGAAACGCTGGGTCAGGCGTCGGATAGTTGTTGTCATTTAAAGGGGTGAGTGGATGGTCCCCTAGACCTAATTGTATTGAGCAATTGCCGTCCACGCTTTGTCTTCCATCTAGTAGTGAGTGGCCGTGTTTTTCTTGTTGTCTGTTTGGCATGGAATTTTATTGTTAGATTGCCGTTGAGCCTTGGATAGAACTATTTTGATGGAGCTTAAATTACTCCGGGTGCTTGTTTATAATTTATGCCTTTATAGTCTAGCCCTTTGGCCCACTCGTTTGCAGGGTAGAGGTTTCGGTAAAACCAGCCTCATGACTAGATCTGGCTTTCGTGGCCTTGTTAGAGACTGTTTGAGATTGTTGCCTACGTTTGTTGTATGGTTTGGCATTTGTTCCACCTCGTATAGGGCTTATCCATTAGCGGATTAGTTTGTTATCTCTATCATTTTTATGCCCACTGAATGGAATAATCTTGACCACTCATACGGATCTACACGTAGTGGTGGAACTTTCCGTTCATCAAATTTTGATCAATCGAATTTATCAAATTCGGTTCCTTTGACGTTAAGTCCTTTAATTGAATCTAGAGCGTCCTCTACTCGTTCAGATTTAACCACAGTCTCATCTTTGTCATCTATTCTTTCCACGCTATCTGTGGAAGAGGTTGATAACGAAAGGGAACCCGATTCAGATTTTCCTTTCTTTTTGGTCTCCGTTAGCACCGATTCATGCTTGGAATGCGACCAACTCGTATCTTTTGATGGCCTCCACATCGTAGGGCACTCGTGGTAAACTCCAATTCTGCTTTTCCGGAATGAAGGATATTGTGAGTTAATCTGATTTTCGAATGCTATTCGACACTGAAATGCAAGATCTACCTTTCCGTTATCAAGATAGATTTGACATGGTGTCGCTTTCTCCCTTCTCGGGCGTTACCTTCGCGGGTCCGCCCTTACCTTATATTCCCGCAAGTATGATGGCATACTTCCGATGATTGAATATTCTCCACAGTTTGCTTGTAAGCCTGAGGTTATAGGTCAAGCAGAAATTCCGTATAAAGTTGCTATTCCCGAGGTCTTAGATGCGCTTGGCAATGTTCTTAACCCAGTTGAGGCGGAGTTTCCCCACCAATATGCCATTGCAGCCCGAGCCGCCGTCCCGGCACGACCCGGGATGACTATTCCGTTACGAGACCCTCTCACCATAATGTTTAGTTTGTTACAAGAGGAGTATCGCATGCAAAATCCTGACCAAGTTAAGGAATTAATGAATTTTGAGCGTAAATCGGGCGAAAATGCCCGCGCTTTACGAGCCCGCATGGAGACCTTGCGGGAAGCGTTACCCGATTTGATATATTAGATGTGGAAGTTGTCCAGAAGTTTGTTGGACATTTTCCTTTCCAGTCAAAGAAATTTATTTATAGCCATCTTACCCAAATATACTGTCTCAAATTTACGTTCGACCAAGCAGCTCAATACGCCATAGAATACAAGATGACGAATTGTTGGTGGGAGACCCACGATCGACCTAAAGCCCCTCAAACAGAACCTAACCCTTTCAATTCTCCAAATCCTCGTAACTTGGGGCCAAATAATCGGCCACTAAGGGTCCCAGCCATGGGGGCCCCACCAAATCAACCATCCAATCAGATATGTTTTCGATGTTGCAAGACCGGGCATGATGCTCAGATGTGCCTGGATAAATCTGCGACGTGTACAGACTGCAAGCAGACCGGCCACTTTGTGTATCGTTGTCACATCAAAAACCCTGAATTTTCATATCAAAATCAGATTCGAAATGGTGGCATATCGGCTAGATCTGCCAAAGCAGTCCATCCAGTTAAAGAGCCAGAAAAAAACTCTCTACCTAAAGTGTCTCGGAGAAAAAAGAAAGAGAGGAAATGCAAACTCAAATGGTTACTATGATCAAAGACCAGTTTGTAGCCCTTATGGCTCAAATGAAACCGCTGACTCACCTAACTTGTATGGCTCGTACAGTTGTCCACCTTCCCACGCTAGGTGGTCGAGTTTTATGAGATTCAACCATTCAAAAGCGGGCAACCACGTTTGACAAGGGGACAGTTGATCACAATTGCGATAGTAAACAATCTAACACACGTCCACCATTATCATTTTCCAAAGAGACCGCAACGAATTTGCCCGAAACAACTTCCACCATCACGGCTGAAGCACTCACTATTCTTGACCGCTCTATTCAGGACAACCATTGGGTTAAGGAAAGATTATGTATTTTGTCTACTATGATTTCCAATTCACCCAACCTAAAAACTACGGTCACATCCATCCCATTTGCAGTATTACAGGCTTTACAAATGAACCATAATCTTGACGCTCTTAGGCCTATCTCTACCGACGAGCGTATTTCACTTGACCCACACATCAATTTTCTTGATAATGGGAAGGGTGCATTTTTAGTCAATGGTGTCATACCGTCATTACCACTTATGGACACCAGTGCAAAACAAGTTATTTTGAGGTCATCTTTTGCACTGAAACTAGGTTTGACAGTTGATAAATTTTAGTCCACTTCCATACGTTTACTCACCTCAGCGAGAACAACGAAACCAGTTTTGGGCATTACGAAAGATCCACTTTGTTTTAGGTTTCAAAATGGTACAGAATCTGATTTTGCGGAAGTTCGTGCTCACGTATTGGTCACCAAATGTAGTGATTACGAGTGTTTAGTGGGGCGAGATGTGATTTTCAGAGAAGGAGGCGGCGTTGATATGTTCGATCAGACTCTTTCCTACCGTCCTACCAATTATCCGGAAAAGAAAATCTATCTCCCTCGAATTTCAGCACGCCAACCCATACCCATTATGGCTCATGCAGCCCAATCTGTCCCTGCTTATTCCGAAAATTTGGTGGGATTTGAAATTTTTCATTCTCTTTCCGCAGAGGAAATTCTGCCTGACAGTCCTTTTTTGCCTGAACTTTTCGATAATCCAGGATTTATTATTGATTCTCGCGAGTTTGATCACATCTACAAACACACACTTCAAATTCCTTTATCGCGAGTTCCACCTCTTCCTCTTATTTCAGTAGATCCTTCCGGTTTTCTTCCCATTAATTGGAAACCAATTCAGGTCAAACATCATCAAGATGGTCTAGTCATTTTAGACTTATTCGCAAGCATAGGTACCTCTCTACTCTCATGCCTTCGCAACGGATTACTTATCAAGCGCTACTACTCAATTGACACTGACCATTTAGCTCGAAAAGCCCAAACACATCACTGTAATCTTTTACATGGACAGTATCCACATCTTTTCCATAAATCTGCCTTTGCTCACATACATACAGCCTTACCTCAAGATATTCGTTTGATAGGCAACCAACACCTTCTCGATGTGGAACCAATCGATCTTATTTTTGTTGGTTGGGAGTGTCAAGAAATGTCATGAGCAGGCAAAGGTCTCGGCTTAGTTGACCCTCGCACTAAATTATTATTTGAATTACTTCGTATCATGCATTTTCTGCAATCTTTCGATCGACCATTGGGATATATTTTGGAAAACGTGGCAACCTATAACGATCCTCGACCTACAGTGTTAGCTGATTACAAACGGATAGAAGCATTAAGTGGTCCTCCTCTTATTATTGATGTCGCTCGCTACGGGTCCTTAGCTCATCGGGTCCAATCTAAATGGACCAACTTGATTGATATTGGACACCTTAGAGAAGGAAATGTTTTTGTCAAAACCCCTTTTACAAATATTCAAACTGCACTTCTTCCTTTTCACAAAGTCCAAACATGTCTGCAGCCTGAACACCCGCCGAATTACAACATTAAAATCTCAGGCCAACCACTGAAAGTTCTCCCCACTCTAGTGTCTTATCCACACTCTCATGCTTTCTCTGGTGATGGGCCCGGCCTGCTCAAAAATATTCATACAGGCGGCCTAGATGAACTTAAAACCACAAAACAGGAACACCTTATGCATTTCCTTCCCAACAATACGGCTGCCCATGGTCTCACAAAACGACAACGTTGCATCCTTTTAGGTCGTGTCATGGACCCTCAATCTCTCTCATTTGTCTTAGCCCTCGGATTTGCAGCAGGTCGTTACGCACAAACACATCCGTATCACCCACGTGGGGGGGGGGACGCATCACCAATTTCTAAACACATACCTACACGATCGACTGTCACCCTTAGAGGGACACCTTCTCAATTTTTCCTCTTCCCATCCTTTATAAAACCTTCTTCTGATGTCACAATTACGATTTTTTGAACCCTAGCCACATATCACGGTCCATTCCGGCATATAGTGCTGCCCAATCTGCTCCCTCTAGTCATATGTCAACACCTCCTCACTGGACTGCAGTCTTTCCTACTCGCAACAGGCACCATTGGACAAACTGCTTACAGGAAACACCATTATTTTACTCATTAGGTCAGTCACTTATCGCGGATGAACAACTAGCATTTGCACAAGCCATGGAAGCAATGGCGATTAAAGGTTCGGAAACTCCTAAATGGAAATTTGGCTCTAATCTCTCTCAATCTGAACATGATCTACTGAACAAAGTGATTCTCCGGAATATCGACGCTTTTGCTTTCTCTATGAATGATTTTGGTCGCCATACCACCTATAAAATGTCTATAGATCTGGAAGACGATCGTCCCATTTTTAAGCTGAAACACCGCTTACCTGAAACGGAATGGGAATTAGTGGACCAACGTTATGTTTAATTGGAGGAAGCTAGCCTCATTTATTGGTCGGATTCTAGTTTTGCAGCACCCATTGTCATTCCCTATAAAAAACATGCCGAAGGAAACTTTTCCGATCGCCGGATGTGCGGCGATTACCGTGAACTCAATGCTAGAACGATACAAGATCGACATCCAATGCCATTGGCCGAAGAAATATTTGATCATGTAGGAGGCGCTAAATATTTCAGTATTCTGGATTTACGACAAGGCTTTAACCAGATTGAAATAGACGAGAAGGATAGGCATAAAACCGCCTTTTGGGGTAATGATGGTCGTTAGGAGTGGTCTGTCATGCCTTTTGGACTTAAGAACGCCCCCGCAGTTTTTCAAAAAGTAATGGATTTTGTTTTAGGTGGTTGCAAGTTTGCACGATGTTATATTGATGATTTGATTATCGCCTCAGCCACAATTGAAGATCACGCAGCTCATATCGAATGGGTCCTAAGTGAACTGAAAAATGTCGGATTAAAATGTCATCCACCTAAATATACTTTCGGGTCCGAGGGTGTGCCTTACCTTGACATTTCATTTCCTTTGAGGGAATCACACCACTAGAAGCAAAAACCGAGGCTATTAGCAAGATGCCAACTCTCGTTCATCTCACCAGTCTTCGAGCCTTCCTAGGATTAGCTAATTATTATCGCAGATTTTGTCCCTAGTTTCAGCACTGTCGCTTCACCATTGAAACGATCTATTCAAAAAAGAGGTCATTTTCGTATGGGGACCTGATCAGATTTTGGCTTTTCATAAGTTGAAAGATGCCCTCTCTAGTGCTCTCATCCTCCGACCTCCTAATCACAAATTACCTTTCTGCTTACAAACAGAATTTGGAAAGCCTAGCATTGCGGCCATCTTAACTCCAACGTGAACTAACAGGAGAAGAATACGTGGTCCTTTACGCAAGCATGAGTAATAATCGTGCGGAGTCAAATTACAGTAGTTATGGATGAGAATGTTTGGCAGCAGTTTGGGGTATTGTACACTTTCGTCACTACCTTTACGAAAAATTGTTTACCCTTCTAACCGACCATCAACCTTTACATTGGCTGATGACGAACGATAAACTGTCAGGAAAATTAGCGCGATGGGCATTAATTTTACAAGAATGTGATGTGGAAATATTTCACCGTCTTGGATTACTTAGCCTGAATGCAGACGACATTTCCCGAAATCCTTTGCCAAGGACCACTGACAATGGAGTCCGGCAGGATTTCGATGACGACTTAGCTTCTATGTCAGCACGGTTTTATATCACACCTTCTTTCGCTTCGATGCGCGACTCCCGTTCTACCCCAGATCCATGGCAAGACGGAGCACTAATACTTTTCCTCTCCTTACAAACCTTCTGACTAGCTACTACATCCGAGGAGGAGGAAAGAGTAAAGAAAAGAGCTAAAAATTATCTTTGGTTAGGTGGATCGCTAGTTTGATTGTTAGCGGACAGTAGTCACATGCACGTGCCTCGCCTGACTAAACGCCTCTCGCTGATTGAACAAATTAACACAGAGTTGGGTCATTATGGGACCAAGCGCACCTTAAGCTTGTTGTAGGCATGCTATTGGTGGTCAGGGATGCAATCTGATGTCCCAGCGGTATTGCACAAGTGTGCAATATGTGATTGTCTACGTACCTCTTTCAGCAACCGGCAGACTACCCTCCCACCACTACCCATCAAAGGGTTATTTTACCGTTGGTCGTGCGATTTCGCAGGTCCCTTTCCCATATCATGGAGGGGGAAACAATATATAATAATCATGATTGAAAATTTTAGCAAATGGGTTGAAGTAGTGGCGTTACCACACAAAACTGCAAAGCTCACCACCGCCGCTTTTAAGGAACATGTCCTCATGAGATACGGCGCGCCAGCCGAAGTCCTCACAGATCAAAGGACTAAATTCCACGGAGAATTCCAAGAAATGCTAGATGACACTCTTATAGACCATCGTCAAACAAGCCGCGATCATCCACGAGCTGATAGATTGGCAGAACTTGCAGTTCAGACCTTCAAGCGGGCATTACGCAAGCATTGCTTAGAGAAACATATAACAGTCTGGGACGAGTCACTTGGCTATATTGCCATAGGGTATCGAATGTCCGTACAGGAGAGTCTTGCTAATTTCAGTCCATACTATATCTTATTTGGGTGTCAACCCTTGTTGGATAGGAATATCCAAAAAGCTGCAAGCTTTCCGCTTCCCTTACTATCTGACGGGGTTTTTTTTGAAGAACTTACACACAGGGCGTTGTTTTTTTCCCAAGAGATGCCCATGGCTTTTGATAAACTGCAGATCGCCTAGCACAGAGATACTTTGCGCTTCGTGAAACTCTGAGACCTCCATAAGTCCTCAGAGTGGACAGCTTCCAAGAAGCCTCTAGGATAATCGTGACCCCTTTGTGTTTAAGCAAAAATAACTGCCACCCTGGCAGACAAAAACTCTGACCAACTTCACCCCTGTGAAGACAAGACTCCCCTGAGTCGATAGCAAAAAGAATCTCTGAATTTGCTCCCCTGAGCAGTAAGTTATGGAGGGTCAAAGTTGACCTTTTGAACAGAAGCTCTCTGGGAGAGGGGGTCCTATCTTCTAATTTTTCTAAGTCCTATCTCTCTCACAGACTCTATCTACTGATGTACGGAACCAATCAGAATTGAGTTATGTACGCAAAAGTACAGCTGCCGGTGTACTTTATGTACGGACATTGTACGACATGGCCAAAATGTCGACACATGTCAAATCCGGATTCGGTGCCATAATCTCCGGAGATTCCACAATCCAACGGAATTTCGCCACGCGTCATCCGATGTGGCGAGTGCCAAAAACCGCCGAAATCTTCCTCCGCGATCTCGGCGCTAATCCCTGCCGTCCGATTAAATTCGGCTTTAATCGTAGCCGTAATAAATACATGCGCGGTATTTGTTTCATTTACGAAACAAATTCGCGGTACTGATTTGTGTCCGTACCGTAAGTCGTACATTATATATTACTGGATCTATGTATCCCGTAATTCATTGCAGTTAAATGGTTTTTCGCACGTATACCTATTTAAATAACTATCAAACTATATGCTACCTAACAATACCGCTAGACTAAACGGCTAAGGCTGCCGGCTAATTCCTGTCTGCCGGCCGGTAGGTACAAGGATCAAATCCTGCCGCCGGCACATAACTTTTACTTAAATAAATAAACCCTAATATAAATTTCCCGTAAACCTCAGGATAGCCAAGGTAGCCATGGCTCTAGCTTCCTCTCCAATTTCTCAGTGACTGCGACAAGTTTGAGAGTTGGAGAGAGAAGTTAGAGATAGACTGCCTCGACTTCTATATTTCTTTTCAGACCTAGAAAATACTAATAAAACCATTAGTTTCTACACTCCCCTTATTTTCTAGTCAATCTTTAATTTCAGACCACACTTCTCCCTGCAAAAAATTAGCTTAGGGGAAGGCACAGGTTTGGTCATCATATCTGCTACCATCTCACTATCTGGTCTGTACTCTAAACTGGTTATTTTGTTTTCTACTTTCTCTCTAACAAAGCTGAGTCTGATGTCCATGTGTTTGGCTTTAAAATGGTGTTTAGAATTGGCAGAAATAGCGATTTCTGCCTGATTATCACAAAATATTTTCTGCACACCACTCTTAAGGTGACCAAGCTCACCAAGCAAAGACTTGACCCACATCAATTCTTTTACAGCAGAGCAAGAGGCCATATACTCAGCCTCCATGGTGGACTGAGCAATAACCTTTTGCTGTTTGCTACTCCAACAGCAAGCCCCATCACCTACATATAATACATATCCAGAAGTACATCTCCTCATCGGAGCATCACCATAACTGGCATCACTCCAAGTAGTGATGCCAGTATTCTCCCCACCCAAATGCAACCATAGATCTCTAATTCCTACCAAGTATCTAAGGACTCTCTTAGCTGCCTCCCAATCCTTCTTAGTGGGAGCATTTAGACTTCTACTCAGCACTCCTACAGCTGCAGCTAAATCCGGCCGCGTACAATTCATAAAATAGATTAGACTTCCCACTACTTGCCTCTAAGGAATAGTCTGCATGAACTTCTGTTCATCAGGAGATAATTCCTTGTCTAAGACTATGACTCCTTCTTCCTCACTCCCCTCACTTCCCTTCTTCAATTCCATTGGAGTTGTACAACTATTAGCTTTATCCATTTGAAATTTTTCAAGCATGTTCCCTATTGCTTCCTTTTGAGTCAATCTTATAATTTTCCTTTTTCGGTCTCTCTCTACTTGAATTCCCAAAATATATTTTGCTTCCTCCATATCCTTCATTTCAAATCTCCCCTTAAGATCGGTTTTCAGTTTATTAATTTTTTCCATTGATTTACTTAAAACAAGCAAATCATCAACATAAATTGCAATAAATATAAAACCTTCTTCATCTTCGAAAACATAGATTGAGTGATCTGAGCTGATCCGAATATATCCTAGACCGGTAAGAAACTCATCAAGCTTCTTATTCCACTGTCGAGGCGCGTGTTTCAAACCATAAAGAGATTTAATCAGCCGGCATACATTACTCTCCTCTCCTTCTTCCACAAACCCTTCGGGTCGTCGCATGAAGATCTCCTCTTCCAATTCTCCATGCAAAAAGGTTGTTTTGATGTCCATCTGGTGCACTTCCATGTCTTCCGCCGCTGCTAAACTGAGAAGTATGCGGACGGAGGGAAATCTGACCACCGGGGCAAAGGTTTCCTCGTAGTCAATTCCTTCCTTTTGTGTAAATCCCTTTGCCACTAATCTGGCCTTGTAGCGCTCGATTGTGTTATCTGGGTTCAGTTTTAGTTTGAAAACCCACTTACAACCGATTGGTTTTCGGTTAGGTGGACAGTCCACCAGCTCCCAAGTATCGGTTGCCATGATTGAAGCCATCTCCTCATTGATGGCTGTCTTCCACCGGTTTCTTTCTGGACAAGTCATCGCCTCTCCATAAGTTTGAGGTTCATCTTGATGAGATAGTTTAGTTACCTTGTTATTAACCTGTTTTTCTTGCAGTCTTTTGCTACTTCTCCTCCCCCCCTCAAAATCTGAGGCCGGAATAGATGGTTCTCGTGGATTCTTTCGAACAAACTCGGCTTCTCCCCTATCCCTTGATTCCGAATCAATTTCCACCACGTCTTCCGCTTCGAGTAGAGTTGTCACTGGAGTTTCCACAGCCGAGTCCTTTTCGGTCTGATTTGTTCCTGCAAGAATGTCATCGTCTCTAAAACTTGGATAGTTAGGAAGCTCAAAGTCATCAGAATTTTCTGACTCAAATCTGATTTTTACTGACTTTGTATATTTGAAGGGATCCACAGACTTTCCTTCATCCATAACTACTAGATGCTTTACTAAGATTATATCTTCTCTTTTTAGATCATAAACTCTATATCCTTTAACATCCTCATCATATCCTAATAAGTATCCCGGTTTTCCTTTATGATTTAGCTTCCAATTAGACCGATCTGTATCTAGACTGAATACTTGACTGCCGAAAACCTTTAAATGAGATAAGTCTGGTTTCCGGCCTGTCCATCTCTCATAAGGTGTTTGATCTTTTATAGCTGAAGTAAGAACTCTATTTTTGAGGTAATTAGCACAGTTCATTGCTTCTGCCCAAAACCTTTTTCCTATCTTCTTATCCGACAACATACTTCTAGCACTATCACTTAGTGTTCTATTTAACCTTTCAGCTACCCCATTCTGTTCCGGATTTTCTGGAACAGTCTTTTGGTGTTGAACCCCATCTTCCCTCAAAAAATCCTCAAACTGGTTAGAAGTATACTCTCCACCATTGTCACTCCTTACTCTCTTGATTGGAGTTTCATGGAGTTTTTCGCTCCATGCTTTATATTGTCTAAAACAATCCTCAACTTTTGACTTGTTTTTCAAAAAATATACTCGGGAATACCGAGACCAATCATCAGTTATAGTCATCATAAATCTCTTCCCCCCCGGTGAGGGCACTCTAGCCGGTCCCCAAATATCTGTGTGTACTAGATCTAAAAGTTTTTCTCCCTTGTAGGTGGTTGTTTTTGGAAAGGGTAATCTGTGTGCTTTACCTTGAGCACACCCACTACAATCACTTATATCATCACTCTCACTGAACTGAATCCCTTCCACCACTCCCATCTTTTTCATCTCTCTTAACTTATCTAGATTCACATGCCCAAGCCTCTTATGCCACATCATAATATCATGAACACCAGCATAATAAAGTTTCTTCGTTTCATTACTTAAGATCAGCCTAAACATCCCATGGCTACCTTTCTCAGCAATGAAATAGACATCCTCCTCAAAACTAGCAGTAAAGACTCCTTCCCTAGTGCTAGTGAAAAAACCCTTATCATCTAATACTGATGTAGAGATAAGGTTTTTGTTCAGCTCCGGAATAAACAATACATCGGAGAATGTTAATATGGATGTCTTTCCTTTTACTAACACTTTGAGGTCTACCGATCCTACAAGAGTAGTGGTGACTATCCTCCCATCCCCGTACTCTATCTCTACGGAGGGAATCTTTCTTATCTTAGTGAACAGGTGTCTATCCTTACACATGTGCATTGAGGCACCTGAATCTATAATCCAGCCTGCTTCACCTTTCAATCCACCGTAAGCACATTTCTGCCTTCGTGGAATTTCAACCTCAGTTTTCGCCTCCAACTCCTCATCCAAAAGGAGCTCATCGTCCTCGTCCTCGGATTCCGCCTCAAGTACCTGTGTGACAAAGGCCTTTTTCTTTCATCTCGGGGTACCACCGGTCTGCCCCTTCTTTAACCGAAGCTCGGTTAGCTTGAAGATTCCACAATCCAACGGAATTTCGCCACGCGTCATCCGATGTGGCGATGGCCACAAACCGCCGAAATCTTCCTCCGCGATCTCGGCGCTAATCCCGGCCGTCCGATTAAATTCGGCTTTAATCGTAGCCGTAATAAATACATGCGCGGTATTTGTTTCATTTACGAAACAAATGCGCGGTACTGATTTTTGTCCGTACCGTAAGTCGTACATTATATATTACTGGATCTATGTATCCCGTAATTCATTTCAGTTAAATGGTTTATCGCTTGTATACATATGTAAATAATTATCAAACTATATGCTAGGTAACACTACCGCTAGATTAAACGGCTAAGGCTACCGGCTACTTCGTGTCTGCCGGCCGGCAGGTACAAGGATCAAATCCTGCCGCCGGCACATACATTTTAATTAAATATATAAACCCTAATATAAAATTCCCGTAAACCTCAGGATAGCCAAGGTAGCCATGGCTCTAGCTTCCTCTCCAATTTCTCAGTGACTGCGACAAGTTTGAGAGTTGGAGAGAGAAGTTAGAGATAGACTGCCTCGACTTCTATATTTCTTTTCAGACCTAGAAAATACTAATAAAACCATTAGTTTCTACACTTCGCCATGACACGCAGCGTGAGCTACCGGCCCAAGCACAAGCCTTACCGAGTGGAATATTATGTCTACTTACTACGCCTATCATTCGATACCCTGAACACAGATGTTTCACCTTATATCCTCTGAATTATCGAAGTTGACATGAATGGCATGCTAGGACTTCAAAGAGCAGATACGCGAACCTTTCAAGAGCATTCGAAGAACTGTTCTCCATGTTATTTACATGATCCCTCCTATGACATGGACCCAATGCGTATGCCTATCACAGAGGCTACAGAATGCACACTTTGCAACCGAGCCGATGGAGAATCGTCAATGCTTCTATGCGACCATTGCAACCAGGGATTTCACATAGAGTGTTTGGTTCCTCCATTAAAAGCGTTTCCGGACGGTCATTGGGTTTGTCATGGCTGCCGAGAGTTACCAGTCGTATAGGCCAGCTCTTCAGCAGGCTAAAGAGTTGGGGGGGGGAATAAACTGAGCTTTCAGCTTCCTCTCCCACCCTACCTTTATTTTTCTTATAATATGTTTATTTGTTGTTTGCTACTTGTAAATATTCAATTTCACTTGTTTTCTGAGATGTTCATGACTTTCTCGCTTATTTCATTATTATTTATCTTTCAGCTGGTTGTGTTGCAAGTTTATCATAATATTTGTCACATGCACGACAGTTGTCATGCTGCATTATGTCGGGGGACCAAATTATACTTAATTGCATAGAAAGGATCCTTCAAAAACGACCCCTCACTAACTTAAACTTAGGTATGTTGCGGTGGAGACAGGATTGTACACCTTTCGGTCCGAGGCCGTGAAACCCGCGGGCAATTTAGATTTTGCCCGCAAATTTTCAGTCTCCGGAAATCTCGCAAACCGACTTGAGTTTTCATTCGGGATTTTCGCGAACCAACTTTCTCTGCCGGCCGGAATTTCTCTCAAACCGACTAAATTTGTTGTCAGCAAGTTTTTCACGAACCGACTTTCTTCGCCGGCCGGAATTCCCGCGCCTAATTTATGTCGATGTACCGACGGCCGCGAACCGAAACATGAACTCGAGGTGGGGTCAACGCCATCGTGAATTTGAAACGTGATATCAACGGCCACCAATGATGCAGACGAATGGACGCTCCGGATGCAGACTGCACGCAAGTCCATTTTAAGTCGTGGACCCTTGGAGGTCGCACGCATTCACATGTAGCGTATGAAGGGTTTTTATCCGCAAGTTGTAGATTTTGTAACGTAAGGCATACGATTCTAGTGGTCTATTGGCCAGAATCCAAACTAGGAGCAAACAGCTACAAAGAACGCATGTATTCGTAGTAAGGTATAATCTCACCTGTAGACTTTGTACTTAGCAAATTTTAGGTGAATTCTGTGCACACAATTTCAAGAGCACGAGAATTCTTTTTTTGGAATATTTAACCTAAACTTTTATTATTTTCTTGTGAAATTGTCAAGATAGGTTTAATGACTATTTTTCTGGTCATTGAGCATTCTGCCTAGCTCGCTCTCACCTTTCTTTGTTATCTGCCTTGCAATTTAATGAACGCGGCTCACGCCGAGGCCTAACCGGTTTCCCTTCACTTCTTCTCTCTTCATATCAAGTGGATAGCAGCTCAGCTTTCTATCTCAGGCTGTTGGTGAACCCTGGATTGTGATTGGACCATTTTGGGTTTGCTTGTATGAATGCTTGGTGATAGTGGATTAGGGTTGAATTTCTTTATTTGTTTTGTTTCTAGCTAAATCCGGTCATCTCAGATTTGCTCGTGGTTTTCTACATTTTCAATTTATCTGTTGTGATATTTAGCTTAGATCTTTATTTATTGAACTCATGCAAGGAATATAAACTGACCAAAGAGCCTAGTGGCTATCTGTTGGCTTATCATAATCTTTGTCACATGCACTACACTACCGTGGGAATCTTTCCCATCTTAGTGAATTGGTGTTTATCCTTACACATGTCCATGGAGGCACCGGAATCGACAATCCAACCTCCTTCACCTTTCAAACCTCCAAAAGCACATTTCTGCTTTCGAGGAATTTTGACCTCGGTCTTTGCCTCCAACTCCTCATCCAACAAGAGCTCACCGTCCTCGTCCTCGGATTCCTTATCGTGTACCTGAGCCACAAGAGCCTTTTTCTTTCCTCTTAGAGGTCCACCGATCTGCCCCTCCTTTAATCGAAGTTCGGTTAGCTTAGTGCACTCTGCCATATAGTGTCGTGGTTTCTTACAAAAATGACACAAACCCTTAGGAGCCTTTGGTCCAAACTCCTCGGTCAGATTTTTTTGCCCCCCCCCCTCTATAATTTGCGACCGGTTTCCTAGAATCGTTATTCCTCCAATCGGTCCCAGCTGCCAAGGCTTGCCCACTCTTTCCTCCCCTTCGGATCTCAATTGTGTTCTCTGGAACAAGAATCATCCCTACCACTAAATTCCATATCCACCTTGAGTCAAGCAAGTCTTCCACAGGGTTGATTATGTTCTCGAACTCATCTGGTAACTTCATGAGCAAGGAGTTAACCTTCATCTTTTGAGTTTCAACCTGTCCACCACTCTCTAGCTCCATAAAAAGTGTTGCGAGCTCATTACAAAAATCCAACATCTTCCCACCTTTGTATACATATGTGTTAATTTTGTGATCAGCCAACTGTTCTTGTTAAATCGTACCACTTCAGTACATCCCTATGACAGCCACCCAAATATCGGATGCCCTCTCTACCTGCAAATGAGGAGATTTTAGCCCTTCAGTAAGATGGCGGAGGATGAAGTGCTTTGCCGCCATATTGTTGTTGTCCCATGTATCAGTATCATTCTCCTCGTTCCTCGGAATAGGTGGCATGAATGTCGAACCGGCTACTATCGGTGTGATCGTCTTTTCCTCCTTTCCTCTGTCCACCACCTCCCATTCCTTTGTCTCCTCCGTTGGAGATGGATTTGCATTTATGGTGAATCTGCTTCCTCCAAACCCTGGAAGGATGCCAAGACTAGATAAAAGCCTCACCCGTCCACTCACTATTCCCCAAAACCTTTTCTCACATAGAGCTCTTGTCATCAAACTCTCCCAGTATATGAAGCCATCTCCATTAACGATGGGCACCCTAGAGGGTGGGCCAATCACTTGTAACTCTGAGACCTCCATAGGTCCTCAGAGTAAGCAGCTCACACGAAGCCTCTAGGATAACCCTGACCCCTTTGTGTTTGAGCAAGAATAACCGCCACCCTGACAGACAAAAACTCTGACCACCTTCACCCCTATGAAGGCAAGACTCCCTTGAGTCGATAGCAAAAAGAATCTCAGAATTCGCTCCCCTGAGAAGTAAGTTAGTAAGTTATGCAGGGTCAAAATTGACCTTTTGTAAAGAAGCTCTTTGGGAGAGAGGGTCCTATCTACCAAATTTTCCTAAGTCCTATCTCTCTCTAAAACTTTATCTACTGAAGTACAGCACCAATCAAAATACTTTGTTGTTTAGAAAGGTACAGGTGTCGGTGTACTTTCTGTACGGCCATTGTACGACATGGCCAACTACTGGACACATGTCATATCTGGATTCGTTCTTGTAATCCGCGGAGATGCGGTAATCTAATGTGGGCGCGCCACGTGTTAATCAATGTGGCGGTGACCGAAAACCGCCAAAATCCTATTGCGCGATCTCGGTATCCTTCGCGACAGTTCGATCAATACTGGGTTTTAATCGTAGCCGTCATAAATCATTGCGCGATATTTGTTTCGCTATCGAAAAAAAATGTGCGGTATCCGTTTCGGAACCGTACCGTACTCCGTACTTTACAAAACTGTATCCATGCACGTCATTTCTTTGTGTGGTTTCAGTGGATGATTGTGCCCCCATGTGGTTTTCATTTATCATACATTTATTTTGTTTCAATAGACACAAATTGTATACAATGATTTATTTTATGGGGTCGGATTCAAATTTAACCGTCACAACGTTTAATAGTGTTGGCCGTAAAGCAAAAAGCATCAACACTAATAGAGTAATAGTGATTCACGCTGTACTGCACAGTAATTAATATTTAATAACTGCCCAAATTTTTAGCATCGATACTATTTAAATTGTACCTACATTAACGTAAAGGAAAAAATAGATTCACTAATCTTATTTTAGGTTTGGGTTTGAAATTTACGGGTACTAAATTAGTAATATAAACACTAAAAACGATTCGTGGTGTACTTACACAAAAATAAGTATGGACACGCTTGAAATAGTGGGTTCGGTTCGCCTGTTGACGGTCACGTCCATGCTGAAAAAATTTGCACGGCGCAATGTACGGCGATTGACCATATACTTACACAAAAATAAGTACGGACACGCTGGAAATAGTCGGTTCAGTTAGCCTATTGACAGTCATGTCCATGCTGAAAAAATCAGCACGGCGCGATGCACGGCGGCCCACCATATTGAAAATTTGTACATTCTGGATTTCACCAATCGGCAGATTCTCAACGAGCGACAGTGGTACTGTACCGTACAATGCAATACTATACATCGCGAATCGCTACCATTACAACCACGCAAAATACAACAAATAGGATTGTACCACGTGTCTCTTTTCATTACATCAAAATTGGACCATGACAAAGCTAATCAAAACTCAAATCACTCAACGGCTCACGATCTTACACAAAAACAATCGACTATCAATTATCATTGTCATTGGAGACGAATGCGACTAGAATGCTTTTCCCTTTTAGAAAAAGGGCAAAGCAAAAATATCACACCAGTATTGCACGAGTATTTTGAAAGGAGGAGAAAGTATTTTGAAAGCGGAGAAGTTATGTACATTCAAATTTTAAAAAGTACAAGACAAATCAGCGTGTACAATTTACTTACTCCAAAATGTGACGTTACTAGTCGATTTTCGTACTGTCGAAAGGGAAATTCCGTACTTTTCAATGTATATTCACTCTCCTCGCGGATGTCGGTACGTGGTAATATTGAATTCTGTACTCTCCAATGTAGATTACCTCTCCGCACAAATTCTGTACGCTCCGTACTCTCCAATATAAATTAACTCTGCTCGCAAATCACGTACGCTCTAATGTGAGTCAACCTTCGCAAATGATTACGTTTCAAATTGTATTGTTTTGAAACATAAGTAAACATGGGCGTACGTTAATCTATCTTTTACGTACGCTTTAACCATAGGTTTTGATTTACATTTTAATGTATATGGTGTCGAAACCTACAGCTAAATCTTACAACGTAATCGTCAATCATAACCCTAAATCCTATAGCCTAGCCCTAAATCCTACAGCTTAACCCTAAATCTTACAATTTTGTATTTTAGTCATGGTTTTGTTTTTTTTTTTTGTTATTTCATCTTTTTTTATTATTTTACTTGTTTTTCTTTCAACTCCTTTTTTTTTAATTAAATTTTTCAAGGTTTTTCATATTATTTTCTTTTTATTATTTTTTTTTTCTTCATGTTTTTTTTCTTTTCAATTTTTATTGGCGTAAGGAAATTTTCCAAATTTTTCCTAGTATTGTCTTAGGGCTCGCATTTATAAACTGACAAAATATTGATCATTTAGAAGGTGAAGATATCAATGTAGGAATAAAAATCCCCCCACAATACAATGAGTCAGGAAGAGCACGGATCATCAGCGATACGTTAAAATAACGTAACCCAAACACAGCACAAGCTTATCAAGTTGGTTTAAATCAGAATGATTTTTTTTGGATTGGACAAGGACACCCAAGTATAACTATTGACCATGATGGGGTTATTGGACTATTAGAGAATAACAAAAATAGGAACTATACCACACTCATACAATGTGTGAAAAGACTCCAAGTCTCATATAAAACGCAATTAGCCATAAAAAGAGAAGGGGGTGAATACCTTAGAGAACAATATCATCCAAAAACTTTTACAGGAGTCTAGAAAAAAATACATCAAATTTCAAAAATAATAACCATGAAGACCGTCAAAAAGGCATACGAGAAGCGTATTCTCTCGAAGATTACAAAGGGTTTTCAACATTTTGGTTGGAGTTGGCCAAAAGAAACTACAAAGAAAAAAATTTGGGGATGGAACCATACACCAGCATTCAAGTGAGGTATGTATCGATAAAAATATTAAATCTTGTATTTCATTTTTTCGATTCATGTTCGTTTTTTACTTTTCACCTTTTTTATTGGGTGCATTTTTTTTCAATTTCTTTTCCGGTTTCTTTGTTTTAGGGTTCGGATTTTATTTTTTGACTTCATTTTACATTTTTTTTAAATGTTTTTTAGAGATTCTAAAAGTTTTTTAGAGTTAACTCCAAAATCCATTTAAAACGCGAAAATTATATGCATTTTTTGTTTTTTGGGAGGAAGAATACATTCTTTTTTTTGTTTGTGTTGTTTTGTTTTTTTTATCTGAAGTAATTTTTGTTTTTTGGGAGAATAAGTACATTCTCCTCAAAAAAATATCACATCATATTTGTAACATTGTTATTTTTTTGACTCTTTGTTGTTTTGTTTTTGTTTTTTGTAGGAGTCAATTTATCATGAACCATGCGTGTATAAGTCGTGGCGATGATTCCATAAATGCTCAGTTAGCAGATGTTTTTTCGTATAATCTTTCTTATCTTGGGCCGGACAAGGGTAATGTTTTGTCAATGGTTACAAGAAATGGGAAAACTAATACGGTAAGTAATCTATATCACTAGAGCTTTAACGAAATTGTGTATTTTTTTAATGTTTTGTACATAACCCAAAAACAAATTTTACTAATTTTTTAGTGTTTTTTTTATGGTATTTTTTATCCGCAGAATGGTCGTGCAGAATTTATCAGATGCATACGCCTTTTAGACTTTCTTATATATCTGGTAGGTGCTTTGGCCCAACAGTTTTTTTGGAGGTGGAAATTAGCTACAAATAAAAATGGAATTCCAAAGTTATCGACAAAATTAACCTAGTACGGGGAATCTTTCTCAGATGGGAGAGTTTTAGCGAAAGATCAAGAAAGAAAAGAAACACCTTTTCAGGAGCCTCTTTGTTATAATACACAGTTTCATTTTATAAAAAAAACATTCAAAACCAAAAATATTTCTTTATCTCATAAAACCCATGACGGACCTGGTCAAGGAGCAACGATGTTGGCGACGGGAGGGTGCGCTTTTGTAAACTCAACATTTGATTTTTATCATGCATTTATTTGAAATAATGAAGTTTTGTTATCTATGTTCTAATTTTTCAAGTTTGATTTTTTTTATGGTAAATATTTCAGTGCTGATCGAGAAGCCATCAAAGTGATGGGACATTGGACATCCGACCACTTCTCATATTCATACGTCACGGATTTGCCAACAGATATTCTACTTCAAACTTTGGGCCACGAGAACAACACTAGGAAATATTTTCTACCTCGTTCCAGAGTGAAACCCCCTACTACTTTTTCTGCTATGTTTTAGACGTGGGTTGAAACGGCATATGCTGAGCTGCCAACAGTATGTTTAAAAAAAATGTTTAAAAAAACTCCTGCCATTTATATCATTACTTTGTGTGTTAAGTAAACTTTGGTGTTTTATGTTCGTTACATTTTCTCTATATTATTCTATTTTTTTGTTGTATATATTGATTTTTTATTTTTTTGACTTTTGTTTGTTATGTTTTTTTTTTTTTTTTGTTTGATTTCGTCATTTTTTGTCTTTTCAATTGTTTTTTCTGTTTTTATGTTGTTTTCTATATATTTTTTGGATAATTTATGTTTTTTTTCCTTTAATTGTTTTTTCTTTCTCTGGTTTTTTTTTTCTCTCTTTCCATCTATTCTATTTTTATTTCTTTCATTTTTTTTCTCTCTGTCACATTTTTTTTGTTTTTTATTTAATGAAATGTCCTTATATGAAAAACATACAAATGTTTTTTTGTGCAGAAAAATGCTCGAGCTTCCAAGTCTGAACGAGATTTAAGCGCTCAAAATTTCCATCAAACGATGTTGTGGCTTAAAACTGTGTTTTTACAGGACACAAACTGTTCCAATCTCCTTTGTGATCGTCTTTTAAAGACAAAGTAAAAAAAACTTGTCTTAAAACATCAGATATGTGGGCTTCAATTGCTGATGTCGAAGCAAATGTGCCGATTACTATCTCACAAGTGGGAAAATCAGGTGATTCATTATGTATGTGGAGTCAAACTTGTGGAGGAAAGATTGAATTTATGGGAGAGGAAATGTGTTGTGTAAAAGAGACACTTTCAAGTTTAAGAGAGAAAATGTGTAATATAGATGAGAAGTTAACCCATATAATGCACATGATGAATGGTCAAGGAGAGACTTTCTAGGAAAGACAACCCTCTCAAAATCAGAATAGACCATTCGAATGTGAATCATCCATGGAAATGGGGACTCTTGAATGTAATCTTCCTCGAAGTGAAGACGAGCGACGTGAAACCTATTTGGAAACGACAAGAGCAACTGAAGAATTTCCACCTCATGTTCCTTCACAAGAAAAATCTTATCAAGTTCCTTTAATGACTCCAATTGGTGCCCTACTTCACAAGGTAAAAGATGTGTGGAAAGCATACCGTGTGGAAAGCATACCGTGATGGTATAGGTGGGCTTCCTTCCATCGCCGATTTAGAATCAAATGGAACTAGTTGGAGGAAAGGAGAATCTCGGAATTTTTATACTTGGAATGTCATGTTGGAGGAGGTTAAAAAAATAATACAGGTGAATGAAGTAACATTAAGTACGGCATTGGGCAGGTTGCAAGATCGCCAATTCGTGAACAAATAGAGTTGTGCGACATATCAAGGAGATTAGTGACTGAAAACAAAAAAAACTAAATTGTAGCTTGCGGGACTTTTTGGCACTTGTTGTTTTTTTCAGCTTTTGAAACTTTGTAGAAACACATAATGTTTATTTAAGCTGATTTTTTTAGAAATTCAAACTTGCGTAATGAGTTTGCTTATGGTTTTGTTATTTCCCATGATATGTTTATGCTTTATTTGTTTTTTTCTTTTATGTAGTAGGAACCCTAAAACCGCATAAGTTGTTTTTTTATGTGATAAAAAAAACATGTAACCTTTAATGTTGTCGAATTTAATGTTTTTTGTAACCTATTTCACAAAATGTTCATTTTAATTAGTATTTTCAAAAAAAAAAAATCAATATTTGCCGCCTAATGTGTTTTCATCATTAAGTTGGATACGTGTACACACACACTAATTCTATATGTTTATGATTTTATTTTCATTATTTTTATCAACAATTACGTTAGGTTAAAAAGTTTTAGTTAAGGTTTTTTTGGTTTATATAACAAACTATAACTTAACACAAACCAAATATAGTTTATCTATCATGGTCGGTTCAAAATATAGTCGTTGTTTTTATGTTTTTTGGTTTTTTTGTTTTTTTGTGTCGTTGTCCCGTGTGTTTTTTTTTTTTTTTTTTTCTGCTTGTGTTCACTGCTTGGGCGACTGTGGAGCTACTTTGGTGTGGAATGCTCACAGGATGTCGGGCGCACAGGGAGGGCGAAAGTTGGGAAACTACCACCAGCATGACCCCCACCAAGATGTCCACACTCCACGATGAGAGACCAAAGGGCAAAGGATACACGAGGCTGATGGCATGAAGAAGGAATTTCCAGGAAAAAGGAAGTGCCCACAACGGGAAAAAGAAAATGATGACGGTAGAGTACTCGGATGGAAAGGCCAGTGGCGAATTGGAAAGGAAAAGGACACAAAACTGAAAAGTAGAAAGATCGCTGAATTTAAATGGAACGAGACAAGGAATATTAGGCGTTCACATGGATGTAAAGTTTTTTCTTTCGTATAAAATTACGAAAAAAGTGCAAGATCACGGCGTAGAGACGGTGAAAGTGAGTGGCGTTGACAAGTGAAAGCACACTCAGATTTGGTTCCTAGTAATAATACGAGGGGAAAAGAAAGAGAGTAAAAGAGTCTCCGATTGACAATCCGACAAGTGTGCACGAAAAGATGTTTTAAAAGGCGAAAACACTTCAACACCAATAACGATCAGCGGTGTATATTCAGTACGAGAATAAAATCGCCGTCTCTGACAAAGTAACGGGAGAAGGAGATCTTGAGAGAAATAGAAGATAGGGCACTCAAAAGAGAGTGGTGTAAACCAATGCAAAGGAGGAAATGGAGGAAAGTAAAATGAGACGAGATTAAAAATAGGAAAACCAGCTTGTGGCAATAAGAAATTGTTTCTCAAAAACCGCCATTGGACAGGATTTGGTTCGTGACATGGCGCAAAGCGAGGTTGCACAAGAAGAAAATTCACAAGTCTAAGTACACCGTGAATCGCTATTAGTGTTGATATTTTTTAAGTCTCTTAAAACATTTTTTTCTGGTAAGGATCGCTAAAGTGCTCAAAGAGATGAAGCAATCTGGTTCAGTTTGTTTTATATTTTGTTGTGTTGCAGTTTCAGTCGTTGTGACGTTTTGTTTCAGTTGCCGTTGGACTAGTTTAGGTTTGGTTGAAGTTGTCGTAACGTTACACCGTGAATCGCTATTAGCGTAATAAAAAATATAGCGTAATGAAACAATTAGCGTACTTTACGGTAAATTGTGTTTTTTCGGGTACACCATGATACTAATTTATCATGTACTCTAATTTGTTAACTGCTTTGTAAAAAATTTCGGCACATAATATGTCCATACTAAAACATGTATATGTACGAAATTGTTCAAATCGTACGCCGTCGCGTTTTTTTGACATCTGCGTATCCCGGAAAATATTTATTTTCTGTACTTTTAAATTTAAAAGGTACGAAATAGTACATATCTGACAGTCCGTACACCACACTATTTAAAAGGGCACTAAATTACAGTTATGAACCGCATTGAGCGGGGTACCTCAAATAACGTGCAAAAACATTTAGCGTACTTTATTCTATTTGAGAATTTGCCCCAAAAAAAGGGGTACCCCAATTAGCGTCATGTACGCTAATAGCGATTCACGGTGTAGTTTGTGTCGGTTACAATTACATCGTGGGTGTTATTTGTTCCTGTACGGCAGGTAAGTAATTTAGTGCGTAAGACTTATATTGTCGTGTTCGTTTTAGAGTGCGCCATTCTGTTTCGGCGCTTGAATGTCTTGTTAGGCGCACGACCGCATGTGGACTTCGGCGCCCTTGTGTTTGTCTTCAGTTGTCGTTGGTTAGTGGTTGTTAGTGGTCGGTCATAGGAAGGTATATTAGTCAGTGTTTCAATCAGTTTTGTATGCAGTCTGTAGGAGATGCATCATGTTTCTGAAGGAGAGACACATCACATCAGAATGTAGGGAGAGAAGAAGAGTGATGTGGAGAAAGACAAGTTTCCCGTGCAATCATAGTAAAAGAAAAAAAGAACAAGAAATACCAAGTACAGAAATAACAAATACCTAGCAGGCAAAAAAAAAATACAGTTCAACACTTCCAAAACATTTTAAACAAACCACAAAAAAACACTCTTCCAGACACAGAATTGGTAAGAAACCTCATGAAGTACGACCAATCAAAAATTTAAAAAAATAGAAAGAAAAGGGAAAAATAAAACTATGAGGGTGTGTTGTAATCCTACTTTCTAAATAACATCCTTATAAATATAAAATGATATCTACTATAGCATTATAAATAAAGGGTCCAAATCTTCGTTTCCCACATGATATCATTATTATAAATGACACAAGTAGCGAAAACAACATATTACCCAAGGAGAAAATAAAATACAAGATAAAATAAAAGATAAAATAAAAGACCAACTATACTACTACTAGAATAAAAAAAAACAAAGAGAACTGCGAGGTAGAGATACTTTTTGTTTTCTTTTTTTTTAGAATGTTTTTGAATTTAAACGTATAAATTTATAATTGTACATACTAAGAAAGATCAAATTTCAAACTATCTCCCAAAAAAGTGGATTCCACCCCCTCTTAAAAAAAAAAATTTAAAAAAAATGGCTCCAAATAGGAGAAAAAACTTCTCTCAAAAAAAATTACTTCCGACGATGACTAAAACTTTGCCATAATTTCACAATCTTTTTCGACCACTGGATTCAAATAACATATTAATATTTGTACCACTTTTACCCTTTTATTTTCCAAAAAACCCAATCAAAGATTTATGTTTTCTTTAGTTTTCGTGGTACAAAATATGTTCGTTTTCAACCATGTGTACTTTGAACTAGTACATTTACTCTTTGAGTTTTTTTGTACTTCGAAGAGAAATACTTCCTTATTTCAAAGAAAAGACTCGCTTTTTTCTTTGAAGATAACCATTTTTTTTATTTTTATTTTTATTTTTACTTGGAAGAAAACACGTTATGTAAGAAATTAGCCGAGGTTGGCGATAAAACGGGAAGCGGTTCTATGCTTTCAGTTAAAACTTTGGAACGTAATTTTTTTTGGGCAAGAACTCGATTTCGAAGATTTTTCGCTTTTTCTTGAATCGATTCAGCCTCCAAAAAAAGATTTTGAGTCACTTTTTCTCCCTCTTTTACCAAAAAACGAAGATTTTCATTCTCTTTTTTCTGATAAGCGATGTATTTGTTGAACTGAAAAAATAAATATATAAAAAGAAACAACCAAAAAAGCAAACGGAAAAAAACTTGAATTAGTAACTCGAATTAGTAAAATTTGAATTAGTAACTCCTAACAAGGCCGATTTTTTTGACACTTCAAAGAATTATGAATTTAATAAAAATATAAAACATAACCAAATCGGTCTTGAAAAATCATATAGAAGGTAAAGGTATGGTGGGCAAAAGAATGAAATATCGGAAAAACATATCAAAGATAAGAGAGGAGATTTATGGCAAAGAACAAATTGTACGCAAAGAAATAAAGACAAGTCGACAAGCAAAGAGGAGAGAATGTCTTGTCAATATAATTGGTAAATTGAGTGCATATAATGAACAGTTTTAAGTACTTCTAAGTCTAGCTCTAAATATAGAGTGGATTGGTTACACTATGTCCACAAGCAAAGCGAAGCCGCAAAATCTACAAGATACAATTACACCGCCCATTGTTACTAGAGTTAATAAAACCAATTCAGTCACGACTTTTTCTGGCCGAAAATCGCAAAAATAGTGTTAACGACACTATGTAAGAGCGTGGACTACGTTTTGCCACGTCTCTTTGCACAAAATTAGTATTATTCATTCTCATTTCGCGTTAACACTAATAAATCCTTAACGCTAATAACAATGGGCGGTGTTGTGACGGCAAATGACAAAGTCGGTGGACGGCAAAATTGGAAACAAAAGGAAGATTCCATTTATGGAAATTATAATGAAAGGAATCTGGTAACGTACATTAAGTACACAAAAGGACGGAAGTAAGATGTGTTTGAATAGTAGTAAAGGAATTAGCAAGCATCGAAAATAGACGCGAAACAACAGTACGGTATTAAAAATAAAACACGCACTAAAGTACAACTAGAAATGTAAGTTTCACTAATTACACAACTAAAAGTGTATTTCAACAAATCAAATGCGAAAACAGTAACACAATAAAAAAACCATAAACTATGACATCACACACTAATTACGGTGATGTTTAAAAAAAAAAGAGCAATCTTTTCACACCAATTATAGCATCTCCGAAAAAGAATAGAATATTTTCAGAGTAGCTATGGTTATGTTGAAAAAGGAATGGGACATTTCCACACTAATTATGGAAATGCTGCAAAAAATAATGAATATTCCATCCTAATTATGTGTTGATTTTTTTTTTCCACATTGATTTTGGAATGCTGAAAAAAAATGAGTGTCTCCACAGTAATTATTTTAATGTTGAATAAAAAAGAACATTTCCACACTTATTATGATATTGTTGAAAATAAGAATAATTATAAAACCTCAGATAATTTAAATATTTTAAAAGCCTTCAATAATTCAAAAATCTCACCTTGATAAGGGAAGTTTGGAGATGCTCTATTTGTTGTTTATGCTGAAACCCATACCCCAAATTTATCGTTAACATTATTACCAATTTATTGATATTATCACTTTTCTTATTCTTATTCTTACTCGTATTTTTTGGTTGTTCTGCTTATTTTTTTGTTATTAATATTATTATTCTTATTGTTATTATTATTACTTCTTTTTTGTTTGACAACTTGTGATAAAACGAGAGCTAAAATTGTTTACCGCCGAATATAGTCCGATTAAAATTAGAATTAAATAAAGGTTTAAAAAAAAAAGAAAAAAAAAACTTAATATGCTTTTCTGGAAATGTGTTGAAGGCTTGAAATCCATTTTGAGATTGTTTCGGGTAAAAAAAAATCTTGAAGGAAAAAATTGTACAAAGCGGTTAGATAGTTGTTTTATTTGCGTTTAAAGAAAAAAAGTGCTAAATTTCTGTTAATGACGTCAACGAAAATAGGGTGCAAAGGGGGCATAAATTTAATTTAATTTACCTGTGCTAATTCGCCCACATAAGAAGATTCCCTCTCTTCCCATTTCTTTTGAAAAGACGAAGCCTTGTTTCTTTCCTGAAAAAAACGAATTAAAAACCAAAACATAAAAAGAAAAGAGAAAAAAGGAAAAAAGAAACAAAGAATAAAAATAGAAGAAAAAAAAAGGTTCAATTTACAGAAAGGGTTGGACACAACGTAAAGCCCTAAAAAAAGGACAAAATAAAGATAAAAAATAAACATTAGGCAAATAAACTTAAAACAAAAGGAATAATTGAAAAAAAAAGAAAAAAAAGTGTCGCATATCGACTGAAATTGCAAATAATGTAAAACGATATTGACGTATCCAAATATCCAGTATGAAAACTACACCGTGCATCGCTATTAGCGTTAATAATTTTTTCGCCACTTGAAACATTTTTTACCCGTACACAATTGTTGGATTTTCAATTTGAAACCGTCAATCGGAGGGTGAGAATGTTACTTTTCAATCGCAGCCGTCAGATCTAAAATCGGACAAACGTGTACGGAGAAAAGATGTTTAAAGCGGCAAAAAAAACATTAACACTAATAGCGATTCACGGTGTAGTACGTTAATTAGTATGCCTATTAGTACATAAAATGGTATATAAACCACACCGTGTATCGCTATTAGTGTTAAAATAGCGATACACGGTGGTAGTACGTAAAGATAGTAGTGTTGGGTATCGAGGACCTTTTGCCGATATTCGATATATATCGAATTTCGGGTACCCGATAATCAATATATCGCTTGGATATATCGAAAATCAAAATATCGCGATATATTGCTGATATATCGTATCGCCAATATATCGAGGCATTAAAAAAATAATAAAAATAAAAATTTTCACAGGTCTCTAAAGTCACGTGCCTTCGGACAAGGTGACCGTAAAATCTTTGCCGAAAAGAAATACAGTTTTTTCCTGAAAGTCAGCAGAGTGAAGGAGATCTCTGAGGTACATTGACGCGGTACACTTGCGAAGTACACGTACATAATACGCAAGTACGGATTTCCATACGAAAATGGTCGCTTTTCAAATCTTTGACGATTTTAGAGATTTGATCGTCAGCTTACAAGGAACCACTCAAATCAAAACACGTATGTAAAAACTTGTTTACAGACGCTACGCGATGTAACAGAGGCCTCTGTAATACAGAAATTTTGCTGTCCGTACTATTACAGAGACCTCCTGATGTAACCATACCCCAAATAAGTAATTATATGAATTATAGAATTAGTACTTTTTTGTCAGTTACATTTTGCGGCATCTACCTTTAAGTCACGGAACGAAAATCACGTCGTACGTGGCGTATCAGACAATTTGACTTTTTCACAAAAAAAAACATATTATATAAAAACATAAAATATAAAACATAAAAAAAATACTATATATCGCGATGATTTATGTTGGTCCCGGAACGATATATCGAGGATTCTGCTGGATCGATATTCAATATATCGAATATCGAAATTATCGCGATATGAATTTACCCGATACCCAACACTAAAAGATAGAACAAACATCTACCCCTGGAATATTAAATTCATCATACGGAATCATTCGTACAAAAGTATTTTTCGCACGGAAATACTTCGTCAAATAAATTCAAACATTTGGTATACGTGGATTTTTAGGGTTTTTGGGAATTCATCACGGTACAATTCAATCGTCGTGTACCGTACGGAGAAAACTTCAGCCTCGAAGATTAACGAAAAAAAACGTTTGAATAGTACGGACCAATGTACGGACAGTGATACTATCGAGATCTGGATGTCGATGAATCGCAACAATATTATCGAGATCCTTCAAAAAAGGTAATATCGATTATTGAGATCCTTCAGAAACGTACACCGTGTATCGCTATTAGTGTTAACATTTTTTTTCCCCATTTAAAACATTTTTTCTCCGTACACACTTGTCCTATTTTCAATTCGAGACCGCCAATCGGAAGCTGAGAATCTTACCTTTCAATCGCAACCGTCAGATCCACAATCCGAAAAGTGTGTACGAAGAAAAGATGTATTAAGTGGCAAAAAAAGCATTAACACAAATAGTGATTCGCGGTGCACATATTGAGTATCGAGAACCCAAAAAAAGTACATATCGATTATCCGCAAATCCTAGTAGACATACAACACGAAAGAAAAAAAACAAAAAGAAAAGAAAAAAAAGGCTCACCTCTTCAAACCCTTTAGACATTAGATCCAACTTTTCATTAAACTCCGCGACAACCTGCATATATAAAACAAAGAGAAAGAAAGAGGGAGAGGAAGGCGGGAGGGGGAGAAAGAGGGGGTGGAGAGAGAGAGGGAGGGAGGGAGGGATGGAGGAAGGGATGAAAGAGAGAGAGAGAGAGAGAGAGAGAGAGAGAGAGAGAGAGAGAGAGATGTGAATACCAAGATGAAAGCAATATAAAAAAAACAAAAAAATAATGAATATGTAACAAAAAAAAAAGAAAAAGGAAAGGGAAAGGAATGGAAACCCTACCTTATCATGTGCTCTTAGTCCTCCATCTCTCTCGACCGCTTCTCCTTCCTCTGTCCTTCTAGTCCCCAAGTCCATTACCGGATTGACAACCGATGTTTCTCCCTCCTCCTCCCTCTCGCCCCTCTCCTCCTCCCTCCTCTGCTCCCTCTCCTCACTCCCCTCGTCTCCCTCTTTATTTATTTCTCTATGCAACATTTGAGGGATATCACCTCTTGCAATTGCCAGTACCTCACTCTCTTTCCTCTCCCTCTCCCACGCCTCTCTCTCTCTCAAAAGTTTCTGTTGACCCAAATTTACCCACATGGCTCTAACAAACAAACGAACTCTATCCCTCTCCTCCTCACACAACTTGAGCCCCTCTATTACCCTTTCTAGTTGTTCCTCCACTTCCCCTCCCTCTCCCTCTCCGTATTCCTCTCCCTCTCCCTCTCCGTATTCCTCTCCCTCTCCCTCTCCGTATTCCTCTCCCTCTCCCATGCTCTCTCCTTTGTCCCTCCATCCTTCCTCTTCCCTTACATTCACGTCTCTCACTTGCGCTATGACTGTTTCCACTCTTTTCTCTCTCCCCTCTTTCCCCTCTATCCCCTCCCTAGCCTCCCTTCCCTCACTTCCCTCTCTTCCCTCCCTTCCCTCTGCAACTTCCGACCTCTCCTCTCTCCCATCCTTCTCCTCCCTCTCTTTCTCTCTCCTCGCCTCTGTCCACTCCTCTCTCGCCGACTCTAATTCCGTTTTTTTCATTTCCAATTCTAACCTCTCCTCTCTCCACTCCTCCCTCTTTTGATCAAACTCCTTTCTTGTCAATTTGAATTCCTCTCTCACCCACCCCTCCTCCCTCTCCTCCAATTCCCCTCTTGACTTTCCCAACTCTTCCCTACTCAACTCTAATTCTGTTTTTTGGCTCAACATCTCCTCATTCCTCTCTTCCCTCCCCTTCTCCAACTCCTCTCTCGCCTTCACGAAATCTTCCACCTCCCCTCTCCTCCCCTCCCCTCCCTTCCCCTCCCTCTCCACCTTCAATTCCTTGCTCGCCTTTTCCAATTCTTCTCTCATCAACTCCAATTCCTCCTCTTTTTTCATTCTCTCCTCTCTCTCCCTCTCCAACTCCCCTCTCACCTTTACTACCTCCTCCCTCTCCTCCTTCCTCCCCTCCCTCTCCCCCCTCAATTCCTCTCTCGTGGACTCCAACTCCGCTCTCACCTTCTCCAACTCCTCCCTCTCCTCCCTCCTCCTCTCCCTCTCCTCTCTCCTCCCCTCCCTCTCCTCCCTCAAATCCTCCCTCGTCACCTCCAACTCCTTACACGATGTCGAAAGTGCTTTCGAAAGTCGATTGTTTTCCTCCCCGGCCTTTGAAACCTCTCTCTCTCTCTCCTTCTCTCTCTCCCACTCTTTCTTTTTCGAAACCTCTCTCTCTTTCGCGGAAATCGCGAGAGTTTTTTTTAAATTTCGACACTCTCTTTCGAAACTTTCGAGGGAGTTTCGCAGAATACCGCTTTCGATTTCCGAGCCTTTGAGGAGGGAAGAGAGACGAGAGGTTTCCCTGAGGGGTAGAGGGAGAGGGAGAAGGGGAGGGGGAGAAGGGAGAGAGGGAAGGGAAGAGGGGGAGAGGAAGGGAAATACACAAAAAAAACATCGATAAAGAATGAGAAAACAATGAGAGAAGACCAGGAAGGCAGAGCTTTCCCTCCCTCCCTCCCCTCCCCTCTCTCCCCCTCTCCCATTATCTCCCCTTCTCCCTCTCCCTCACCTCTTCCTCCTCCCTCCTACCACCACGGTCTCCCTCTATCTCCCTCTCGAGAAATCTCACCCCTTTCTTTTTCTCCCTCCACCCCCCCTTACCTTGTGAGTGCCAGCACTTGCTTTTGAAGGGCGTTGTTTTCTTGTGACAATTGTCGCTTATTTTCTTCGCATGAGTCCACCTTCGACTTCATTTCCTGGGCCGAAAAAAAAAAAAAAAAACATAAGCAAATAAATAAATACATAACCAAAAAAAGAGCCATAATATCTTATCTTTTTTTTTTCTTTTTGAGGTGTTTATGACGATATTTAGTGTGGATAAAAACATCAAAGCTCCCATTTTCGTTAATGCCAGGAATTTGCTTGTATTCCCTGTAAATAAACAATTTTCATCATTTATTTCTGTCAAAACCATATTGCCGTAAACCAGCCACCAGTATTAATGTGGACAGTTGTTGTTTAAACAATAAAAATCACTTGAAAAACAAATTTGAAACCATTCTCAAAACATCAACATGATCCACACGAACATTTGTCTAATCCAATGCATAATCCTATACGATTCACACTATTTTTTGCGCGTCAAGAAACAAATAAATCAGATTTTCAATCTACTCGAATTCTTGTGTGTTTCTAATATGTGATCTTTAATCCACTAATTGTTGAGAGTCTCTATATGATCAAACTTTAATCCACTCTAAGTTTATGAATCTCTAACGAATAATGTTCTCCAGCAAATAATCCAAATTTTTGATCCACTCTAATTCTTGAGTCTCTAACACATATATTGTGGTCCAACCTAAATTTAGGAGCAAATTCAGCAACAGCACAAACTAAAAATTGGTACATATACAATAAATGATTTCTCAACCAAAAAAGGTATAAACGCCAAATTCGGTTAACAAGGCCAACCCTATAACCTATTTCCGCACGTGCTTATTTTTGCAGCAGCAACGAATTAGGGCGCTTTCCCATGAAACCAAGACTTAGTCTTGTTTCATTGTTTTTTAGCGAAGATTTTTCGTACTACTCTCAAAGCGTTCCGCTGCAACGCAATGAAATCGTTACTTTACACAGTTGGATTGGCACGTGAATGCCGGTTCAATACGGGGTAGAATGTGATACGTTACACTCGAAGCTGCCTAAAAATAAATAGGTACGGTCCCGGTACGGACCCGGCTCTATATCGAGCTGGTGGCACAGTGGTTAGTGCGGTGACAGCTCAAGTCAGAGGTCCCAGGTTCGAGCCTTGGCCGGCACAATTTTCCCTAGTATGGGACATGCCGCATCCCGGATTTCACGGAAATCTAACATACACTGTGACAGATGTAGACGTAGGTGTTCTAACATACACTGTGACAGATGTAGACGTAGGTGTAATTCGTGATGGTTGTAGACGACTAATAAACTTGTGACAACTGGTGACGTTTACAAAATAATGAAATAGCGACGGTTGTGGGCGTCTACTTTCTTGTGGCATTGTAGATGTTTACGGTGTGTGACATTTTAATGTCACGCTCACTTATGATAGCGTCGACGTCACTAATTCTAAAACTTTTCGCCACGGTTTCCTTATTTTGTTTTTTTGTCCTTTCTCACTCTATTTGCCATCAAAATATGCCCAAAGACAGTCAGAAATAATATTTTTTAGAGAACTCTCATTTGATACCATTATTGCCATTTTTCATTGCAAGAATTGTGAGATAGACGTGGTAGTGGGAGAGGGAGAGAGAAAGAGGCGCCTTCACAAACTTCGCTTTAGTGAATGGCATCAGTTGCTCGAGACCCCTCCACGGCAGCTGCAGGGGAAAAAGTCCGTACAGGCTGGAAATGGAAAGTGGTTTTTTTTTTGATACTCCGCGTACCACAAAAAAAAAATCAAAAACATCTAACGCGTGCGACAACGTCTTCCTATTCCTTCACATGTTCAAACTTCATTTAAAATCACCTCGCGAGGTGATTTCCGATGAAGTTTGAAGATGAGCTGAAGGGACACGAAAGTGGGTCGAAACGCACTAGACGACAAACTGCAGTACATTTAAAGTTTCAAAGTGACGCAAATTGTACTGTGGTAAAAAAAAAAAATTGGTATGGCTGCAGATTTTCTCGTAGCGGGCTAAGTTTTGGAGGAAAACGACAGGAAAAAACCCTTACTTTATCACATGAGAAAGTGCCCTTAGGGCGTCCACACAGTAGGGAAACGAGCAGTACGGATTTCTAAATCGAATTTTGACGTTTTATTCGTACTTCCGATCCAACCAGTCTGAACCGTAGATTCATTTTCACCGACGTTCGCAGCCGTCGCGTTTGGTATCGCAGGCAAAGTGTCGACCGACTGTTTTGTCATATTACTAAAAGACAAAAACCAAACGGACATCTGAACATTTTGTGGGAGGCTTTTTTCCAGCTGTCAGTAGTTCAGAACGTGCCAAGTCTATGTTCGTAACTCCTGACGGGGAACATTTCAGGTGAGAGAACAGAAAACGGTGTAAAAAAAGAGAAACGGAAGAATCTGACGACTGGCTGAAAGGCAAAATGTCGGTGGAAGAACAGCCGGTCAATAGTGTTTGTCGGTAGTGAGATGCGGTCGTGCAAACGACGCCGAGTGGCACACGAGTCAGCAGCTCGGAAAACGACCGATACGAGCGGCCTCATTAATGATACCGCACTATAGTACGGATGAAGTACACCAACCGTACGTAATAAAGTACGATTACAGTACTATAATTTACAGCCGTCAAACGTTGACACGTGTCGAAATTGTCAATTGTTTACACACACGATCGACCTTAGCTGGCAAAAGATTTTGAGTGTTTCACCAGTTTCCGGCCGTCGCCACGGAGACCTGTCCTTTCCATAATTACCGTACACAATGAAATTACTTATATACAGAAAGTACAAATTGAAAAAAAAATGTACGTCCACTGTACAATTTTGTGCCGTCTGACAAGTTGCGAGAAGACGACTGGCGGAAGACGTCCGGAATCTCCGCAAAATTTAACCAATTAAACTAGCCAAACAACATGAAACAAGTACACCGTGAATCGCTATTAGCGTAATAAAAAATATAGCGTAATGAAACAATTAGCGTACTTTACGGTAAATTGTGTTTTTTCGGGTACACCATGATACTAATTTATCATGTACTCTAATTTGTAAACTGCTTTGTAAAAATTATCAGCACGTAATATGTCCACACTAAAACATATAGATGTACGAAATTGTTCAAATCGTACGCCGTCGCGTTTTTTTGACATCTGCGTAAGCCGAAAAATATTTACGCAATTATATATTATTATATTTTCTGTACTTTTAAATTTAAAAATGTACGAAATAGTACAGATCTGACAGTCCGTACGCCACACTATTTAGAAGGACACTAAATTACAGTTATGAACCGCATTGAGCGGGGTACCTCAAATAACGTGCAAAAACATTTAGCGTACTTTATTCTATTTGAGAATTTGCCCCCAAAAAAAGGGGTACCCCAATTAGCGTCATGTACGCTAATAGCGATTCACGGTGTACTACTGCCAAAAATGGAAACAAAATATTAAAAATTTCAAGCAGCACTTTCGCACAGGTGTCAATATTCCACGAGTGCTACTGTAGCTGGCATTCCGTTTGTCGTATCTCCGCTCAGATTTCTGACAGGATTTTGTCGTTGCGCAGACAGTTTTATGGACTTTTAGTACGGCACCAATCGTGCTTCAGATCAGCGGAGGTAGATCGTTTGCACGATCGGACGGTCAGGAAAAACGACAAAAGAGTCCCAAAAAAACTAACGGCAAAACTGTGGCGAAACTCAAATAAAAAAAAGGAAATAACAAAAAAAAGGGACCGAAAAAAAAAACACGAAATTACCGTACAGGTAGAGAAAAACGGTCAGCAAAAAAAAATATAAGTCTACACCGCGAATCGTAATTAGAGTAAATTACTCTAATTCGGTCGCTCGAAATTTCGAGTCTATCACATGAAATAGAGTAAATGATCTAATTTTTTCATTATTCTATTTAAGGTAAAGTTTAATTAGCGTTTTTAATTCTAATATAGGTTCGTTTTAAATAGTGTGGAATACGGACGACCTCCGACCGTGCAAAATTGTACTTTATTAAGTAAAAAAGTACAAATAATGATTTAATACAGGCCGTTATCATGTAACTGCGTTTTAACAAACCGCGTAGTGCAAACGTCATAGTGACGATAAACTGTACGTTTTACCAAATTCTGTAGCAATACCTTATTTACAGTAGAGGATATTAGCGTGCCAAATTAGAGTACTTAAATAAATTAGAGTAAACTGCATAGTTGAAACAGCTCTATCACACAAATTAGCGTTCATTACTCTAAATTTTTTTTTTAGTTTTTGTACTCTAATTTTTTCATTACTCTAATTACGATTCGCGGTGTACCATACCTCGATCGAATTCTCCAATTTTGTCCTTTTCTCCTCGCTTTCTTTCAGTTGTCCACGCGCTTCGGCAAGCTGTAAAACCCCATAGGTAACTAGTGTAAAAAAAAGCAAACAAATAATGATAAAAATTGTTACTATTAAAAAGTTAACATAACAACAATAATTATAAAGATGCTAACTACCAAAAAATTTAAAAGGGGAATAAAAATAACAAGAAAGATTAAAGACAAACCTCGAGAACTAGTTTAAAGTCGAATTTTGACGGCGATTTTTCCAAATCTAAGCTAAACCTCTACAAAAAAAAAAAACAAAAAAGTCCAAATGAAAAATTAGTAAAACAAAAAATTACAACACATACATACTATTTACTGCTTGGAGCTTCGAGCATTTCAGCACACAAGGAAAACAATAATATGAAAAATGCATATAAAGACATATAACATCTCCTTAGAAAAAATATATATATTATATATCCTTCTAAGTTTCTTGTATGAAAGTAAATTGTGTGAACTCGTCAAAGTACAAAAAACAATAAATATATATATATATATATATATATATATATATATATATATATATATATATATATATATATATATATATATATATATATATATATGTATATATATATATATATAGATATATATAGATATATCTATGCAATAAATATATACATATATCTACGTAGTTTACATAAAAAACAAAGAAAAAACAAAAAACTAGCAAGGACAAAATAAACAAACAAGCAATCAAATGTATATTATGTACCCTTCCAAGTTTATTGTTGGAAAGTAGCTCGTTGGAACTCGTGGGAGTATCGAGCGTTTCCGCAGAGACACACGATTGGTCGGAGTCTCCGGTCAACGGACTTTGAGATTCCAATTCGTCGTCGGGACAACTTGCGACCTACAATCAATGAGAGTTAGATTATACGACAGAAAAAATGAAAATATGGATAATTAATTTTGGATATGTTTGAGAATTTTGTTTTGGGGGATTGTTGGGTAATTTTGGGATTTATTTGACAAATTTTGAGAATGTTTTGACAAATTTCATTGTGTTTAAAAAAAATGACTCAGAGTTCCGATTCGTCGTGGGGACAACCTGGGACAGCTGACCAACAAGAGTCTCACAATATATGAGAATGACTTACATGAATCATATGCACCATATGGATGATATGAATGTGTTATATGAATTATATGATTTATGATTTACATGATTTAGACGATTTATACAATTTGCAGGATTTATATGAAAAAAATGTTTTACAATCGTTTTTTTGGGAGTTCTGCCTCGTAACCTAAGACCAATGAGAGTCTCTCAATTGAATGAAAAATGAATTGTATCAAAGTGAACATATTTTCTCATTGGAAGGGCCAATGGGACAAAAACATTAAAATCTTCATAAAGCATGATTATCTTTTTGGGGAATTTGGGGTTTTCTTGCAATACTTGAGAAGTTATGAGAAACTTTGAGAAGTTTTGCAAAAATTGAAATGCTTAAAAAAAATGGAGATGTAATTTTGACGAATTTCAATGAATTTTGAGTTTTATAATTATTGAAAAAATCAAGAACAAACTCCAACAAAATTTACAAATAAAAAAAAAACCAATTAAAAAAATCACAAACCTTGTTAGAAGCGACCGATTTATATTCCCGTCGAGCGATTCCCAACATTTTGGCAGTTTCACCAGATGACAAAATTTCAATTTCCGAAGCAAAATTTTCTGATTTGCTGCCCGAAACATTTTTCAGCAAAATCGGCCGATGTTGGATATTTGTCGTTGATGTTTCTTCGCCTGCCCGAAATCTTTTTTTCGGGCTACCCGAACTTTTCTCTTTAGGATTAGAAGGTAATTCTGGAAGGGAATTCGAAGAAAAAGATCGACTTTTTAACTTTGCGGGATCTGGAGATTTTAAACTTTTGGAAGAACCTCCACTCGGGGTAAGAACAGCTGGAATACGGAGAGGTTTAATTCCAGAAAGTGACAAAATCCGGGCAGCTGTAATTAAAAAAATAGGGGAGAGAGAATCACAAAAAGGAAATGGAAAAAATGTAAGGGACGGGAAGATTAGAATGATGGCAAAACAAAGGGAAGAGAATGGGCACGGGAACGGAAACAGAGATGGAAGGGAGTTGAAAACAAAAAACGACAATAGAAATGGAAAACGTAAACGGGAGGCATAAATGAAAATGTTCCGTAGAAATTTGAAATTTGTAAGAGGTAGTTTTACCTGTTGGTGACGTCGCACGAAAGGCCTTCCCAGCCGAGGATCTTATACGACTGCACAGAGGGATGGAGCAAGAGAGAGGGGGAGAGAGAGAGAGGGGGGTGGAGAGAGGGGGGGAGAGAGGGGGAGAGAGAGGGGGCGAGAGAGGGGCGGGAGAGAGGGGGAGAGAGAGAGAGAGAGAGAGAGAGAGAGAGAGAGAGAGAGAGAGAGAGGTTTTAACATTTCAGTTGTTAGTGTTTTAGGTAAAGTGTTAAGCTAGTTAAAGCCAACCCCCAATGGTAAAAATTATTTTGAGTTTTTCATCATGAACAGAATTCATTTTTGTTTTTGAAAAAGGTTGTTTTGAAGTTGACATACACATTGGCCTGATTGCAAAAAAACGATAATGTTAAAAAAAAACTGACCTAGAAAGGTCGGTATTTGAATTCTCGGTTTTAGTTCGGTCAGGAGATTTTCCCCGAGAGAGTGCAAAGGACATTTTGTTTTTTTTTTTTTTAATTTGTTGAGGATTTACAAGTTTTCCTGTTTGGAAGAAAAAAGAATATTACGACAATAAGAAAACATTAGCGTCAAAAAAAAGAATTGGAGGAATAAGATGAAACTATTTAAAAATACAGGAAATTTTTAAACGATAAGACTATTCAAAGAGTTTATAAAAGGAAATGATAAAATAATGCAACATTAAGACGTCAATGTTTCCAATCTCTGATGTACCATCATTAGTATCCCATGTCAAATGTCCAAAGCCTGAATTTAATGCCTAGGATTCGGTGTCCAGTGTCAGGATCTTTTGTTGAGATATCCAATGTTTTATGTCTACTGTATAATTTGCAAATGCAAATGTCCAATGCTCAATATCCAATTTCGAGTTTCTAATAGTTCAATAATTATAGTTTAATGTCCAATGCCTAATTACTAATGCCAATTCCGATGTCTAATATTTTATGTCCAATGTCCAATCCCAAATGTTCGATGTCAATATCAATGTGCAAGGTCCAACATCCAATGTCCAGTTTTCAATGTCCAAATTCCGATGTTCAATGTTTAATGTCTACTCTCCAAGTCAATGCCATATATCTAATGTCCAATGTCCAAATTCCAATGTCTAATGTCTAATGTTTAATGTCTGACATTTAACATCCAATGCCTCCCATACGACTGTCTCGAGTCTAATTTCCCATTGAAAGTGGCCAATGGAAGGGAGAAATGTCAACATGCCGAATTCCAATGTCTAAGGCGGTCAAAAGAGAGAGAGGGCAGGAGGGAGAGAGCGAGAGAGAGAGAGGGCAAGAGAGAGGGAGAGAGAGAAGGAGAGAGAAAGAGAGAAAGAGAGGGGGAGAGGAAGAGAGAGAAAGAGAGAAAAAAGGAATGTCTATAAACCACAATAGTTACCATCCATGATGTAAGAAAAAAAAAACATCTTTACAAAAATTAAGAATGTTAAAATATAAAGTTCTCTTTTTCTTTCTTAAAACAGAATGATGTTAACAATAGTGAAAAAAAAGAAAAGGAGTACCTTTTTTTTTGCGCAGAAGAGAAAACTTTCAATCACATTTAGTTGTCAAGCTCGATTTTTTTTTTTGTTATTTGTTTTTTCCGGTATAAATAAATAAGGAAAAAAAGGTGACACAAATGACTGCGATCAGATTAAACTAAAAATCATCATTCATTTTTTTCTCAAAAATTATAATAAATTTATGATCTTCCAGTGGCTCTCTAAGAAAAAAGGAGAAAAAAAAGTAAAAAATGTAAGAAACGTTATATGCGTAAATTAAAACAGGCACTTTTAACCTTTTCTTTCAATTTTTCAGTGACAAATTAGTTTGAAATTCAAAAAATTGTAAAATTAGAAAATAAAAGATCGAGAGCTAAGGATCTTTTAATCTTCCGATTACAAGTTGTGACCCCACTGGGGCATTTGATTTTTTACGGGCAGAGATAAAAATATTCTACGTCTGCCCGAAACGTTTTCCACGCTGGCAATAGTTTACCGTACGGCGACAAAAACGACTTCCTCGAAAAATTCCAAAAGAAGAAATAGGAAATTACAAATCGTCAGATCGTACGGAAGGATTTACAAACAGTACGTCCAGAATTACGGAAATAGTTCGTCCAAAATTTAGCTGAACTGACAATTTGAACATCCGTACATCCAGTACAAATAAACAATCTCCGTTACTTGCCATCCGGTCGTCGATTACACGTGTGAGATATAAATCCTGCCACGTGACAGGAAACCTGCTCGTTTATGAAACCAAATTAAAAAACCATATAATTGAAGAGTACGACAAAACAATTCAGCTGTCAGTCTGTAATTTTTTGTCGCAAAAATGCAAAATTTCAAAATTGGGTATAGAAATCGTACAAGTCTTCAAACTTCTGACAGTTGGCAACAAATTTTACTGTAGAAAATTACAGTCTTACCGACATTTTGTTTCGGCATTTCAAAACACGTGTCGTCATGTGTACGGAAAATGCATCACGGAAATACAAAACGTTTTTAATTCTGGAAAGTGGGAATCGCATATTGCTTACCTACAATTCAACAACTACAGTACTGTACTGTACAGTACAGTACAGTAGCCGTAATTGGTACCATGTTTTGACGCCATTTTTTTGTCATGCGTAACAAGCATAGAACATATGTATTGCGCCAACGGCCAAAAGTTTAAATTTGACGACGCACGTGTGCGTCCATAAATTTTTCCTCCTGTCTGCTGTCTGGTTTTGCTCATTTTCAAAAACAACAAAAACGAAGAGTGTCACGCCCAGGATTCCTAATCATGTAAAGACCGTCGATCGCACGTGTACCTCGGATCGTGCGAAACGTGGCTGCCGTAGAAGCTAGCCAGATTCAGAATAAGGTACGGAATGAAAAATACGATAAAAAACCAGAATGCGTCGAGCCAAGTCAGCCATTGGCTTCAAGAATTCCAGCAAACAGAATTTATAATCCAAACGTTTGCCATTTTTTTACCGCCGAAACAAAGTAAAACAAAAAAAATCGGAGATTTTAGAGTCGGCGAATGTACAATTGTAAAATCAGGTACGGTGGACATCTATATAGTCGTCCGTACAAAATCATTAAACGATGCGTCAAGAGTCACGGATGCCAAATTGCCAATGGCACGATGGCAAATTGTCACGCATTAAATGCGCTAGTACACGTCAGCGGATTCGCTGCCCGATAGAATTCTTGATTCCCACAATCTGGGGATTTAATTGAAAGCCTGTCAAATATGAAATATGTGTCGTTTAGCGGATTTTGAACATGAACACTGTGAATCGTGATTAGTGTAGAGAAACAAATGGTGTTAGTAACTCATTTTTGGGTTCAAGGGCCAAATGCCAACAAAACATTAACGATAATTTACAAATATGACACTAATTTACAAATATGACACTAAGGGTGAAGTTCCATCAGGCGAAAAGTGGCGTAGTTTACAGAAATCCGCGACCCTCCGTACCAGGTCGTACCACCTATTTTGTTTTTATAAGAAAAACTAAATTTCAGAAAATCTTGCCGATACTCTCCGAAGGTCTTGGAGGTAACACTACACCGCGAATCGTTATTAGCGTTGATAAATTATTAGTGCACAGAAAAAATTAGCGTCATTTATTCTAATTTAGTACCGGGAGACGTGGCAGGTTATGGTCCACGTCCTTAAATAGTGTAGTTTATTCCATTTAAGGTATTAATGTCAAAATTTTGGGGCGCCGATATAGAGTTCATAACGCTAATAACGATTCGTGGTGTAGCCGTCGGATGTTCATCTGCGAAGAGTTCGCTTCATTTTATTCTGTAACTGTCAACCCACCTCGAGGAGGTGGGTTGGCAGGTACAGAGAAAAAAACAGTGACACGCTGGACGATTGTGCTACGTGTCATGATGGAAAACCAACGAAAAATATTAAGATTTGCACATGACACGCGGTTTCCAAAAGACAACCGAAAATAAAAACGAAATTTCGTAACATTGCCTCGTCATGCTATTTTCGGTAACTTTTGTTTGTCACACTATTTCTCTCTAAAGCACTTTCGTTACGTTCGAAAAATAAAACCCTAAAAAATGAGCTACACCGCGCATCGTAATTAGAGTAATGAAAAATTTAGAGTAAAAAAAGAGAACAAAATAATTAGAGTAATTTACTCTAATTTATGTGATAGAACTGTTTCAGAAAGGAATTTACTCTAATTTATGCGGTGTACTCTAATTTGGCAAGCTAATATCCTCTACTGTAAATAAGGTATTTGTACAGAATCTGACAAAACGTAAAGTTTATCGTCACTATGACGGTTGCACTACGCGGTTTGTTAAAACGTCGCTGATATTCCCTTTGTAAATCTCATTATTTGTTTTTACTTTGAAGCACAATTTTGCACGGTCGACGTCGTCCGTACTCCACACTATTAAAAAACGAGCATATATTAGAATTAAAACGCTAATTAAACTCCACCTTAAATAGTATAATGAAAAATTAGAATCATTTACTCTATTTCATGGATAAGTCATTTCAGGCGACGAATTAGATAATTTACTCTAATGCGATTCGCGTAGCATAAAGACTAGCCTGCAAAATGTATAAAAAGTTTTGTCGTATGTTTACTTCGTACGCAGGTACATGTTAGCAAGTCAAGATTTGAAGTTAAGTTTGTCGGTGCTAAAAATCTGAAAGATATACGGATCGTAGCTTGCGTGGCGCCAGTCAATTTAGAACACGTGGCTTACAGACTCTACGTGATGGGACTTCGACTCAATCGACCCGGTCTGCGTATGATGGAACTTCACCCTAAGGGTGAAAAGGGTGAAGTTCTATCATACATTTTGTAATTGTATGGCCAACATTACAGAATGCTACAATTTGAACGAAGTTCCATTGCGCATTGAAAGCGCAAGATCAATTAAAAAGCACGATGGTAAACCATCTAAGTCCGAGGGGACATAAAACAGGTGGCACGACCTAAACTGAAAAACTACCAGCAGGGGAAGAAAATAACAGCATATCAAAAACAAAAAGAAAACAACAAGGAAAATAAAAGCACCCAAACTCAAAATGAAAAGCATGGCAATTGATAAAACATAAACTACAACCCCAACCCCACACATTACGCATAGTCTGTAATGCACTTGTTAACAAAAGAGTGGTGCCACGTAACTCTGGATTGGATATTGCAAATAAGTCAATAATTTTCACACCGACCAAAAATCTTCATTTCCATACCCTGCACGTGCGTACCATGTCATCGTGCAACACAACTTTTGTACTATTTGCAAACGCCTTCTCAAGTACCACCTCGTTTTTTAGGGTTTCTATTTTTACGCGTGCAAATGAGCGCTGATAGAAATAGTGTGACGAATGGGCGTTTACAAAAATAGCGTGACAAAAGTACGTTACGAGATTTGGTTTGTATTTTCTGTTGGATTTTTTAATGTGGATATCATCTGCAAATTTTTTTGATATCCGTTGGTTAGCAGCTTGACACGTACGCTCATTATCCAGCGTGTCGCGGCTCAAAATTTCATGCAATTTGTGATGTAACTCGCGAGGTACATCACCAATTACAAAAACTTTCGAAGTGAATGCTTCGCGAAAATCCATCCAACGGCCATTGTTAACTACTTGGTTTTTGGATAATATTTGCAAGATTCTTTGTAATGTTATTTTCCAGATAAAAACAAACTAAGAGGTACGTCGTAGTACGAAGAGGTCTGAATTTCTATAAACAACCTCACTTTTCGTCTAATGGAACTTCACACTAATTAGTACTTACAAATATTACACTAATTTACAAATATGACACTAAAAGCGTTGTTCCATTAGGTGGTCTCAGTAAACGTCAAAAAATCGTTTACTAAAGTTATCGTTCCATTGTGTCAGGTCAGTAACCGACATTTTATTTGTTTGGCACACCCTCATTTGTTGACGTACTCTTCAAAGAATCTCTGACAACAAATTGTGACCACATATTTTGTACCAGTGAAGGTAAAAAGTGACTCGTACGACGTATTGAACAAAATCTGTACGGGCGGACAAAACTAAAGATTTATAAAAGTGTATGAAAATGTTAGAATGGATATTGGATGGCAACAAAAGCGTGAAACAATATCGCCCGTCAAAGATTCTCTTGCGGCTTTCGGTGGCCTCGCATACTCCTTGGCGGAAGGCACGTGTCATATGCAAAGTGTACCCTCCTGGTCGCGCGCTCTTCATGGATATTTGTTCACTTTTATAAGAGGCACGATGCTATTCGTTCATGCGCTAAAAATTGACCTACTCCGATTCACTTGCTGCAAACTGAAAGTGTCAGAGGATGGCGTATTCGATTACGCATTCGACGGTCCACATTTACGCCCGCAAACGAGGAGAATCAAATCGGTCATCCAGTAGGGTTGTATTTCCGACATTATAACTTTTTTTGGTTCGGCATTTTACGAAACATAACGCCATTTTTCCCCTAATGGAACCTTAGCCTAATATGGACATGCAATACCATATTGTAGCTGCTTCAGAGTGATAGCCTGTTCCCACCGGAAAAAAATCCACTTTCGCAACAAATCGGCGTTATAATAATATACGAATTTTTAGCACCGACTTTTTTGTTTTTCGAAAATTTTCGGAAAACCGTACAAACTAACTTCCTCAAAATATTGGGGGGTATTGAAGTCGGGTTAAAGTAGTGTATTTCTTTGAAGTAGGCCAACGGTAACTCGAAAAATTAACGTAGCAAAAACAACATCCAAACGGCTATTTCGTTGTTTTTTTTCGCGCGAAAAAATTGTTTAACTTTGAACCACCGTCGTCGTCCTTCGAACATTAGTAACTTTGAAAAATTGTAGGTTTGTTTTCGCGCCTATGTTTTATGACGTTGAAGCGTGTGACGTGTCACATGACACCTTTAATCAGAGTTACGTGCCGACATTTTCTGTGAACAAGACCCGTTTTCCGATGAGTTCTCAAAAAATCAACAGGGCAAAAAGTTACGAATGCTCCGGTGGGAACAGACTATGAGTGAGTTTTGACACACCACTTCAGTTTTATTATGGAATGGAACATTTCGTACATTTCATTAACTAATAATATCCCAAACTAAACCGCTAACAGTTGTGTTAAAGCTTGTTTTGCCACTTCAAACATATTTTCTATGTGCACACTTGTCGGATTGTCAATCAGAAACCGCCAAATAGAATGGTGAGAATCTTGCCTTTCACAAGCAGCAATTGGTTTGACAATCCGACAACTGTGCAAAGAAAAAATGTTTTATAACACCAATAACTATTAGCGATGTAGCATGTACACCGCGAATCGTAATTAGAGTAAATTACTCTAATTCGGTCGCTCAAAATTTCGACTCTATCACATGAAATAAAGTAAATGATTCTAATTTTGTCATTATTCTATTTAAGGTAAAGTTTAATTAGCGTTTTTAATTTTAATATAGGCTCGTTTTAAATAGTGTGGAGTACGGACGGTGTCAGACCGTGCAAAACTGTACTTTATTAAGTACAAAAGTACAAATAATGATTTAATACAAGCTGTTATCATGTAACTGCGTTTTAATCAACCGTGTAGTGTAAACGTCATAGTGACGATAAACTGTAAGTTTTGCCAAATTCTGTACGAATACTTTATTTACAGCCGAGGATATTAGCGTGCTAAATTAGAGTACTTAAATAAATTAGAGTAAACTTCATAGTTGAAAAAACTCTATCACATCAATTTGCGTTAATTACTCTATTTTTTGTTTCTAGTTTTTGTACTCTAATTTTTTTATTACTCTAATTACGATTCGCGGTGTACTGTAATTGTAGTGTATATAATAGTGTTGTGTATCGGTATAGTAACTATCGCAATAACACCGATACCGATGGTTATCGGTTATCGAATTGTCAGAGGTCCCAATCTATCGGTCAGAGAATAAAAAAACCCTTACTTAGGCACACGGAGACGCACCCTAAAGGGTGCGTCTGTATGTGCCTAAGTAACATACTGAATTATTTTATTGATTTTATATAGCGTGGCATGCCACGTATAAAAACCTGTTATGTTACAGTTTAACTGCAGTTTATTACGGTAAACGCTGCGCATAAACGTTGGCTGGTTAACTGAACAAATATTTTACGGCGACGTACGGGAATTTACTAAAAAACTGGTGAACATGGAACTGGAAAAGGACGGCGGACACAAAAGTACAACGGACGCAAAATAACATTCTGCGCGCCGCCGGAATCGAACGGACGACTTGGAATGAGAAAACACGAACGGACGGGCCAGCGTGAGCGCCGGCATCCCGGAATGGCTCTTTTGGCAGCTTTTGCCAAAAAAGCCGACTGATTGACACGTGGCAGGTCCTTAGTGGATTTCAAGGAATTATGGGACAAAGCCATGGCGTCGGATGTGAAAGGTACATCGTTTTTACTGGATCCGTATCAAAATCGTACAGATTTCATGGCGGCTACAGTACTTTCTATGCTTGTACACGTCCGGAGAATATGACGTACAGTTGAGTGTACATACCGTACATTTATCTGTACGGTCCGTACAGATATCGCCGATAATTATCGTTATCCGCATTATCGCCGATAAGTACCCGATATTATCGGCTACTTATCGGCGATAAGACCGATGTCGATATATCGTACCAATATATCGATTATCGGATACCCGAAAAAAGGCCCATATCGGTTATCGGCAAATCCTTACCGATACACAACACTACAAATATGACACTAAGGGTGAAGTTCCATCAAGCGAAAAGTGGCGTTTCTAACAGAAATCTGCGACTCTCCGTACCAGATCGTACCGCCTATTTGTTTTTATACGAAAACCAACATTACAGAGAATCTTGCCGATACTCTCCGGAGGTCTTGGAGGTAATAATGGCCGTCGGATGTTCATCTACGATGAGTTCGCTTCAATTTTCTCTGCTAGACTCAACCCACCTCGACGAGGTGGGTTGGCATACACAGAAAAAAAAAAATTGTGACACGGTGGACAATTAAGCTACGTGTCATGATGGAAAACCAACGAAAAATCTTAAGATTTACACATGACACGCGGTTTCCAAAATATAAACGAAACTAAAAACGAAATTTCGTAACATTCCCTTGTCACGCTATTTTCAGTAACTTTTGTTCGTCACACTATTTCTGTCAAAGGACTTTCGTTATGTTCGAAAACTGAAACCCTAAAAAATGAGCTAGCGTCGTCTGCAAAATGTATAAAAGTTTTGTCATATGCTCACGTCGTACGCAGGTACATGGTACGCAAGTCAAGATTTGAAGTTAAGTTTGTCGGTGCTAAAAATCTGAAAGATATTCAATATCGGATCGTAGCTTGCGTGGCGCCATTCAATTTAGAACACGTGGCTTACAGACTCTACGTGATGGAACTTCGACTCAGGGTAACCTTCCATCAGGCGTTCCCAGTAATCGTACGAACACGTTTACTGGCAGTAATATTTGTAACACCCTTCCATCAGGTCGTGCCAGTGAATGAGGTGTTAGGTTACGATTGGTACCACGTAGGACCTGTTGAGCCGCCCAAGAATAATCATCATTTGCAAAAGGACAAAATCGTAGCTGTGTATGTGTACGGGCAGACGCTGATTAAAATATCAAATAGCGTCACGCTAATGTACAATATGAACGTTCTTAGGGTTGTTGTGGTATCAACGGCCACAAAAACCGTTGCAAAATTAAAGTTTGTACAAATGTCCAAGAATGTACCATTTGTACGTGAATCGTTGTATCGCACATTTATGAAGGAGACGTCACAGGTTGTCCTACAACCAAGTTTTTTTTGTCGTCGAACAGGCTGGCTATACAACCAAGATTTTTTTGTCGTCGAACAGGCTGGCTTTGATGTCACACGGTACACTCCATTTGCCATATGTAAGTTTTTTGCTTCACATCTGTCGTGGATCGACTCTGACTTTACAAGTGGACCAAAACACGCGTCCAGTAATCACAAACTCTCCTCCCGAGGACAGTCGGAGGAGACTAGCTATGTACTGGAAACAAGAAGCGTTTGCGTCGAAAATTGAAAATCGGACGGTGGTATTTTTCTCGAAGAAGTCTGGAGAATCTCAACGATTTTTTAGTAAACATCTTTTGTAAAAAAAAAAACGAAAAACAGTACGGCCTAGTACAAAAGGTACTTTCTCCAGTAAACAACCCCACTTTTCGCTTGATGGAAGGTTACCCTCAATCGACCCGGTATGTAGAGTTGGCCGTACAATTACAGAAACGAATGATGGAACTTCACCCTAAGAGCTTTGTTCCATTAAGCGGTCTCAGTAAACGTCAAAAAATCGTTTACTAAAGCTATCGCTCCAGTGTGTCGGGTCAGTAACCAACATTTTATTTGCGTAGCACACTCTGATTTGTCGACGTGCTCTTCAAAGAATCTTCGACAACAAATTGTGACCACATATTTTGTACCTGCGAAGGTAAAACGTGACTCGCACAACATATTGAATAAAATATGTACGGACGAACGAAACTTAAGATTTGTAAAACCATACGAAAATGTCATAATGGTTATTGGATGGCAACAGAAGCGTGAAACAATATCATCCGTCGAAGATTTTTTTGCGTCTTTCGGTGGCCTCGCATCCTCCCTAGCGGAAGACACATGTCATATGGTCGCGCGGTCCTCATAGATATTTTTTCACTTTTCCAGGAGGCACGATGCTATTCATTCAGACGCTAAAAATTGACCTACTCCGGTTCACTTGTTGCAAACTGAAAGTGTTAGACGATGGCGTATCCGATTATGCATCCGGCGGTCCACATTTACGCCAATAAACATGGAGAATCAAATTGGTCATTCAGTAGGGTTATTTTTCTGACATTAGAATTTTTTTGGTTCGGCATTGTACGAAACTATACGTCTTTCAGTAAACAAAAACATTTTTCCCCTAATGGAGCCTTAACCTAATATGGACACGCATTCCCATATCCTAGCTGCTCCAGAGTGATAGCTTGTTCCCACCAAAAATAAATCCACTTCCACAACAGACTGGAGTTCTAATAAAGTACGGATTTTGAGCACCGACTTTTTTGTTTTCGATTTTTTTTGGAAAACCGTACAAACTTACTTCCTCAAAATATTTGGGGATATAGAAGTAGCGTTAAAGAAGCAAATTTCTTTGAGACATGCCACCGGTAACCCAAAAAATTGACGTAGCAAAAATATCATACGAACAACTATTTCGTTGTTTTCGTGCGGAAATATCTGCAAGACTTTGAACTACCGTCTTCATCCTTCGAACATTTTAAAAAACTACAGGTTTATTTTCGCGCCTATGTTTAATGACGTCAAAGCGTGTGACGTGTCACAGGACACCTTCAATCGGAGTTACATTACAAATTTTTTGTGTGAACAAGACCTGTTTTCTGACGAGTTCTCGAAAAATCATCGGAATGGGCAAAAAGATACAAATTCTCCAGAGGGAACAGGCTATGAGTGAGTTTTGACACACCACTTCAGATTAAGTACGGAATGGAATATTTCGTACATTACATTAACTAATAATATCCCAAGCTACACTGCTAATAGCTGTGTTAAAGCTTGTTCTGTTTAATCACTAGATTTTTAGAGTCTTTTCTAGGTCTAAATAGCTTAATACAAAAAAAAAAGCATAGGCAGTCTGCCTCCATCTCTTTCCTCTACCCCCTATACTTGTTGTAGTCACCGAAAGAGAGAGAGAGTGGTGGAGCCATGGTTGCCACAGCTCCATAGGCAGGACTAAAGAGTGACATAAGTCACTCTCAACAAAAAGGTTGAGTCCATCAAGACTTAAACCTGTGACCGGCAAAGCGCAGCGTAGCCGTCAACTCTAACTAGTCTGTCGTAGGAGTTCGTTAAAGTACATAGGGTGTGATAATTACTTAAATAGTATTATGATCTATCATCCGATTAACTGACATATGAATGAAGGGACATAGAACTAGTTAATATTTAGTGCGAACGTGATCGCACACAAAACTAATGAATCGTACATATGTTTCGACGGCTAACAATTAATGGTTATTTTTATCCAATGACAGATATCGCCGCCGAGATCCTAGAATGATCCCTTTGGCGTTTTTGGACGTGGCATGACCTGACGCCGCGTGGAGAGATAATATTTGGTCGCGAGAATTCCGAAGAACATACGGACGAGTAACATGTGGACACGCGTCCACTAAATGATCTTGTCTTACACATGCTGTACAAAAAAGACATCGACCGTATTACCTTTTTTTACTTTACAGTTATTTGATTGGATCGTATTGTAGTAGATAGGGGTTGTGAGAGAGAAGTAGGACTTAGCATTTTTTATAGACAGTCACCTCTCTCATTTAGAGTTTGTATAAATTGGCATCTTTGCCACCTCGTAACTTATCAGCTCGTTGGTCGTTTTCAGTGATTCTTTTTGCTACGAACTCAAGGGAGTCGAGACTACAAAAAGGTATTGTCAAATTGTCAATTTGCTTGCTTGGGCAGCAGTTGTTGTTGCTGAAAGAGGGTTAGTTAAAAACTACCTAGAGGCTTCTTGATTTCTATAGTCCAATGGAGGACACAGAATTGCACGTTATGGGCCTACCGTCTAGGGTGCCTATCTTCAATGGATCTAGGTTCATCTATTGGGAAGCCACGATGACACGGGCTTTGTGCGAAAAACGATACTAGGGTATTGTCAGTGGACAAGTGAAACGTCCACCTAAACGAACTCCACCAAGGTTAGGTGGAATGAGGTTTTTCTGAAGCAGCATTTGCTACAGCAGAGGAGACAGATGATGGGGACAGCTGTGTGTGTTTGAAAACGGGAAAGAGAAGGAGTCGCCTATTACTCGTATTGCTCGTATTACCACAGCACCTAGAGCAGCGGCCGAGAAAACCGTGTAGAACGATACCCAAACATGGGAATACATCAACATGGCTACCAAAAACTTCATTACAAGACACCTCACTCAGGCTTTCGCAACCCCCAATCTTCACATTTACAAGGCAGAGGAGTTGTGGGTGAGTTTGGTGGAAATCTATAGAGCTAGTACTACGCAGAAGCTCAAGTTGGCCAAAAAAAAATTAGGGAATTATACTTACAAACGAGGAAAGATGTTAGACTATTGTAATGATCTCTCTGGTTTGTATATGGAGAGAGAGAGTGTCGGGTGGACAGGTGCAATGATGATGAAATTTAACTCTCTCATCATGAAGTTTCCCGACGAGTATAAAAACATAGTGTACCGAGTACATGAAATGACTGACAGTTCATAGAAGTTGAACACAGTGGTCCGGATGATACTTTTGCAAGCGAACACAATTGAGATCGAAGAGGGGTAAAGAGCATCTAAGCTATAGCTGCAGGAGGAAACCCATGGGGGAAGGATCCCAAGAAATCGTACAAAGGAGAGAGAGATCAGTCTTGAGAACTGAGGCCCCCAAAGGGTCTTTATCACTTTTGGAAAAAACCGCGAAACTTCATAGCAGATTGTGTCAAGCTGTCAAAGCCGAGGCTCCAAGAGAACCGTGGAGGGGGTTCTTCCAAAGGGAAGAAAAAGGATCTAGTGGTCACAAAAGTGAAAGGATAGACCGAGGACGAGTCATCTGAGGAGGAGGATGGGGAGCTTTTTCTTGACGAGAGTATGGAGGAGAAGAAAATCCCTTCGAAACAGAAGTGTGCTTTCAGAGCAATCTAGGAAGCACCACAGGAAAGATGGATCATCAAATCAGGTGCTTCTATGCATATGTGTCGTGATAAGCACCTCTTTACTAAGCTAAGAAAGATCCCTACTGTAGAGATAGAGTATGGGGATAGGAGAGTGGTTACCACAGATCTAGTGGGGTTGGTAGACCTGAAAGTCTTAGTAGAGGGTAAGACTTCTATACATACCTTCTCAGATGTAATCTATATTCCTAAGTTGAGTAAAATTCTTGTCTCCACGTATGTGTTAGATGACAAAGAGTTTGATACCTTCATTAGAAAGGGAGTCTTTACAGCTAAGTATGGGGATGAAGTATACTTCACGCTAGATAAGGGTAACGAAGGAATGTTTAGGTTAAACTTCAGTAATGAAAAGAAGAATGCTTACTATGTTGGTGTTACAAAGTTGATGATTTGGCATAAGCGGTTGGGGCATGTGCATTTTGATAGGCTGAGGAAAATGAATAAGTTGGTGTAGTAGAAGGCATTCAGTTTGGGGATAATAAAATGGTGGATGATTGTAATGGATGTGCTCAAGGTAAAGCTCACATACTTACTTTTCCCAAAGCCGCCACATATAAGGGTGAGAAAGTACTATATTTGGTCCACACAGATATCTGGGGACCTGCAAAATTACCTTCTATAGGAGGGAAGAGGTTTATGTTCACAATAACCGATGACTAGTCTAATTACTTTAGAGTCTGCTTCCTAAAAACAAAGTCTAAAACACCAACTTCCTTCAAAGAATATAAAGCTTGGAGTGAGAAGTTGCATGGAACCCCCAATAAGAGAATAAGGAGTTATAATGGGGGAGAATATACCACCAACCATTTGAGGAATACTTGAGAGATGAGGGAGTTCAGCACCAGAAAATTGTACCATATAACCCTTAACAAAATGGGGTAGCTAAGAGATTGAACGGAACATTAGGAGATAGTGTATGCAGTATGTTGGTCGACAAGAAAAGAGGAAAGAGATTTTGGGTAGAAGCCATGAACTGTGCCAACTACATTAAGAACAGAGTCTTAACCTCAACCGTAAAAGGAATGACACTTTATGAGAGATGTGTTGGAAGGAAACTTGATATCTCTCACCTTAAAGTATTCGCTAGCCAAGTTTACAATCTTGACAAAGATAGGAAAAACAGGAAACTAGATGCTAAGGGAAAACCTGGTTACTTTATAGGTTATGATGAAGATGTCAAGGGTTATAAAGTCTATGAATTAGCAAAGAAAGATATCAATCTGGTCAAACACCTATTTGTCATAGATGAAGGGAAGTCATTTGACCCCTTTAAATATACCAAGAAGATAAGAATCAGATTTGAGTACGAAAATGAGGAGATCTCGATTGTTCCCGAATAAGACATGAGTGAAAAAGTGATTGCAAATTCAGGGGAGATCTAAGATACAAAAGATCCATCGGAAACCTCACATATTCCTATAGACTTCGAGGAGAAAGAAGAGGAGGAACCGGGATCAAGTTCCATCTATCCGGGAGTCAATCAGACAGGAAGGAGAAATCCAAGATTTCCTTTGATTCTAGCTTCGGAGTTTGAGGAACGGAGAAAGAGCACAAAAGGATACAAGAAAAACAGGCTGCTCATAAAGTAACTAAGCTATCTCACCATGATGAGCCTCACTCATACTCAGAGGCATTGAAGAGCTCGAAGAAAGACACATGGATAAGAGCCATAAATGATGAGATCGCCTCCATCATGGAAGCAAATACTTCAGAACCAGCGGACTGTCCTCGGGATAGAAAACCGATTGGGTGTAAATGGGTGTTTAAACTAAAAATGAACCCATATAATACCATTGAAAGATATAAAGCTCGGTTGGTAGCAAAAGGGTTCACCATAAAAGAGGGGATTGACTAGGAGGAGACTTTTGCTGTAGTTGTTCTTTTCCCATCAGTAAGGAATCTCCTCTGTCAAGCAGCAGCGGAAGACATGGAAATACACCAAATGGATATTAAGACCGCCTTTTTCAATGGTGAATTAAAGGAAGAAATTTGCATGCAACAACCAAAGGGGTTCGTGGAGGAAGGAGAAGAGAGCAAAGTCTGCAGGTTCATAAAGTCCTTATATGGACTAAAGTAGGCTCATAAAGTCCTTATATAGACCGAAACACGCTACGCGACAGTGGGATAACAAACTAGATGAGTTTCTCACCGATTTTGGATATATCCGGATCAGCTCTAACCATTCTATCTATACATTTGAAGATGAGAATGGAATGATTTTTCTTGCAATTTATGTAGATGATTTGTTGGTGTTAAGTAAGTCTTTGGAAAAGATCAATAGTTGAAAAAAGATCTTAGAAGCAGATTTGACATGAAGGATTTAGGGGAGGCAAGATATATTTTGGGAATTCAAATGGAGAGAGTTAGGGGGAAAAGGATCATTAAACTTACTCAGAAAGAAGCAATAGGTAATATCCTTGTGAAATTATAGATGGAAAAGGCAAACAGTTGTACCACTCCCACGGACTTGAATAAAATAAGTGATGGAAATGTAGAAAGAGGAGTGATAATCTTAGATGATTAAATTAGTCTAGAAGAGAGAGAATTTATAAATTCTATCCCCTAGAGGCATGTTGTAAAAAGTCTAATATACTTTATAAACTGTACCAGGCCGGACATTGCGGCAGTAGTTCAAGTACTCAGTAGGAGTCTTAATGATTCTAGGAAAAAAGATTGGGAGGCAGCCAAGAGAGTCATGAGATATCTGGTGGGAACCAAAAAGTTATGGTTGAATTTGGGAGGGGAGCACACTGATATCACTACTTCGAGTGATGTCAGTTATGGGGACGCACCTATGAGAAGATGCACTTCTGGGTATGTGTTGTAGGTCGAAGAAAGTGCTTGATGTTGGAGCAGGATGCAACAAAAGGTGGTTGCTCAGTCTACTACGGAGGCTGAGTATTTGGCCTCTTGTTTTGCTGTGAAAGAGTTGATGTGGGTCAAGTCCTTGTTGCAAGAACTCGAGTATATGAAGGAGGGAGGTCATGAAGTCTTTTTTGATAATCAGGCTGCTATTGAAATAGTAGCCAATCCAATACATCATTTCAAAGTTAAGCATAAGGACATAAGATTGAGCTTCGTGAGGGAAAAAGTTGAAAAATAAAATTGTGAATCTTGTGTATAGGTTTGATGAAGAAAAAGTGGATGACATGATGACCAAAACCTGTGCCTTGTCCCAAGTTAAAATATTGTAGGGAAAATGTGGATTGAAAGAGAAGTTAAAGTTAGACTATAAAATAATGGGAGTGTTGAAATCACTAGATTTCTAGAGTATTTTCTAGGTCTGAATAGCTTAATAGAAAAAAAAAAAAAACCGCAGGTAGTCTGCCTCCACCTCTTTCCTCTATCCCCATACTTGCTGTAGTCACTGAAGGAGAGAGAGAGTGGTGGAGCCATGGTTGCCTCAGCTCTATAGGAAGGACTAAAGAGTGACATAAGTCACTCTCAACAAAAAGGTTGAGTCTAGCAAGACTCGAACCTCCGACCGGTAGAGCGCAGCATAGCCCTTAGCTCTAACCAGTCTGTCGTTGGAGTTCGTTAAAGTACATAGGGTGTGATAATTACTTAAATTGTATTAAAATATTTCTTTCGATTAACTGATATATGAATGAAGGGACATAGAACTAGTCAATATTTAGTGCGAACGTGATCCCGCACGAAACAAATGAATCGAACATTTGTTTCGATGGCTAACTTTTAATGACGGTTTTTATCAAACGACACATATCGCCGCCGAGATCGCGGAATGATCACTTTGGTGTTTTTGGAGGTGGCGTGACCTGGCGCTATGTGGAGAGAAAATATTTGGTCGCGAGAATTCCGAAGAACATACGGACAAGTAACATGTGGACACGCATCCACTCAATGGCCTTGTCGTACACATGCCGTACAGAAAGAACATCAGCCATAATACCTTTGTGTACTTTATAGTTATTTGATTGGATCGTATTTTAGTAGATAGGGGTTATGAGAGATAAGTAGGACTTAGCATTTTTTGTATACACTCACCTCTCTCTTTGAGAATTTGTTTATATTGGCATCTTTGCCACCTCATAACTTATCGGTTGGTTGGCCGTTTTCAGTGATTCTTTTTGCTACGGACTTAGGGGAGTCTAGACTACAGAAGGGTGTAGCCACATTGTCGATTTGTCTACTTGGCAGCAGTGGTTGTTGCTGAAAGTGGGTTAGCTAAAAACTACCTAGTGGCTTCCTAAATTTTGTAGTCTAATGAAGGACACAAAATTGCATGTTTCGCCACTTCAAACATCTTTTCTATGTGCACACTTGTCGAATTGTTAATAAGAAACCGCCAAATAGGAAGGTGAGAATCTTGCCTTTCATAAGCAGCAATCCGACAACTGTGCAAAGAAAAATTGGTTTATAACACTAATAACGATTAGCGATGTATTGTAGTGTATATAATATTGTTGTGTATCGGTATAATAACTATCGCAATAACACCGATACCGATAGTTATTGATTATCCAACGCTCAGAGGTCCTAACCTATCAGTTAGAGACTAACAAATTCCATATCGGGCGAGAACCATAATTTCAATGATGGCTTCACGTAAGATGTTCGTACATATTATGTATAGTACTACCGCATTATACATGGTACACCGTCAATCGCTATTAGAGTAAAGGAATAAATATCGTAAAAAAATAATTAGTGTTATTAACACTAATCGGGAATTTTTAATCCCTATCTGTACGCTGGGTTTCATTAAATATTAAATTCTTACCCTTTCGATGTCTACAGTAATATGTGTACATGTAAAAAATTTGATAATTGATACGCCGTCACGCTATTCACACGGTCGACAGACGAACATGTGTGAACGTGATTTTTGTGGACGAGTTTGCGTCTCTTTCTTCCAGTGCACATTCACATGTGTGCGCAATAATGTTAAGTGTCTTTTTTTGCCTTTGTAATTCAAATAGTACCATTTCGTATAGAGATACCCTGTCCGTGCGCCACACTATTTCCATCGCAGTGTACATCCATTATTAAAGCTAATTGAAAAAACAACCCTAATTTGAATAATGGAAAAAATAGAATTATGGATTGTAATTCAAGTTTTTTTTTTTTGAAAAAGGGCACCGAATTAGCGTTATTTACTCTAATAGCGATTGGCGTTGTACTATACTAAATATATATTTTTTGACAATCTGACTACTGTACCTGCGCAGGAAAAAATGTTACTGGGATTAGCAACTCCCTAATTTTTTTCTCACTACACAATCTTCGGATTTTCAATTTGAAACCGCCAATCGGAAGCTGAGAATGTTTCCTTTCAATCGCAACCGTCAGATCCAAAGTCCGACAGATGTGTACGGAGTAAAGATGTTTTAAGCATAGTTAAAAAATAGGTGAAAGCAGGCCCATACAATATGCCTATTGTACGCAAAATATACAATATTGCCTTAAGACCCATATTGTATTGGTCGCAAAATGAAAAATAATAGTAACAGGGTTGAGTTGCACATCGATCGATAGAGAATTAGGGCGTGTCCCCATGTGTTCAATTAAGGGTTTTTTTCCGTCATTTACAAAAAAAATGGGACTTCCTACTTGAAATTATTACGCCGTACGAAAAATGGGCAAAAACTCAAATACATTTTGCGTCATCTTGGAACTTGAAAGGTACGGCGATTTGGCAGTTTTATCATCGCGACCCACTTCCAGCTCATCTTCACACTTGCAGTGAAATCAAACCGCGACCTGCTTTTAATCAAAATACTACCCTATTGACGAATAGAAAGTCTGGGTTGCACGCGTCAAAAGTTTTCATTTGTTTTTTTGCAGTTGGGAGATTACACGAAAAAAAAATTGTTTGTCCGTTTGCTTATGTTGTCCACTTGTGGGCGTCTACAAATGTGATTTTGTAGACGTAGGCGATTGCTTATGTCGTACACGTGTGGGCGTCAACAAATGGCAGTTGCCGTCGACAACTGTCCCAGTATGTCAGGAGGTTTTTGCGGCGTACAAATGTCTGCAGTTTGTTCCGAGATCGTTGAATTCTACTAATGTCAGCAGTTCGTTGGCGTCTACAGGTGTCGCAAGTATTGGCGACGTGTACAACTGCCACATATTCAAAATAATGAACGCCAAAGTAACGATTGACATAGGCACACTTTGAAAAGTACACCGTAAAATCAGCGCTAAATTCCAAAATAACGTTTCAAAATATCGGTTACATGTGGACACGCCCTTAAACGTCATGTCTAAATTTTGAAAAACATTCGGATAAATTTTTATTTTTCCGTGAGTTTTGAGGTTTTTTTTAAATAAATTGTCAGATTGGACGATCGGACGGTCACTGATCAAAGTAGCGATCTAAGAAGATCACATGAAAAGCCCATAACACAACTACCGATAGGACTTACGTCCGCGTTTTTTTTTTTCGGGTTTTTTTTTCCCGCGGAATGTCATCCTACGCAGTGTCAGTTCGCTAAAAAAATTCGTCTGGCGGCGTGCGCTGTGCTATGATGATACGTCAGATTCGTACGTTCGTACAAGAGTGTGCACAAACGCACACACATACAGTATGCCTATTCTGCGCGAGTTTTGTACCAAGTTTTTGTTGATATTTGTGTATTTTCTAGGTCTGTAATAGGATAGAAAAAAGGCAGAGGCAGTCTGCCTCTAACTCCCCTCTCCAAGCCCCCACACTTGTTATAGTCACTGAAGGCTGGATAGGGAGCTAGAGCCATGGCTGCCTAAGCTCTCTAGAGAAGACATAGGGTAAATTAGTAATACTTACCAAAAGGTATTTAACGGACCCAGGAATTGATCCTGGTACCTACCGTTCGTCAATTAGACATTAGCCGGTAACTTTATCCATTTAGACTAGAGCTGGTATTACGACGTATGGGGTTTGATAATTATTTAGATAGTTACACGTAAACTAGTACATTTAACTGGAAATATATACGTATTGCATAGATACAGTTATGTATAGTACGGAGTACAGATTTATTAATTGAAACGGATACCGCGCATTTGGTTCGACCGCGAAACAAATACCGCGCGTCTATTTTCAACGGCTAGCAATATAGCCGGATTTAATCGGACGGCCACGATAGGCGCCGCGATTGCGGGATATGTACTTTTGGCGGTTTGCGGTCATCGCCACATAGGATGACACATGGCACGTCAACATTAGATTGCGGCGACACCGGAGATTACGAGAACAAATAGATATATGACATGTGTTGACATTTCAACCATATCGTACGATTGTCGTACAGAAAATACACCGGCACCTGTACTTATCTGTACGGTACAGTGATGTGATTGGTGCCGTACGTCAGAAGATGGGGTCTTAGAGTGAGAATAGGACTTAGAATTTTTTGAGTAGCTAGTCGCCTCTCCCAG
>JBBHKE010003208.1:163725-238693 GCA_037447655.1 Zygnema cylindricum
CATTCAAAAAAATCGCATATTTTTATTAATGGCACCACATGAGATAAATACTTAAACTTTTAAAACCTTTTTTAGTATGTAAGATTAACAAACCAATACCATTAAACCTAGAAACTTTTTTTTTTACAGCCAGCGTTTGTACGAATGTGATTATATCCAGAAACATGTTTTAGACTGTTTAGCATGTGTTTAGCATGTAAGTGTGCCAGCTTTGCGCCGACAGCTTGCTTATACACGCTTACCATAACCAAACAATTAGAATGTATGATTTTTTCCAAAATTTTCAAATTCATAAATAGAGTACACCACGGTAATTATTTTTATACGCTAAAAAAACTTACATGCTAATAACGATTGGCGGTGTACAGTACAGTAGCCGTAATTGGCACCATGTTTTGACGCCATTTTTTTGTCACGCTTAACAAGCATAGAACATAAGAATTGCGCCAACGGACAAATGTTTAAATTTGACGACGCACGTGTGCGTCCATAAATATTTCCTCCTGTCTGCTGTCAGGTTTTGCTCATTTTTAAAAACGACAAAAACGAAGAGTGTCACGGCCTCCAGGATTCCTAATCGTGGAAAGACCGTCGATCGCACGTTTACCTCGAATCGTGTGAAACGTGGCTGCCGTAGAAGCTAGCCAGATTCAGAATAAGGTACGGAATGAAACATACGATAAAAAACCAGAATGCAACGAGCCAAGTCAGCCATTGGCTGCAAGAATTCCAGCAAACAGAATCCACACGTTTGCCATTTTTCTACCGCCGAAACAAAGTAAAACAAAAAAATCGGGGATTTTAGAATCGGCGAATGTACAATTGAAAAATCAGGTACGGTGGACATCTATATATTCGCCGTACAAAATCATTAAACGATAAGTCAAGAGTCACGGATGCCAAATTGCCAATGGCACGATGGCAAATTGTCACGCATTAAATGCGTGAGTACACGTCAGCGGATTCGCTGCCCGATAGAATTCTTGATTTCCACAATCTGGGGAGCTAATTGAAAGTCTGTCAAAAATGAAATATGTGTCGTTTAGCGGATTTTTAACATGAACACCATGAATCGTGATTAGCGTAGAGAAACAAATGGTGTTAGTAACTCCTTTTTGGGTTCAAGGGCCAAATGCCAACAAAACATTAACGCTAATTTACAAATATGACACTAATTTACAAATATGACACTAAGGGTAGAATTCCATTAGGCGGTCCCAGTAAATGTACGGAAAATCTACTGGCAGCGTTTACTGGAAGACTTTTCCATTTTGTCGGGCCAGTAACAAACCTTCCTCAATTATGATTGGCGCCACGTAGGTTAGAGTCTAGATTTGAAAATCTTAAAGAAAATCTTCAAACGGAAAGTCAAAACGAAATATCTGTACAACCGGAGGTACTTAATGATTCGTACGTGAAGTTTGCGGCCGATTTTTGATTTTGAAAACGGAAATCAAAATTTCGAAACGGAATGGCAAAAAGACGCGGCAAACTTTGAAGTCGCGGCATACTATGAATGTCGGTGGATGTCAGACGGAGCGTGCCAAAATATTTTCGGCTCACCTGCATCCAGCGTGGCAGACGGCCGTACGACCTAGGCACATGGACTATACAACGTGTAGACCTGTGATCGCTTGTTCAAAGTGGAAATTATTTTGCTTTTTCACGTGTACCAATGGTACACGTGTATCGTACAACTCTCCTCGCGAGGAGAGTATCGTCACACTGGATGATGTGCGTGATTGCTTCGCGGATCTGAAAAAGATGAATATCCAACGGCTAGGAATTACGCCTACAACATTGGAGCTTCCCGACAGCTTTCCAGTAACCATATTTCGTGGGAAACAAAAAAAAAGGTACGACGTGGTACGAATATGTACGAACTAATACGGCATCCAGTAACGAACCACACTTTTCGTCTAATGGAATTCTACCCTAACTAGTAATTACAAATATGACACTAATTTACAAATATGACACTAAGAGCGTTGTTCCATTAGGCGGTCTCAGTAAACGTCAAAAAATCGTTTACTAAAGCTATCATTCCATTGTGTCGGGTCAATAACCGACATTTTATTTGCATGGCACACTCTGATTTGACGACGTACTCTTCAAAGAATCTCCAACAACAAATTCTGACCACATATTTTGTACCAGCGAAGGTAAAAAGTGACTCGTACGACGTATTGAATAAAATATGTACGGGCGAACGAAACTTATAATTTGTAAAAGTGTACGAAAATGTCAGAATGGTTATTGGATGCCAACAGAAACGTGAAACAATATCATCCGTCAAATTTTTTTTTGCAGCTTTCGGTGGCCTCGCATCCTCCCTAGCCGAAGGCACATGTCATATGCGACGTCTACCCACCAGGTCGCGCGGTCCTCATAGATATTTGTTCACTTTTCCAAGAGGCACGATGCTATTCATTCAGGCGCTAAAAATTGACCTACTCCGATTCACTTGTTGCAAATTGAAAGTGTTAGACGGTGGCATATCCGATTATGCATCCGACGGTCCACATTTTTGCCCATAAACATGGAGAATCAAATCGGTCATTCAGTAGGGTTTTTTCTCTGACATTATAATTTTTTTGGTTCGGCATTGTACGAAACCGTATGTCTTTCAGTAAACAACGCCATTTTTCCCCTAATGGAGCCTTACCCTAATATAAACACGCATTCCCATATTCTAGCTGCTTTAGAGTGATAACTTCTTCCCAACACAAAAAAATACATTTCCACAACAAACAGGCGTTCTAATAATGTACAGATTTCGAGCACCGACTTTTTTGTTTTTGAAAATTTTCGGAAAACATCACAAACTTACTTCCTCAAAATATAAGGGGATATTGAAGTAGCATTAAAGTAGCAAATTTCTTTTAAACATGCCAACTGTAGCCCGAAAAACTAACGTAGCAAAAACATCATACAAATGGCTATTTCCTTGTTTTCGCGCGAAAAATCTACAAAACTTTGAACTACCGTCGTCGTCCTTCAAACAATTTGAAACACTGCAGGTTTGTTTTCGCGCCTATGTTTGATGATGTCGAAGCATGTGATATGTTACAGGACAACTTCAATCGGAGTTACATGCCAAAATTTTGGTGTAAACAAGACCCGTTTTCTGATGAGTTCTCGGAAACACATCGTAATGGGCAAAAAGTTACAAATGCTCCGGTGGGAACAGGCTATGAGTGAGTTTTGACACACCACTTCAGTTTTAGTACGGAATGGAACATTTCGTACATTACATTAACTAATAATATCCCAAGCTACACCACTAATAGCTGTGATAAAGCTTGTTTTGTTGAAATCACTAGATTTCCAGAGTATTTTCTAGGTCCGAATAGCTTAATAGAAAAAGAAAAAAAAAGCGCAAGCAGTCTGCCTCCACCTCTTTCCTCTATCCCTCACACTTGTTGTATTCACCGAAAGAGAGAGAGAGAGTGGTAGAGCCATGGTTGCCACAGCTCCATAGGCAGGACTAAAAAGTGATATAAATCACTCTCAACAAAAAGGTTGAGTCCGACAAGACTCGAACCTCCGTCCGGCAGAGCGCGGCGTAGCCGTCAGCTATAACAAGTCTGTCGTAGGAGTTCCGTAAAGTACATAGGGTGTGATGATTACTTTAAATGTATTACGATATTTCATCCGATTAACTGACATATGAATGAAGGGACATATAACAAGTTAATATTTAGTGCGAACGTGATCCCGCAAGAAATAAATAAATCGAACATTTGTTTCGACGCCTAACAATTAATGACGGTTTTTATCCAACGACACATATCGCCGTTGAGATTCCGAAATGATAGCTTTGGCGTTTTTGGACGTGGCATGACTTAGAGCCGCGTGGAGAGATAATATTTGGTCCCCAAAATTCTAAAGAATATACGGACGAGTACCATGTGGACACACGTCCACTCAATAGCCTTATCGTACACAGGTCGTACAGAAAGGACAACGGCCGTAGTACCTTTCTATACTTTACAGTTATTTGATTGGATCATATTATAGTAAATAGGGATTGTGAGAGAGAAGTAGGACTTATCATTTTTTATAGAGAGTCACCTCTCTCTTTTAGAGTTTGTATAAATTGGCATCTTTGCCACCTCATAACTTATCGGTTGGTTGGCCGTTTTTAGTGATTGTTTTTACCACGGACTCAAAAGAGTCTAGACTACACAAAAATGTAGTCAGATTGTCGATTTATCTTCTTGGGCAGCAGTGGTTGTGGTTGAAAGTGGGTTAGCTAAAAACTACCTACAAGCTTCTTGATTTCTGTAGTCTAATGGAGGATACAGAATTGCACGTTATAGGCTCACCGTTTAAGGTGCCCTCCTTCAATGGAAATGGGTTCATCTATTGGGAAGCCATGATGACAAGGGCTTTGTGCGAAAAACGATACTAGTGTATTGTTAGTGGACAAGTGAAACGTCCACCTAAGGGAACTCAACCAGGGTTTGGTGGAATAAGGTTTTATGAAGCAGCAACTGCTACGGCAGACGAGGCAAATGATGGGGAGAACAGTGTGTCCGAAAAAGGGAAAGAGAATCGCTATTAGGGTAAAGGAATAAATAGCGTAAAAAAATAATTAGTGTTATTAACACTCATCAGGAATTATTTTTTTTGAAAAAAAATATATTTACTATTAATCCCTAATTGTACGTTGGGTTGCCCTGAATATTAAATCCTCGCCCTTTCGATGTCTACAGTATTATGTGTACATGTACAAAATTTGATAATTGGTACGCTGTTGCGCTGTTCACACGGTCGTCGGACGAACATATGAGAACGTGATTTTTATGGACTAGTTTGCGTCTCTTTCTTCAGTGCACATTCACATGTGTGCGCAATAATGTTAAGTGTCTTTTTATGCCTTTGTAATTCAAAAAGTACCATTTCGTACGGAGATACCCTGTCCGTACGCCACACTATTTCCATCGCAGTGTACTTCCATTATTAACAAAAGGGCACTAAATTACAGTTATGAACCGTATTGAGCGGGGTACCTCAAATAATCTGCAAAAACATTTAGCGTACTTTATTCTATTTGAGAATTTGCCCCAAAAAAAGGGGCACCCCAATTAGCGTCAGTACGCTAATAGCGATTCACGGTGTAGTTGTCACACATAGGGACACCCGAAATCCGGGTCCGCCGGATCTGCGCTAAAAAACAAAGTTTTTTCTCTAAGTTTCAAGTACATGGAGACGCACCCTAACAAATTCCATATGGGGTCAGAACCATAATTTCAGTGATGGCGTCACGTAAGATGTTCGTACATAATACGTACAGTACTATCGCATTTTACATGGTACTGTACTGTACTAAATGTATACTTTTTGACAACCTGACTACTGTACCTGCTCAGCAAAAAATGTGACTGGGATTAGCAACTCCCTAATTTTTTTCTCGGTACACAATCGTCGGATTTTCAATTTTCAACCACCAATCGGAAGGAGACTGTTTCCTTTCAATCGCAACCGTCAGATCGAAAGTCCGACAGATGTGTACGGAGTAAAAATGTTTTAAGAGAAGAAAATAACATTCACACTGATAGCGATTCACGGTGTACACCTGACGAAGCGGCATCAGGGACACCATAACCGGGCAGGAGTTTGAAATTTTAAGACTCTGACCTAATTTTCTGTTTAGTGTTTACCTTCTCTAGGCAAAATGTTTTCCATGATACCTAACTCCTCTGGTAATGACCTTTATCTTTATTCTGTTCTTTAATATGTAGCTAAAGTTTAGAAAGAATATCTATCTCTACATTTCTTCTAAGCTAGAGTAAGAAGGTTTTTTAGGGTTTAGGGTCGTAGGAAGGTTAAGGGAGGATGGGCGACTTTGGAGATATGCGGGGAGGACCCCGGGAGGACGAAAGCGCAGAATAGGGCAACAGTACAGCAGCTCAAGCTGGTAACTTTTTTCCAATTCTCTCTCTCGCTCTCTCTTGCCATCTCCCCCTCTCTCCCCCCCTCTCTCCCTCTCTCTCTCCTCTCTCTCCACCCTCTCTCTCTCTCCCCACCCTCTCTCTCTCTCCTCTCCCTCTCCCTCTCTACTTCTCTCTTTCTTCCTCTCCTCTCTCTCTTCCTCTCTTCCTCCCTCTCGCTTCCCCCCCCCTGCCCTCTCCCTCATGGCTCGTTAACTCTTTTTGTCTGACGCTAAGTTTTGTGGAAACGCTGTTTTGCTCCTATCCGAGCGATTTTGTCTTGTCTGCAAAGATTTTAGTCGTTTTCTAGAGACTTACAGGAGAAGTATGGATGACAATATGCTCTGTTTGGGATCTGATATGTATATGTGTTGTTTTTGAATCTTTTTTTTTGGCCTTTTAACTTGGGTTCAAATGTTTTTTCTCCGATTATGTATTTTCCTGGTTAATGACTATGAAGCGTTTAATGATTCTGTTTAGGTTTTAGTTCCTGGAGTTTTATATATACATATGCTGCATATACATGTATATGTATGCATACATATATGTATATGTATGTATGTACATACTCTATACATACATACATTTATATTTATTTATTTTTATATATTTGTATAGACATGTATGAATATACGTGCATACCTGTACACACACACACACACACACACACACATATATATATATATATATACATATATATACATATATATGCATATATATACATATATATCCATATATATATACATATATATATAAATATATATATATATATATATATATATATATATATATATATATATATATATATATATATATACATATGTACATTTGTGTATAGACAAATAATATTTTATGTGTGTATATTATGTATACACACACACACACACACACACAAACACACGTGTGTATATATACAAGCACACATTTGTGTATATATATACACACACACATCTATATGTATATATACACATATATATGTGTTTGTATATTTTTCAAAATTATGTGTTTCAAATTCACTGAAATCATAGGATGGGTAGAAAATTGCAAACTTTTTTTTCTTTTTAGTTGCTTATATTCCTCGTATCGGCTGAAGTTTCCTAAACATAATTTCAAGGGAGATGGAGGATTCTTTTCTGCTAAATCCCCCTAAATCAACTAGAACCTTATTTAGATATTACACAGCCAAATTTAACCTTTTCTATCTTACTCCATCCCTCTCTCACTCTCCCCTCTGTGATTTTAATGATTCGCTCATCAGATTGGACAAAGCCATCAAACGGGGTTGACTGCTCCTCTCCTGAAGCTTTTCGAGCCTCGACCTCCTCTGGACCACAAACCGCCAATTGAAAAGCGAAAGCTGCCTGCATATCAAGGTAATTCCTGGCATTTTTTTTTTGTTATTTGGAGAATCATTTTTTCTTATTTTGTTGGTTTTGTTGTTTTGTTTTCTGTTTTTTTTTTTTTAAATCTTGGCATTTTTTTATCCTCAAGTAGAAGCTAAGGGTCTTTTGTAGAATAGTTCACTAGCTTTAGTTCATAACATCTTTTAAAAGGAAGGACGGGAGAGGGGAAGAGCTGGACTCTCTCTCTCTCTCTCTCTCATCTCTTTTTCAAATCAATAGCGAGAGAGGAGGAGAGTTGGTCTCTCTCTCTCTCTCTCTCTCTCTCTCTCTCTCTCTCTCTCTCTCTAGGTTTTTTTAGACGTTTTTTTTTTTTTTTTTTTTTTTTTTGTTTGGCAGGGATTGCTCAATTTGTGGAAAATTTTGCTGAGCCTGGTGAACCTGAATATTCTCCACCTGTAACTAAAGCAGAAACCCCGGTATGTTTTGCTACAATTTGATTGGTTTAGAAAGTTTTATGAGGAAGATATGTATGGGAATCTTGAAGTTTATTTCAAAATGTGCCCTTTAGAATGTCAAAGTTCTGGTGATAATTGTTCAAAATTTAGGTTATGTCGTTTATGAAATATGTCATTTATGTGTGATTTGTACGTCTTTCTCTACAAAGTTTTTTGTTTTCTTGATAAAATCGGAAGTTACTTGACTTATCAAGGAAAGCAAAATCTGGAGCATTGGTTTTAAACTTGAAATTTGCAGGTCTGGAAACGTACTTTCTGTAAAGTCCTTTCTTATTTTTGAAGAAAGCATTTTGATTTGTTTCATTTTGGCTTTTTTTTTGTCTGTTTCAAACATGTGTATTTGGGATAGGGCGGATCTTTTTTTTCTTTGTCAGCTGATGTGTTTTTGTGACAGTAAACTCAAAACCCTAAAACTCTTGAAAACCCTGATTTTGTCTAGGGTCGATCTCTTTTGTCTTTATTAGCTAGTAGACGCGCTTATTCGACAGCAACTCTAAATCCTCAAGAACCCTAAACAATCCCAAATGACCATAATGAGAGCTAAGTCGATCTCTTTTGTCTTTATTTGCTAGTAGTGCTTATTTTTTTGACAGTTACTCTTCTCTTTCCTTCTCTCTCCTCCTGTCTCACTCTTTTGAAACTATTAGTAAGTGATATCTGTTCAGGCTATCTTAAGAATTGGTGTAGTTTCTAGAGCTATTAAGCCTATCCGATGGTGAAATCTGAGAATGTTGACCCGATTGATACCTTTCTGGTACACATTTTGTACCTTTCTGGCACATATTTTTTACCTTTTTTGTACCTTTCTGTTTGATTTTATACTGGAAAAGTACACATCTCGGTCAACACCCTGAAGTTTCACCATTGTCTCGCTGTATTCTCGCCTTGTCCCTCTCTCCATCTCCCTCCTAGAATTCCTGCTCTTAAGTCACCTTCCCCACACTTTATTCCTTTAGTCTACCTCTGTAATTTACCTCTCTCCCTCTAGTACCTTCTCTCTCTCTTCTTCCCTCTCCCCCTCTTCACCCATCTTCTTTCACCCTCACTCCCTTCTCTCTCCCTTCCCTCTCTTACCCTCTCTGCACCTCTCGCTCTGCACCTCTTCCCCTCTCTCCACTTTTCCCCTCCCCCCACTCTCCCTCGCTCCCCTTCTCCCTCCCTCTCCCTCCCTTTCCCGCTCACTCCCTTTATCAGTCACTTCATCGTCCATTGTCTCATCTTATTTCATTGTATTTCATTTTTTTATTTATTTTTTATTTATTTTTTATTTATTTATTTGATGGTGATGTCAGTGCAGGCCCAGCGAAAAGCTCGCATTCGAGAGTCGAGGCTGGCAAAGGGCGCCGAAACGGTGAAGGAGGAATTGGAAAAATGTGTGTTTCTTTAGTATATTTTCTGTCAACTTATTTTCCACAGACGTGGTTTTACAACTTGTTTTGTCTGATATTCTATTTTGATCACTTGGTCTTAAAACCTATCCGTTTCCTAATATTTTTCATATGTATGCTCCGCTGACTCTTATCAAGTGTTTGGTTTTGTCCATTTTTTTGTCCGTTTTTCTATTTTTCAATCCATTGCTCTTACGTTTATCTGTGTATGTTGTGGTACTTCTTATCAAGTGGTAAGCGAGGGGTTGTATGCTTTTACTTTCATTTCACAGATGATCCCACCACAGATCCGAGCATTGATGGGGATCCGTACAAAACACTATTTGTTGCAAGAATTGTAAGTGATTAAAAAACCCTAAAAAACGCAAAGTATCTCTTCCTAAAAACATCCCCCTTTCTGTTGTGATAATTGATGTGAACAACATTTACCTGTTGCAACTAGAGTGCGAAAAGGTTTTTCCAGTTTCCGTCGTTAATTTGCTTGCTTTTTCTCTTTGTTTGAAAGTTATCAATGTTTCATGAAAAAATTCAGTGGCAAACAAAAGTTTCTATGTTGAGACAGCCCTCCAATTGGTACAAAAGAGAGTAAATTATTGTTGTTATTACCATTGCTATTATTATTTATTCCTGTTTTTGTGCTAACAGTGTTTCTTCTATGCCGTTTTATGGAGGGAACTCTGTTTTTGATTAATTTAGCCGTTTTTTCTTTTTTGCAGAGCTACGAGTCAACGGAACAGAAGTTGAAGCGCGAGTTTGAGGCATATGGTCCTATCAAAAAGGTAAATTGTAATAAAAACTATATTTTTAATGCAGGTCGGGTGTTTCGCTGTTATGGATCCTTTTTTGGTACTTAACTTGTTCTTTCATTAAGTGAAAAAGTTATCGTGTTTTCTGGATTCCGTGAAAGTGGATGTTTTGTCAATGTTTGTCTTTCTGGTTCTTTTGTTTCAGAAAGACGATGGAAAATATTCTGATGTTAGGGTTTTCTAGGATTTTCTAGGTTTACTAATGCAGACTGAAAATGTTGTTTTACTGGTCTTTTCAGGTGAGATTGGTAAACGACAAGCTGACTGATAAACCTCGGGGTTATGCATTTGTGGAGTATCAACACACTCGGGACATGAAAAGTAAATTTTCTTTTCTGCCCTCTTCTCACTTTGTCTCCCCTTTACTATCCCCTTTTTTTCCTCCTCACTCTCTCTCTCTCTCCTCACTTTCGATTACCTCCTCATTTTCCTCACCCTCCTGGATTTTCCCCCTTTTATTTCTCAAATCGCTACCTGGTTCAGCCCCTACTTGTTGTGGAGGTTTCTGTAATTTGGTGTTTTTGTTGAGTTCGCATGAAGGAAATCTATACTGCTTCCCTTTGAAGGAGGAATGGATTTTTTTGATGAAAAGTTAGTTGCAGTTTTGAGTCAATTTTTTTGTTTCCATTTCTCATTTTTTTTGTGTTTCTTTGTCTCAACTGTAATGCCCTGCAGTTTTGGGTTAAATTGCTGTTCTCATTTTCTCTTTCTTTTTGTGTTTCTTTGTCTCAGCCGCTTACAAGCAAGCTGATGGGAGGAAAATTGACAACCGTCGCGTCATTGTGGATGTGGAAAGAGGACGAACTGTGCCCAATTGGCGTCCAAGAAGGCTAGGCGGTGGTTTAGGGTCTACCCGTATTGGTGGGGATGAAGTCAACCAAAAGCACTCTGGCCGGTAAATGTTTTCTTGACCGAGCTATGCAGCAATCCATTCTAGTAAAAATACCCGGATGTTTTGTGTTGGAGATTCTCGTCTTGGAACTGTCAGATATTGTCGCATTATAATTTTGAACATTCTCCCTATGATCATCATCATGCATTCTGGTTTTTTTTTTTGCTGTAACTCTGGTTGTCTGTGTACTCCATCATTTTCAGTGATCTCTGTGTCAAGGCTAGGCTGGGATCTGCTCATACGCTGACGTTTTAGTCAAATTTTTGTTTTTAATTTTATTTGTTTATGTGAGTGGCATTCGTGCACTTTGGTTGACTTTGGTTTGCATATTGATATGTGGTGTGATGTCTGCGCATACTTTTACTTCAATTTTTTGGCGAACTATTTTGTCTCTACTATTATCTCTTACTATAAATAGTTCTACTCTCCTAAAACTTATATTGTGTGTTTTCTGTATCTGCATTAGTTAATAATTTACATTTTTTTGTTTTTCATTAGGTCTGTTTTCAATAGATCATTGGTTCTTCTGCCAATTTTTTAAGAGATCTTTGTCTATTTTTTGTTAAGTATTTTTTGAAGTGTTATTTATTGTTTTGAAAGTTCTTTGTGTTACAGGGAGCCACAAATTGCAGCTGCTCCAACTTCACGCAGAGAAGAGCCGCCTCGAGAGCCTGACCGCCATGCAGAAGACCGGTTTGTGGATTTTATTTATTTCATTTGCACTCCCGTAATCATGCATGCTTACATTTTCACTCTCACTCTCACTCTTGCGCTCATTTCCCTTCTCACAAGCTTTCCCAGATTCTATCAATTTCACTGTCATCAATCCTGTTTACTCTCATGTTGAAGAAGGGTGTTTGCTTTTCAGAAGAAAGGAACCTGTGTGTGCTATTATTGATGATAATAGCAGGCCATCAGTTGTTTTTTGAAATGTGTACACATGGTTGTGACATCTTTGTATCGTGTTCAAATGCTACCAGTCTCTTCAACACCCTCACTCCTGGGTAATTACATATTTCATTGTGGGTAAAGTTAATTGACAGAACTTAATGTTGGTGCGCAGGGACAGACCTGAAAAGGAGAAATCCCGTGAGGTGGATGTCGTTATGGAAGATAGGGAGAAGGTGGAAGCTGATGGAGAGAAGGATACCGGTGAGAGGAGACGTGACAAAGAGAGTGACGATCGTGAAAGGGATCGTGAACGTGTCCGAGATCGAGATCGAGACCGGGACCGAGATCGTGGACGTGGCGGTGGAGATCGGGATCGTGAACGGGAAAAAGATCGTGATCGCGACAGGCATCGCGATCGAGATCGCGACCGTCATAGGGACCATGATCGTGACAGGAGAGGGCGCGAACGTGAACGGGATCGAGAGAGAGATCGTGACGTCGATCGCGAAAAGGAACGTGACAAAGATCGAGATAAGGACCGTGAGAAGGATCGTGAGAAGGATCGCGACAAGGACCGCGAGAAGGATCGGGACAAGGACCGTGAGCGTAAAGGTCGAGGGGAAAGGTCTCGTTCAAGAGAGCAAGAACGAGAGAGGTATGTTTGCTTCCTGGTCAGTTGAACTCTCTACTGGTAACCAAGGGAAGCAGTCAGTTTTTCCTTCAGAGTTGTTTGTAAAATGCAGTTCATCCCAGCTCCCTCTATTGCTGGGCAGACACATGAACAAGCTGACCAAAGCAGCTGGATTTCAGATGCTCAGGCATAACATCTTCTATGACAAATGTGGGCATTCCATTGGCTTGCTGATCATCTTCCTCCTCAGAAAGGGCAGCGTTCTCTTGCACGGTGAGTAGTGCAGGTGCGTCTGTTGGACCTTCCTGGTTAAAGATACCTTGCTGAAACTAGAGTTTTCTATCGTATCATTTGCATAACGGATTATCGGCGATAATGAAATTATCAGTTTATCGATGAGCTCAAATTTTTGATATTTCGATGTGTACGACACAGTAAAAAACACACAGAAATTACTGTACTTGGCGGTCGGCGACGTAAGACGGCGAACATTTTTCTGTGCATGCAGGGCGTGCATGTTTTCGTTTCCCCTGGTAACAGTAATTTTTCATCTTTGGGAGCCTGAAAGCCCGAAACGTGTACATTTAGTCACTTGTTCTTGTATCGTGTTTTTCTATGTATTTCCTGCTTTTTTATTGAATTTTTATCAACGATAAACTTTCAATATTTATGTCGGTCCGCTGAATGGTTATTGACAGTCCAAAATTACCGATTATTAAAAAGCGTGACCCGTATGAAACTCTTCCCGAAACGCTGAAAAACTAGGAACTTATTGAATTCATTGGCCCTCGGGAATTTTTAGACTTTTGGGCGATTCATATGATAGCTTGAGTTTTGTACGGTTCTTTTTTCGGTACTTTGGGTCTTGATTTCTGTTGTCGTCCCATTCACTTCTTTTTAGAAGATGTTCTCCAAGGTTGGGAACTTCATAGCAGGTGAGCTTTGTGCTTTGCAGGGACAGGTAATGGCCTTCATTAGGATGCCGAGGATGAAGGTGAAAGGTGAGACTTTCCTCCGGCTTTCCTCTTTAGGTCGGGAAGAAGTGGGAACCTTGTAACTATGGAGGGAAGTAAGGCCCATTTGGAGCTACAACAGCGAGCAAGGTGGGCTCTTCACGAGATTTTCCAAATTCAAGGTGGGGTCTATACGAAAGTTTTTCTATGGACTGCAGTGAGGCCTGGTAAGGGGCTTGGAATATCTAACTATATTCGGAGGTCTTGTGGTCGACGGTCGACGAAAATTTTGACGTCTACTTCAGCTTGGAAAAGTATATTTTGGTGAGGCAGGGATGTATTCAATTTCATTTCATTTTTCCGTTCATAGATATCGCCTGGGCGGTTCTAGAAGGGAGTATGACAGAGAGATTGACAATGACAGGTAATGGATTCGCTGAAATATTTGAAGTAGTTCTTCCTTCTAGTGTTCCTCTGTTTCCTCTCTTTCTGGGCTCTCAAACGGCTTTGTGGTCTTTTGGGCTTTGGCGAAGTTTTCCTCGTTTTTGTCAGTAGTTTCCTCGTTGTTTCAACACAATTGAATTTTTCGTTCGATAAAGAATTTTAGTTTTCTTTAGGTCTCGCGTGAGTGCCAAGTTTAAATCAGGTGCTTTTTGCCTTGCCATTATAAGGATCTGAACGGTTTTTCACAGCTTGGGGTTTCTTGTGGATTTCAAATTTTTTAGTATCGGTTTGTTTGGGTGAATTTTCGTCCTGATGTTGAACTCTTAATTGGACTTGTTTCTTCAATTTTCCATTGGGTGGATATTTCTTTCTTGATCCCATTTGTTTTGAAAATTTCAGGTGAAGGCTTTCTGCTGGTCATGAATTGTAGTATTTCAATAACTTTCCGTTGCTTTTTGCTTGGCTGGTCTTTTTGCATGGCTGGACTGTTGTTATTTGATTCGGGAAATTAAAAACATATTTATGGCATGGACATATCTCATTGTTCAAGTCCCCATTCCCAGACTAATATTATGTCCCAATATTTGGGTGATTTTTGTTTTGTTTGTATAGTTTTGTTCGTCCTTTTATAGGCAGATTTGTTGCTGTTTTGAAATGAAGATACGGTCCGAGATAAATCATTTTCGACGTGTTGCTTGTCTTTGGGAGAAATTTTGGTCGACAGCAGGCTACCGTATCTGAAGTTCATACGATAATGTACATTGTACGGTAGTGTTTTGTTTCCAGTATTTTTTGACTAGTCATGTTGGTTTTATATCTATTATGATTGTATAACGTTTTATAAACTGTGTTCTCCTTGTGCTGAAAATGGATGTCATCAGTTTCAACTCACTACTCGAGATTAGGTGAATTTATTGTGAAGGCAATTAATGTTGTTGTAAATGTAGACTTCAATGTTGTTTCAATGTTTTTTCGTTCTTCACTTAGTCCTGTCCAACCAGGTCTATCAAAATCTCTAAACATCAGTATGTTATCGTTGTTGTATCAAGTAGTGTTCCATTTAGATCTAAGTGATTTAAGTTTGTTGGGCCCATTCTCAAGAATTGGGGATTGCCCCTTGAATTGGGGATTGCCCCTTGAATTGGGCGGACAAGGTTTTGATATATCTGAAGTGTGTTACCCAATTGTTGGTGGTATTGTCGGATTTGGGATCTTCTCACGGCGTCTCGCCTTGTGGTTGTCACCAAACCCGTTGAGGGGATCTGCCCTGTTGCAGTGGGTGTGGTATGATACAGATTGATCGCATATGCCACATGTATCCCACTCCAAGCCCATGTCTCGTGGTTCTTTTTCTCATCAGTTTGGAATGGCAATTCGGGCCTATTGTGAGGCTGTAGTCTACAAGATTCAAGCTTCATTGGAGGTCTATTTGGGTTTGTTAGTTCTTTAACTGGATTTTTCCAACACTTTCGATGGGGTGAATCAGAGCGCCATTTTTTCAGAGCTTCTGGTTGCTTTTCCTCCAATTGTCCCAAATGCTCCTTTTTGTGATAGCATTTTTATTTTTTGATCAGCAACCTTCATTTTTTAGCTCATTGTGATTTGGTTTGCTTTTCCTCTGCGCTCAACACTTATTAATGTGACCTTTCTTGGGTTGCTTACTGTTGCTCTTTAACGGGCCATTCGCGCTTTTGCTACCGTTGACCTTTCTTTCTTTATTCTTTCGGTAGTGAAAGATACACTTATGAATGGCCCACTTGATCAAATTGTACCGGTATATAAATTTTTGGAAGATCGCTTGCAGGCATCAAATTATGTTTTTTGGTTACCTTGTTGTCTCCCTCGTTATTTTTTTACACTTTTTGGTGTTCGAATTTCTGCATATGATGGTATTAGCGTGTTGGGTTGCTTGATTGGTTTGACTGCTTTCATGACCCAATTTTTTATTATGCTTTGCAAATAAATTTTTCACATGTGGGCAACTTCCCCAATCTCTATGATACCCAAATGGCCTTTGGTCTTATGACAAAGTGTTTACCCCCACCGTCCCTCTTAGCTCAAACAACATCTCCCACTCCAATGTATGTCTTGTCTCTTCTCGCCTTTGATGATCGCCTCATAGACGTCTTTCAAATTTTGATAGGTCTTGGGGCTTTTGATTGCGGACAATTCCATTTCAAGCTTCTCTTTTTGTCCTGCAGGTAGGTTGGGTTTACTCTTGACAACACGTTTTGCTCTCGTTGTATATTTAGGAAGGTGGTGTCTTATTCAATCCATTCGTCTCTCCTTTTTAGTTGGGGGCACCCTTGTTTTTGTTACTGTTATTTTTCGTGTCTTAGATGCCGTGTCTGCCTTTCAACTGTTTATCTAGGATATGTCATGTTCACTTCTTCTAGACATGCCTATTCTTTGCACCTTTGTTACGAAATCAGTTGCGCGCGTTTCAGAACGCATTTCTAATCAGATTATCGTCGCCTTTAAAATCAAGGCTTTCAGGGCTTTTCCCTCTGATTCTTTTGTCGTGGACTTGACTTTAGAGCTTGGCTATTAGTTATACGTATTTTATCCACCATGCAGTTAACACCTGCTCAATTCACCGTGTCCCTCAGGCTTTGGGTTGGCCTCTTTTATCCATTTTTGGTTGGTACTTTATTTCCTCGTGTGACAGTGTTTTTGAGCTCGATGGCATCCATCTGTTTTTATGCTCCTACAGGGCGAGTTGAAAAAAAGCGTATAACACACTTTGCTACACAATTGCGTTTTTGAAAGGAGAATTTTTGTTTGTTGGGAGGGTTTGTCAATCGCTACGGGTATTTTGTCCTACGGGTGCTACACCTTCGCCCGTGCTACTTTTTCACCTCGTATACTTTGTGACAATATTTTGGTGAACCCTACCTTGGATGCAATCATCGATTAAGCAGCTCGACATGTTCGAGTGGTCGCCTGTGACGTGGCTGCGGTGATTGAGCGTGGTTATGCACACAATGATGCTATGGATGACCTTATTTCCTTGTTTGACTGTTGCTTTGGATGAGTTTTTCTGTGCTTATGGTTGGTGCTCGTTCAAATGTCGAGAACTTCATATCCCTTTTGTTAATGCGGTGTTTAATTTTTTTCAACGTCATCATTTTTCTTTGGCTTTTTAAATGAGCTGGAAACTTCTATCTTCCTGCGATTGGCAATTGCAATTAAGAATCGTTAGCTTGGTACAAAACTCCCTCAACGTCGTGACCCAATTCCTTCATGATGCTTTACAGACAGATCTACCCCAAGTGGACGACCTTCCTCACCTTACCGATCCCCAAGTTGCTTTTGCTATGTTAACCAGGTGTTTTCCCTACCGCCTTTCTTACCTCACTCGTACTTCCCCTCCCACCTCGACATTTGTCTCCCCTCACGATCGCCTCATGGACATCCTCCACACTCTGTTAGGTCGCGGGGCATTTGATCGCGAGTCTGGGCCATCGGCCCGCATTCAGGCATCCTACTAGGGGGTTGGGTCTATTATCGACCGCTCGTTTTGCTCCCGCTGCCTATTTGGGAAGTTGGTGTCTTATTGCCTCTACTCTTGTTTCCCGTTTCTTGGTTGGGGACACCCCCGTTCGAGCTACTGTTATCCCTCCGGTTTCAGACGGTGTGTTCGCCTTCCAGCGATCTGTATTGGACGCGTCACGTTCTCTTCCTCCCCATTCCCTTGTGGATGTGCCGATTATCTCGACCCTTGTTACAAAATCTGTTGAGCCTGTCCAGAAATCGATTTCCGATCGGGTTGTCGACACCATTAAATCTGAGCTTCTCAAGGCGCTTTCCTTTGATTCTTCTCGTGCCTGTCTTCTCTCTTGTGGTGGACCTGGTTCAGGGTCTTGGCTTTTTGCCACACCTTTTTTGTCCACTCTCTGATTCTCACCAGCTCAGTTCACCACCGCCCTTCGGTTTCGCCTTGGCCTCCCCCATCCTCCTTTACTTGTTCTCTTGTTTGTGCACGTTGTCGTGTCTTGGGGCCCGATGGTGTCCATTTGCTTTGTTGCTCCCATGGGGGAGATTTGATCCAGGCGCACGACACTATTCGAGACACCGTTGCGACTATTGCTTTAGAAGGGGGCTTTTCTGTGCGTCGAGAGATTTCTCATATTATTCCCTCGCGTCGGATCGATGTTGTTTTGCTTGATGGTGCCCGTCGCATTTTCGGTGATATTGTTATGGCGAACAGGCGGCGCGACATCTTGGGGTGGCAGCTCGTGATGATGCTAAGGCGATAGAGCGTCATTATGCCCATCGGGACCCTATGGATGACTTTATTGCGATGGTGGTCGAGATCTTTGGTTGTGTGGGTGTTGCACTGGACGAGTTTCTCCGTACTTGTGCTCAACGTGCTTTGGAGCGCCAAGGACCTGGGAGCCCTCCTCCTTCGGTCCTTACTTCTTTTTACCGTCAACGTTTATCTGTGGCTCTACAGCGAGTGCACGCTTCTATTCTCCTCCGATCGACTGTTGCGGTTATGGATCGCCGCCGTGCTCCAAAACTCCCTTAATGTGCTTCCCCGGGTTGGGGGGACTTACGGGGTTGTTTTTCGTAGATATTTAATTGAGTTAGGGTTGGGGTTGGGGGTTGTAGTTTTGTTTTTGTGAGTTGCTGTGCTTTTCTCTTTGAGTTAGGGTGCTTTTATTTTCCTTATTGTTGCTTCTTTTTTTTTGTGTTCTCGTCGCTCTTTTTGTTTTTTATTGTTGTTTTTCAGTGTTGGTCATGCCACCCCTTTTGTACCCCCAGACTCAGATGGTTTACCATCGTGCTTTTTTAATTTATCCTGCAAGTTAGGAGACTAACAAGGTTTATCCCCCTAGATCTTTAATTTTGTTGGGGTTCGGTTAGGTTATGTTGGTTTAAGCACGCTGTTGTGTCATTCCTTTTCAAAAAAATTGGCCCGTTTCAAAATCACCACTCACCATTATTTAGTCACCTACACGCCTCGGTCAGGCACCATTGGAAAGATAGGATTTCGCTCAAATAAAGTAAATTAGGGTTGCGCTTGAAAGGCGACCCTTCCCAACTACAGCAATCCGAGGAACTTTAAGATACCAATGTCCCACATTGTCCACATGGGTATAATTTCGCAATACTCTCTTAACTGTTTAAACACACCTCTCGGCCCAACCGTGCCATGTCGTTTTTGGTAAGTTAATAATCATTAAGGCATTTATGCATTACATTTGCAAATTTCTTTTTTATCGTGAGAACTTTGTCCGATGCCCAAAATTTGTTGTTTTTAGAAAGCTTTAGTCCTCTTTATGCCTCAGCTGTGAGAGAGAGCTGTTCAGGACTTAAGCTATTTTTGGTTGAGTTCGGTTCAGTACTTACCGAAATTAGTGTGACAGTGAAGTTGGGAGTTCACGGTTCATTCACACTTGGGACACGTGTCGTCACTTGGGAGAATGCGTGAGTATGTCCTCCGTGGACGTACGGAAATTCGGCAGGACCACTGGACTTCGTAAAGTCAATTCTACGGTGCCAAATCCTCTAATCGGACCGCTGACAGCCGCCGCCAACAAATAGTGACGAGGCGTGACTAGATCATTATCACTTTACGTTGTCTTAACTTCGGTGTAAATATTTGTGATAGAATGTTAGATGTACGGCTGGAATGCCTCCGTACAGCTTAGTGTAGTTTCGGTGTATAAAAGTAGGACTTAGTAAATTCTGGTTTCATTTGAGTCATGAAGGCTGCGAATTGTTCCTTCATCATAGCCGCCATTCGCTCTTGCATTTCTAAACACTCTCTCTCTCTTCGAGATACCTTAGGTGGAGTGGTGTCCTTCTCCGGTTCTTTAACCGGTTGAACTGGTTTTGCAGATCGAGCGCGAATGCCACCATTTTTAATTTTGTTCTGATAGGAAAATTCGGGGTTCTTTATATGACAACGTTGGATGTAGTGTCCAGTTTGTTTCCAATGTGTACAGGTTACTGTTTTGTCTGGACTTATTCGGGCATCATGCCCCGTCTTCCTGCATCAAAAACATAATCGGTTTCCGAGAGCAACAGGTGGGGTTCCCATGGCCGGGACTTTAGGGAGCCCGTTGTTAGGACGAGAATTGTTCCATGGTGGAACAATCGGTTCTTTCGGGGACCGCTTTAGGACGATCATGGGCTTCCCACCAACAATTTTGCATTTCGTATTCTACGGCATGCTGGGCGGCTTGGTCGAAAGTGAACTTGAAGCCGTACGTTTGAGTCAAGTGACTCTGAATAAATTTCTTAGACTGACTCCGAAACTGTCCTACAAATTTTTGGACAGCTTCATATCCGACATTAAGTCCGGCAATGCTTCACGAAGAGCTTCCATGCAAGCACGCATGGCAGGGGCGGTCTCTCCTGACTTTCGTTCGAAGTTCAGTAACTCCCGAACTTGGTCAGGGTTTTGCATACGGTATTCCGCTTGCAACATTTTAAACATGACAGAGAGCGGATCCAGTATAGGGATCGTCATTGCTGGTCGTGCTGGGATTCCAGCACGTGCTGCTATAGCAAACTGTTGCGGTATTTTCGCAATTGGAGCTGTAATAACATCGCCGTTGAGATCGAGGACTTCCGGGATAGCCGGTTGGTATGGAATTTCTGGTTGTCCTATAATAGCAGGACTCCCAGCGAAAGCCGGAGAAAACTTTGTCATCGCAAGTACGGAATCATACTTGCGAGAATAAAGAGTAAGGGCTGAACCGCGAAGGTAACGGCCTAAAAGAGAGAAAGCGACCCGTAGGTCGAACCGATCTTGGTACCGAAATGCAAGATCACGCATTTCGGTATCGAATAGCATTCGAAAATGCGATAAAGTCATGGTGTCTTTTATTTCTGAAAAACAGTAATAAAGGCGCCCCCCTCCCTCGGATATGGAAGCCATTTCCAATAATGGAATGCTTGGGGATAAAGCTAGATTGGTAATTTGCGGAAACCAAAAAAGATAATGAATCGGAATCCGACCCGTCAAGGGAATGGTGGTCAGATTCCTCTTCGAAAAATGTGGAAGAGATTGATGATAAGGAAGATACTGAGGTGAGAGTGGATCGAACCGAAGGGGAAATTTGACCCGAGATATTAAGGGAAGGATGGTCCAAAAGACTAGATAAATCTGATGGTCTGGATTCCGTGGGCCTAAACGAGGCTGACGATCGAGTGGTTCCGACAGGATAATCAAGATTATCCCAATCGGTGGGCATAAAAATGATAACACCAAATGATGACTAGATAACAAAACAGATCTATCCGATATGCTTCAAATGCCAGGCCACACCATTCTTTTGTCCAATCAGCCAATCAATCTCTAACAGGCCTCGATGGCCAGATCTATCAGGAAGCCGTATTACCAAAACCTTCTACCCTGCAAACAAGGGGACAAGGGCCAGATCTATAAAGGCAAATAACTTACTATCCAAGCACTCCCAAGTGTAGATCTAAAGAGGCACAATCCACAAAAGTGCTAACCAATGCCTACAACGGCAAGATCTATGGAAGAAATCCCACTCCGGGCAAAGCAAACTCAGCCAAGGCCACTCAGGGCCAAATAGCAAGCAAGGAAAGCAGGACAAATGCAATGCTCAATACAAGTGGATTAACACTAATCCACTCCAAACACGATCCCTCTATACGATCAACAAACTACCTTAACACGCGCATGTACCCGCAAGGCATCGTGATACTTCCATAACACTTTTAGCAATCTGGTGATTGCCAAGGGTGAACTGCGGTTGTTCGCTACAACCGAAGTTTTGCAGAGCTCCCAAGAACGGATCCGCTCCACTAACTCCACTCCTTAGTGAAGTATGTCTCAATGTGAGCAAACGATGCTCAAGATATATAACAAAGAAAATGGGGAAAACAAAAACCAAATACTTAAGTTAGTGTAGTATATCGTTGGCCGAAAATTGGCCAATAAGATAAAACGTCAACTAACAAGCAAATGGTAATTATAAATGTAAAGCTAGTTATAGATATTTGTAGAAATGTATCTATAAATATATATTTTTGATATTTTTTTAAATATTTTTGTTTTTTTTTTCTTTAAATAAAAAGAAAACCAAATTGAAATAAAAACAAACAAGCGAGAAAAGAAAATAACACAATTTTCAAGTGCAGGAATACTAAGCCGATGGATGACCACTAGGCCCCACCGTCTATTTATATTCTTTGCAGGAGTTATCTTTATCGAGAATAATCTGAATTTATACTTAAATAAAAGGAATCAAAACATAAACAACCGAGAAAAATCAATATAATCTGAAAATGACAATATGCCCGACACTTATGAGGTTTGACATAACCAAACTTAAAATATGCGCAAAAGCCAAATAGAAATAAATACACAATCACAAAAAATAAAAACAACAACACGATAATCCCAACATGCAACTTCCACACTAATTAAAGTTCAGCCACAGCCGGGAAAAGAAGTTTGGGTCGTGAGATTGCGGTCAAAATCCACTCAAAAAGACGAGAAAAGTGAAGGGAAACCTTGTAGGTCTGGCCGAAGCCGTATAGATTAATATGTAAGACTTTACAAGATATTGATAATGTAATAGAAAACTAGACGCTTCACGCAAAGGCATAAATATCGCCTCTAAGCTGTCTGGACAATTTTACAAATAAAAAGATGGATGCAGAAAATCCTCAATACCGAAAATAAATAAAATGAATAATTCCTGCACCTGAAAATTGTGTGCAGCAAATGTTCCGAAATGAACCAAGTAGCAAAAAACTACGCCTAGCGAAAACATGCCAATCAGAGTACAACGTGCTATGTAAACATTTGCGTCTAGTTTGGATTCAACCAATAGGAGGCCGAAATCCTATGCCCTACGTTACAGAATCTATAACCTACGGACTAAAACCCTTCCTATCTACATGTGAATGCGTGAACCTCCAAATGGTTCACGACTTTTGAATGTCCAATCGCGTCACTTCGTCAGAACTGACAGTAGCTTTGTCTGTCACACGCGTCAACGGTCCAGATGAGATATTACGAAAATCGTATACTTTGCGTCGACGGTCGAGATGCTCCCTTGCGCGAAATGATTCCAAATTGTCGTCGGCCAGGATTTCGGGAAATGAAAGTAGGTACGGTAGGACCGAAGGTACGATCCAATTTGTAGTCGCGAAAATTCCGAAAAAGGTGAGTCGTACGGTTTACGTGAAATCACCAAAGTAACCGTCGGCGGAAATCGCGAAAAATATACGTCGTACGGAAGGACCGCGAGTACGGTCCAAATCGTCATCCCGGAAATTACGGAAAATGTAGGTCGTACGGTACACGTCGTACAGTCCTGCGAAACCCAAATAACACCCAAATACAAATTAGTGTAGCGGCTGCCCGTCCTAACACCTAAATATAAACAACTAAAATGGCCGACGAGATGCGGCATGACAGCTGTCGTGCATGTGTCAAATAACATGAAGATGCATGCAATATCATCAGCTGTGCTCAACTTAAACTCAAATGATAGCGAGATATCGTAAATGAAATAAAACATAAAAGCAACAATGGATAAATACAACAACAGGCAAGGTGGAAGAAAAAGAAAGGTCAACGACTTAGTTGGTTATGGTTAGGTCAATTTATTCCCCCCCCCCAGCTCTTTAGCCGGCAGAGGAGCTGGCCAACATGACCAGAAGCTCGCGACATCCGTGGCAAAACCAGTGACCATCTAAAACCGCCAACAATGGTGGCACCAAACACTCCATGTGAAACCCTTGATTGCAATGATCACAAAGTAACATGGTGGTTTCCCCGTCCGATCGATGACAAAAGGTACATGTTGTCGCCTCCGTTATCGGCATCCGCATAAGATCCATATCATGCGACAAATCTTGTAGATAACATGGAGCACAGTTCTTGGAGTGCTCTCGAAAAAATCATGTGTCTGCTCCTTGTAATCCCAACATTCCGTTTCGATCCACCTCGATAATACGTAGGATGTGTGCAAAAACATCCGTGTCTTAAGTGTCAAAAGATTGCCTGCGAAGATAAACATAATCTCCCACCCGATAGGGCTTCTGTTGCGGCCTGTAACCGCCGCTTCGAGTGGTGGCAAACCAAGTGTGTCCCGAAGCTGGGCAATCTGCAGGTTATCACAAGCCATGGGCATTTCCCGGGCAAAAAGCAAAGCACCACGAGTGAGTTCTTCCAAAAAAATAGTGTCAGACATTAGTGGAAGTGGAAATCTCGCAGCTTTCTGAATATTGCGACCGAGCAACGGTTGTCGCCCATATAAAACATAGTACAGGCTGAAATTAGCCAGACTAGCCTGAACAGACATGCGATATCCCATGGTAATGTAGCCGAGGGACTGGTCCCAAACCGAAATGTGTTATTCTAAGCAATGCTTACGCAAGGCACGCTTAAGTGTTTGGACTCTGCGTTCATTCAGGCCATCGGTCTGGGGGTGATCCTGGCTAGTACGACGATGATCGATGAGAGCCTCATTAAGCATCTCTTGAAATTCACCCCGAAATTTTGTACCCTGATCTGTAAGGACCTCGGCTGGGGCACTGTATCTCATAAAGACATGTTCCTTAAAAGCTGGGTGGTTAACTTAGTTGTCTTGTGAGGCAGGGCTACGACTTCTACCCACTTACTGAAATTTTCGATCATAATGATGATTTTTGTTTCCCCCTACGTGATATGTGAAAAGGTCCGGCCAGATCGATCGACCATCGATAGAATAAACCCCTAATGGGTAGAGGTTAGAGCGTAGTCTGCCGATTAAAGAAAGAAGTTCAGAGACGGTCACAGGTTGAAACTCTGAGACCTCGATAAGTCCTCAGAGTAGACATCTTCCAAGAAGCCTCTAGGATAATCCTGACCCCTTTGTGTTCTAGCAAAAATAACTGCCACCCTGGCAGACAAAAACCCTGACCACCTCCACCCCTGTAAAGGCAAGACTCCCCTGAGTCGGTAGCAAAAAGAATCTCTGAATTTGCTCCCCTGAGCAGTAAGTTATGGAGGGTCAAAGTTGACCTTTTGTACAGAAGCTCTCTGGGAGAGGGGGTCCTATCTTCTAATTTTTCTAAGTCCTATCTCTCTCACAGACTCTATCTACTGATGTACGGAACCAATCAGAATTGAGTTCCGTACGCAAAAGTACAGCTGCCGTAACGTGGAGTGGATTATTGCAAAATGCTGTGAAATGTCCAAGTAGTAATCTAAAGAAAAATTCGTACGGCCTTCTAGACCGTACTACGAAGCTTTGTCGTTATCCTAAAACGACAAATAAAAAAAAATACCATCGGTTAGACCAAGGACTCTGGAATCTCAATAACTTAAAATGCGAACTCGAAAACAGTATCTTGCCAGGAGAATCACAAAAGTCGACCGAATTTTTAAATAGAACCTGTTTGTGCTGCACAGCAACAAGACGTGACATTTTGTCACGTTTTGGTGCCGCTGGTATTATGGCAACCATGGCGCCTCCATCCATGGCGGAGAATGCCGAGATTGCGAGAGACTCGACAATGGTCAGTTTTTCAATATAAGGGATTCTGGTTGTCTAAGAACTTGAAGTTATATTAAACTAAAGCTAAAATAAAAATAACGTTCAAGTTTATCATAAAGTATGTTAAAATAGGGATAAAATTAGGGTATAAGGCTATAAAAACTGGAAAATAGATCAAATTAGGGCTGAAAAATAAGGTATAGGGTTGTCAGAACTTGAAAATTGGTTAACCTAGGGTTAAAAAATAGGGTTACAAGGTACTGTACTTTTGCAAGCATCAATCTGAATCCTTCATGACTTCACAATTTTTCGCTGGTTTCTGCACTTTCCATAGAAGGGCAACATTTCCAATGTAATTTATGTATGTTTATGCATGTATGTATGTATTCATTTATGTATTGTTTTCTTAATACTTTGCAAGTGAGGCCACTTTTGGTTTAATAACTTGCAAAAGCTTCTTGATCGGTTTACCGATTGATTGGTCAGGTGAAGTTCTAAATCCAAATTTAGTATGGTGTATGGTATGTTAGGGTAATTTAGTATGATACGGAATAGTTTTTTTATGAAATTGTAGAAACAAAACTTAGTATGGCAGGGTAATGTAGTATGGCATGGTGTGGCTTTTGTATGAAATCGTTGGTACAAAATTTAGTTTGCAAAATTGGCAACGTCATTATGATTTGCATTATGTCAGTTTGATATTCAAATCTTCTTTAACATCATATCATACTTGTCTAACAAAAAACGTTTTGTTTTCAAGTTTTTTAAATTTTTTGCTTCCATTACTATCATTTATGTTCAAGCGAATGCTTTTCTACTATATTTTGGTATCTTTATCCTTTTCACTGATCGAACTTTGTCTGTGTTTGCAAAGCAGATACAAACCCACTCCAACAATGAAATCCGCATTCGTTCTCCTTCATGAACAATAATTTTCTTTCTTTATGGTTGCCTATCACCCAATTTCCAATGGGGTTATCTTTGAGCACTAGAATAAAAGTCGCATATTTCACACTAGATTGCATCATTTTTATTCACTTAAATAGTCGCTACATGGAAGTGGGCCTGGCTGAAAGCAGTAAACAGATATTTTTTGCTTGGCAGCTTCCCTGTTCTTGGCCATATTCGGCGCATATATCCTTAACATGGTAACAATGAATAATTTTGTGGGCCTTCAAACAAGAAAATGTTTTGTGAATCTTTTAATTTTGCCAGTTCGAACCTTAAAACCATGGGCTAACTGGATGCTGTTCTTGTCTGATTCCATGTCTATATCTGATCTGATTGACTGGCGGGTTCATTAATAACGCTGAAATGGTTGTACTTACCTGGAAGAGATGTGTTTTTTTTTTGTCACTTTTTCTATTACTTATCGCGGAAAAAATGTGTTGTATTTGATCTCACAGGAATCTGTTCTTCGATGGCATGGAAAACGCTCGCCATGGCAGGAAGAATTTTTTGCAGAAGCTATGGCCAATGGGATGCAAAAATATGAGACCCAGGTGACTGTTCGTGCAATAAAAATAATCCTAGAAAGCCCTCAAAAACCATGAAAGCCGTAAAAAACCCAAAAGAGCCTTAAAAACCTTGAAAAATTGCAAAATCTCACAAAACCAGGTCACTTAATGCCTCGATAGATGTATCTGATGGTTGATATGTTTTTCTTATGATAGAAAACGGAGGGTAGGTGAAAAAATGAAATGCTGATTTTTTTTCAAAGAATCATGTAAAATTTACCTTACTCTCTTCAAAAAATCAAAAGCATTGTATTCCTAGTTTTTTTCCAAGCTTGTGTTCTAGCCCATTTTTAACATTCCTAAAGAAACATCATCAGATCTAAGACTTGTAACTGGATAGAAGAAGACAAAGCTTGAGAACCTCCTGTCTTAAACTTGATCCTGAACGGTTCAAAACTGTTCAGATTAATGTGGACTATGACCCTTGTGCTCCACCGTCCGAAATTCTCAAGCGAATCTTGTAGATCTTTACCTCTAATAACGTGGTTGGGTTAAATCAGTCACCAATTAATGTGTCCTTTTTTGGTTTGGGGAACTGAATGAAGGCCATCAGGTCGCTTCGCTAAAGCAACTTCTCTTTAAAGAGTTACGAGAATGCTCGGCTTCCATGGAGATCTTGGAGTTGGGAATGGGGACAGGACCTAATTTGGCTTTATATGCCCACCCAGGTGTCCATGTGACAGCTGTCGACCCAAATTCTGCAATGAGACCATTTGCTCAAGAGGCCGCAAAGAAAGCAAACATGTCACCGTCACAGCTCACCTTTTTGATTGGAGTGAGTTTTTACCTTCTAATCTGTCTAAAATTTTATATAATTTTACTAAAACGATGGCCTGGCAGGACGTTTTTGGTGAAACTTTCGTCTTCTTTGTGATTATTGCCTCACGTTATATCTTGTGATTACAGTCGGCCAGGAATTCATTTTTTTGACATTATGACTTCCATTAGTGGTGGAAGTCATAATGGGTAGGTCTTGCTAATGGTTTATTTGACCTCTATATAAGTGGTTATGTTGACTCCATGGTCTGACTACTTGCATTGAATCTTTATTTAGCATATGAATAAACGTCCACATGTTTTGAATCAAGAACTGTTTTGTTATGATTTGATGAGCAATGCTAGTTTTTGTTAACCGCTAAAATACACTGAGAATCTCTATTGGAGTCATTTGGTGCCCGTTTGCCCTTTTGACCTTTGACCATAAAACACAATATTAGCGTTAATAACACCAATTTGTTGCCAGTTTTTTTTCTTGGCCCTTGAATACGAAGTAGCGATAATAATACTTATTCTCTTTTCTTAGCACTAATTTGGTAAGTGGTCCAAAGTCGTCCACGTCGCTTGGACCTTTGCTTTATATTTCTTAACGATAATAACGATTTGCGGTGTATTTTCAGTAACACTAATTGTACAAGCAGCCAAAAATCCCCCGCGTCAACTGAAACTACATTAGAATCAGTAAAAGTAACTTTACATTGACACTTTCATTTTTTTCTCTGATAATTTAACCCACAGGTTGGAGAGAGCTTACCTTTATCAGAGAACTCCATAGATGTGGCCGTTGGGACCCTTGTTCTATGTTCCGTTACGGATGTTCAAGCTGTTCTTCGAGGTGTGTAATCACAAAAGCACACATACACACACACGTATATATGTATATATGTATATATGTATATATGTATATATGTATATATGTATATATGTATATATGTATATATTGATTGGAGAATATAATATTATACAACTGGTTGTAAAGAAGGCTTGTGAATCGTCAGCTTCAAGAAAAAAAATAACTTTTAGTTACGTAATTTTTGTGAAAATTTTGCAGCTTTTGCAAGATTTGCAGACCATATTTGGAGTTCTTAAAAACCTATTCTTATTTTTTCTTAATGTTTTTATTGTTTAACATGCTAATTTCTCCTGATTCTTTTTTGTGACATTGGGTTTGTTTGTATCTCAACACTTGGCAATTTCTTGGTATAGCAGGTTTTGCTTGACAAAACATTCGGGATTATACTTGAAAATTAGTCTTAAAATTCATTTTCAACCTTTGGGTTTAATTTTTTTAATGGCGAAAGGTGAGGCTATTACCTTAAAATTTCGCCTTAAAAAAAAAAATGACAGTTGAAAATAAAGGTAAAGACATTTTAGTGCTCGAAAACAGTTTACGCTAATAATGATGGGGCAGAGGGGGGCGGGGAGGGGGAAGGGGGGGAATCTCATTGGCTGTTGTCCTTCAAATTTTAACCTCCGGATAATAAAATGTATCGTATTTCAGAGGTGGTGCGAGTGTTGAAACCAGGGGGCCGATATATTTTTCTTGAACACATTGCTGCTCCAGGTGAGGCACAATATTGTACTTTTCAGGTTTGTAATTTTTGTCTCGAAAACATTATCAGTTTAACTTGTTAAACCACACTTTTTCATTTTCATTTCGTTCACGTTTGCAATTTCATGTTAGAAAATTCATTTGTTGACGTTGTTTTCCATTTTGTTCACGTCTTTGATTTTTTGGAAAATCACATATTGTCACTCTCAACGGGCTTGGGCTGAAGCCGTTGAATTAAGTAAAATTGGGACTTCAATTTGATGGTTTGAATGAAGTAAAACTGAGTCTTTAAATTGATATAATTAGCTTGAATCGAGTAAAATTGAGTCTTCAATTTTATAGTCAGCTTGAATTAGGTACATTTGAGTTTTCAATTTTGATAAAATTTGCTTGGATTAACTAAATTTCAGTCATCAATTTGATGCAATTAGCTTGAATTAGCTAAAATCGAGTCTGCAATTCGATGTAATTAGTAAAAACGAGTGTTTTATTTTTTCTAATTCACGATTTTTTCTACAGACCGAACAATTTTAAGAGCATTTCAGGGAGTGCTCGATCCTTTACAGCAAGCCCTAGCTGATGGTTGTCATCTCACTCGAGATCCCTTACCTCTTATGGAAAGAGTCGGTTTCGACTATGTGAATGGACAGCGAACTAATATCCCAGGACTCGGTCTTTTAAGCCCACATTTACTTGGGTATGCTCAAAAATGAAACTATTTTGGGTGAGGATTTATTTTGGCGAGGTTTTCTTTAGTTGGGTTTTGTGTAGGTGAGATTTGTCTATTTGAATGTGGGAAAAAAAATGACTTTTAGTAGGTGGAAATCGAGTTGCGACAGGCTTTGTCAAGTGCTTTTAGTTTATTCAAGAAAGGAAGGAAAAGGCTGTTCTGGTCGAATCAAGTTGAAAGTCCCTTACCCGTTTTATTGCAGCTTGTAAAGTAGCGTCTTTGTTTTGTGTAAACTGGAAGATGGTTTACCATCTCGCTTTTTAATAAAGTCAGCCCCTTTTCTAATAAATCACCTTGGCAAGTGTTCGCCGCAAATCCTAAGGTGGGAACATCAACGAATGGACCTCCAAGAGGAAAGATAAGAGATCACAACCGAGAATAAAATGCACGAACAGAATGAAAGATTTGGTTGATCGAGGATGGTGCAAGTCAAAGTTTTCAGAAGATAACCTTAGGGTTAACAGTATTGAAAGCGTTAGCCACATCCACTTGAAGGACCACCCAATCCGGCCATGGGTCCAGACGAGCCTTAAGACCATGAACATCTCAAAACCCCCATTAGTACCTACTAGTGTGGTGAAAAATGGTCTTGAAAGGCCCCTTGGAGTTTGATGCAGATAGCCCGAGCCACTAAACGGTACAAGACTTCCCCGATACTTTTAGGAGGGATTCCCCCAACGGACTTCGAAACAACAAGAGAAGCAGTGAGAGAACCAATATAATATGATGAGGAATGTGTCCAGTAGCCATCTCATGAGCCACTTTAAACAAAAGATCAGTAGCAAACACAAATAGTCAACAGTTGCTTTCGAAGATGGAGATGGGGTGCATGGTCGAGACGCTCGAGTAGCCCGAGAAAAAATCGCCAGAACAATCACAGTGGAGAGTCCGTTGCGATCTAGCCATAGAGTTGGGTAACGTGGCACGTCGACAGAGGGGTGACAGGGAAACACCAATGTCTCGGTCCGTGCGCTCTTGTTGCAACTACTCCCCACTCCTCAAAAATCGTTGGTAAGGAGCCCTAACGTCACGAGCACCACTTGCTCCTTCCTTGGGTGGCAAAATTAATACAAAAAGTGGAAATAGGAGAAATAGGTGCCATGTCCCGTCATTGGTAATACTGTCGGCTAGTAACGGGAACGGGAGTTAACGAGCTGATTCAACAGGTTCGCGAAGGTGGCGAGGAATACGAGTTAATCATAAAGCATGTCCAATTTACTTTGTGCATGCTTTTTAGACCATCAGCATAGAGCTCTTTTTTCAAGAAGATGATGTACATAATATCTAGACCTGTTGTATGAGAGTGACATATCAGTGAAACGGGATTAGACAAATCAAATACCCTCAGGCGTACGGTTATTAGTGCAACTGAGCAAATTTATTAACATTCCAAGGTTTCTCTGTCATTCAAGCTCCATTTCACCCGTAGTATCAGTCTAAAATTCCTTTGACATTATGATTGCAAACATGGGACAATTCTGTAAAACTCCTCTGCCGATAAATCAAATATATGTTGTTTATTGAAAAGTTCACAGCACTTCACCGTGGCTCATTGGTAGCGCTAATGTTTCTCTCATCACTTAAACCAACTTAATCTGAGCGTGGCAGTGGGAAGGTTAGATCCTTGGCTTCTGATTGCCAAGCCAAATGGAAGTAGAACAGGTGCGGAGAAAAGCTCATAAAGAAATGCCAATAATGGTACATGATGTACTTAGCTTCTTATATATTGTTAATAACAACCATAATCTTGAGTTCAACTCAGCAACTGGATGCTGAGTTAAGGCAATACTGCAAGGTTGACCAATACTGCAAGATGACACAGATACAACAAAAGACAAAATACAGAAACTCCTGCAAATTCAAAGGATGGACATTGAAAAGAGGGAATATCAAGAACAGATGTTCATTATACAACTCGAACCACCTAAGAACTCCTGTCAATCAAAAGAAACTACATGTACTAAGTCTAGACACACAGAGCAAGAAGTGGAGTGCAACCTAGTCAAAAAGACTTGGTCAAAGGGTGTGCACAAAAACACAAATCTGCCCATCAACGATTTTGGATATTTCTCGGCCTTCAGAAGCATAGTTATATGCTTATACAACATAAAGAAAAAGCATAGATACGTAAACTCCTAGGAATAGATTAGAAAAATAATATAATAAAACCATAAGATACTGTTGCACTTGGAGTCAACATAACAAAGGCGTTGTGACACAAAGGAGGGCTATGCAAAGATCCCTAAAGCGTTTTCAGTGCAATCTCATCTGTGATTTTTTACTAGACTGTACAGTTAGTATCTACATCGCCCGACCAGTTTTTTGTGTCCTAAAGTCGGGAAAAGAAAAAGAAGAAAGGAAAGAGTCTAAAAATGAAGGAAACTCGATGTGACTCAAAAGACAAAAGCACGTAGCGGTGAATTTGTGGTTTTCAAGCAACACTAATTTAAATATTGATTCAATTCAATCAAATAATAACACACATGAGAATGAGCCGACAACGCACATTCATAAAAGCTTTCTGACATTCCTTGCCATTATTTTTTTTTTCTAATTTAACATCTTAAGAGACGCCAAGAGTGCACTTTGGGTTCAACCACTTGTAGACCTGCTACCTTCTCGTTCTTTCAGCCTTCTCTCCCACTCGTCTCCTTCCAAGTCTTGGTCCATCATGGGTTTCTCTGTTGTGTAGATAACGCGATCACTTCCAATTACAGTGCTTTCCGCCTCTCTGAGTGCACTCTTCCTCTGGAAAAAAAAGGGTAACACATGTCAGAAGTCTCGGGTTTAAGTGGATCCAAAAAAAGAACAATGATATTTCAGAAGTCTTGGGTTTAAGTGGAACAGAAAAAAAGCAACATGATACCAGAAGTAATAGGCTTAATTAAATCCAAAAAAAGAACAATGGAATGTCAGAAGTCTCCAGTTTAAGAGGTTCCATCCAAACCATCAAGCATTCAAACAATCATTGAGGCGTCGAAACATTCGAGCGTTTAAAATCGCCATACAGATAAGACTTAACTAAAAGCCAATTATAGTTTTTCATTGGTCAACAATGTTGAATACTTCTACCGAATATGTATAAAACATCTTTGCCACACGTATGCTATGATTAAACACAAAACAAATATCAGCAATGGTATTTTGTGGATAAAAGTGTCATATTTGAAGTGTATATATGACCAGAAAGGTGGACAGTGCTGCCGGTAAGGCTCATTTCAGTTTAAGACCTAACCCCAACTAGAGCCACTTACAGCATTAACTGTGCAAACATGGATAGACGTTGTGCCTTCCAGACAAGAAGTTGACCTATCTTATGAGCTCAACATATAACCTCCCTCTAATTGCTGGAATTACTGAACTGTTATGGCAATATGTAGGTGTCAAAACCCCCATGCATAGAGGTACCAAACGTTCGGATTTTCACTTTTTTACGAAAATGCGTTAAATTTTTTAGAATTTGAAATTTTCGTAAAATTCGTAGCTTTCGTGTACGGATTTAATGTACGAACATAATGTACGGAATTATCAAAAAAAAGTGTTAAAAGTACACCGTGAATCGCTGTTAAAGTTAAGGAATCGAAACACGTTCCCATGTTTTTAGGGTGGCCGCGATACTTCGTGTTCACATATTCGACGCCTGAACATGTGAGAACAGGTCAGCGCGATTTTCCTTCGTCTTTATGATTTGAAATCAAATATGAGTACGCTTTTCTGCGCGACGCACTCAATCTTCCCGGTCGACGCGATTATCTGACACTTATTTTGAACATCTATACGAAATAATGAGAAATTTTAGTACGGAATGACACATTTCGTACATTACACTACCTAAAAATATTCGGCATTAGAGCAATAACGCTAGTTCAAACAGTTCCAACGTTAACGTCAATTTTTTTTTGAGTTAGGGTGAAGTTACATTTAGGGTTATAATTTGAAAATGTGGTTATTTACTGCCGGACGTTCAATGCCGTACCAATTTTTTTTTTTCTCTCAGAAAAACTAAGTTACTGGATGACCGATTTCATTCTCCAAGGTTATGGGCGTAAACCTTGACCGTCGGATGCAGAATCGGATACGCAGTCGGTTAAACCTTTCAGTTTGCAACAAGTGGCCTGAAAGAGTTCAATTTTTGGAGTCTGGACGTATAGCATTGCGCCTCGTGGAAAGGTAAATAAATATCCGCCACGAACGCGTGACTATGTGGATACACGTGGCAGAGGCCATGTGCCTTCCGCCAGCGTGCATGCAAAGCCATCGGAAGCCGCGGGAAAATCTTTGACGGAAGATATACTAAAAAATCCGTACTTTTATACATGGGCACATACCCTAAGTTGTAGTAGTACTTTTGAGTAAATGTTTTTTATTTTCTATTTTATTATGAAGTCAAAGTCGGTCAACGCATTTTAAAAAAAAATGCATGTGTTCCGTGCGCATATATCATTATTTTTTCGACGTTTCATGCGTGCGTTTAAAACGCTTGGTACCTCTATGCCCCCATGCCATTATTCCTAAAAAAATCTTTTGAGCCATTTCACAGCATGGTACAAACATGCTAAGCTTAAAAAGCAGATGCAATTTTTGCAACATATGCCAACTTGACATAAATCTTGTGTAATTTTCAGCCGAATACTTGTGCGAAATTTTGTGACAATAAAAAGCTAGCTAGCAGGAAAATCGAAGGCACAGCTTTAAAATGAGAAAATGGGGGGTGCCAGAAAACTCCAGCGGTTGAGAGCTGTTCCCTCACTTTGTTCAGGAACACCGCAGCAGCCAACTTTACATGAATCTTCAGTATTGTTCAAGTGTGTACTTCATTCTCTGCTACATTCCATTGAAAGAACAAAGCTGAACTAAAGAGAAAGCTACAGAAATATGATAAAATAATTCGAAAAGAAAAACCCAAATCAAGTGTTGATTGACTTCTCACCTTATTCAAGAACGCGGGCACCTGTCGCATAACATATTCTGCCCACTCTGCGCGAATTCGGTTGCGCTCCTCCACCTTGGCATTACGGCGCTGCAGGAACCACCAGCGGATACCAGGGATGGCAAAAAAGGAAGCAGCATATGCCTGCAGAAAACTAGGGTTTCAAAAATTAGGAAATTGGCTCCAAGTAAGTTCACTCATCAAATGGTCACTACAAATGCTCAAGACTTTTGACTGCTTGCATGGTAAGAGCTAACAACAGGCCCGACTAAACCGTGGTTCAAATCATGGCTTGAGTCTAGCGAATTGAAACAAACTATATAAAAATCACCCAGAGGGTTTCAAAATGTTCAACTTACGATTATCCTTCATTATGGCTGAGAACTGCCAAACTGGCAACAACAACATCAGAAAGACACTTGCTCCCTTGAGCACAAAAACGTTACCAACTGGCAAATAATGAAAAATAAGGGAATTCTTCATTTAGAGGAATACAAAACCAGATAAAAGAATAGCAGCATGAAAAAATCCATAAGAAACGCCCACTGAATTGGTGGGGATAATTTCAGGAAAATCATCAACAGTTAGATTATGACTTTTTTCTTAGGACCGTCGGTTTCTGCCAAAAAAGGTCCACGGGGAATCAACTTCAGAGGTCAAAATTGGTGGGCAAAATTTTAAATATCTTTGCTGATTTGGGAAAATAAATTTTGCCAATTAGCAGGATGGAATTGAACCTTTTGTTGAATCTTGTTGGGTGTCATGCTACCATGTGTTCTCTTCGATTATCACCTTATAACCAATGAATATTATAATAATTCTCGAATAGTTGAGCATAATTCAAATCATGTGTTCCATTCTCAAATCTGTTCTTTGGATAGGTAAGCATCGTAAAAAACATATATGTTAGCATTCTTGGGACTTCTTTGCTCAATGTGATAGCGTTATGGTCAACATCACCAGCAAAAACACATAACCATCATCTTTCTCCGGTGGGTTATACACTTTGATTTTTTTCTTTTGTTTCTGTTCATATAATGTGTCCCAAAGGCTGTTTATGTGAAGTTGTACATGCGTTTCTTCGCAATTTTTAATTCAAATGGACTGCATCGGCATACCCCTGGGAGAACCTTTGACATCACGAGGACGAATCCAGAGAAACATAATTGCAGGATGCATCCAGAGAATTATATATGCAAATAAATCCAGAGAAACATTGTTGGACTAGTGTGGCAAATACAGGCAAAGATCTCCTGAAACTGTACGGGAAAATGTCGTTCTACCTGAAGGAAAGGCAGAGCCTGAGCAGCAAATGACACAACGCCACTCTCCAATTGCCGCACAATCTGAGGATCTCTGCATTTCTCACATCAAGAAACACAGGCTTAGATAAAAGGAAGCATTAAAGTTGCCAACAAATAATACAACAAACAGGCTAGGAATTTAAAAGCCAGAGGTATACAAGAAGATGAAAACTCTTTATGATACAAGCAAAATGCTTATCACTCAGTCACTTCATAGAAGGAATTTCTGTTATGCTAAAAGAAAACGATGAAGAAGAGGCATCGTGAGATTAAGGGGTCAAGAACTTACCGTAGAAGACTACTCAGGGCTATAACACCAACTAAATTGAGCCCTCCTAAGCCAACGGCAAGCAACCGCTGTCCACCCTGTGTCTGACTGCATGACCCCAACCCTCAAATTGGCAAAACCAATCTCAACACTTGCCACTATTTATAGCCCAGTTTGAGACCCTTAGAAGAAGGCAAGTTAAACTAGCACCTTAGCAGCTTAAACTTAAACATCAGTCAACGACAAGGATCTATGTCACATCGAAGTGCTTCCATGTCACTTTCAAGATGAGAATTAAGAAAGCCTCTTAAATAGAGTTGAGGGGACAAAGCTTCCGCAAAACCATCAGCTACAGCCAAACATTAGATCATGTTACCTTATGCATGTCTGCTTGCCTAAATATTGACTTGCTTATCTAGCCTAAACTTTTTGCAAGTGAGGGACATCATTTCTCCATTTAAACGGATAAAAGGTTGCTTTTGTGAGGTTCCAAATTATATTGCATCTTCAACATGCAGCAGTTTTCCTTTTCTAACAATTCAAGAGTGTAAGATAGCAACTTTTTGTCCAGTTATAATGTGAAAGGGGGAATTTTGAGAACCTATGCATAGAGTCTCACTCTACGTCCCAATTAACACAATTGGACAGCAACAAGCCATGTAAAGAGCATTTTAAGGTTTCAAATGCGAAGTAACCGAGCAGCTGACGTCTTGCAAATAAAACATTGACCGTGCACCCATTGACGATGCTACAAAAAAATCTGTATGTTGCTTGAAATTCGGTCAGGTATTTCTTGTAGATACGTGCATTAATGTAAGAATGTGCCCTTCGACATGAGTCTTTTTTCACATGAGGGGAAGTGTCAAGTTCCCTGCTTTTCAAGATAGGCATAACAAGATGTTTGATGAACTTTGTCGCCAGTCCTCCCCTTACACTTTAACATATTTTCCAAACTTTGAATCATAGCCTTGACAAGACCATACCTAAAAATTCCCTTCTTTTCTGAAAAATAAGAGCCATCTTTAACTTCTTCATCAATTTGAATACGCTTTCGTCCCAGCCAATCTGTGGCAGTCCGTTGAAGGGACGGGAAACGGTACAGAATATTTCCCTGTAATGCTTCACAGACATGTGGTAGTCAGCTCCTCTTCCAGCTTGTCACCCCTAAGATTTTCTAAAACAGCCCTGTAATCGGCCAACACTTCTCACTTCAGACCGCTTTGTGTTCAATAAATTTCAGAAAAGCTTAAGCATCAGTTAAGGACAAGCAGGACAAGCAAAGGACATCAAATTTGCAAATCTCCTACCAATCTAGCAGTTTCATTACAGTTGCATTACATACTGATAACACTTTCTCATTACCAGAAATTCAGTTTCACCCACTTTTATCTTACCTGCCCATCCACTTCTGCATGGCCGTCAAATCGTTGCATCACCGGCAGCATAAATGCCTCGTCAGTCTGTAAAAGAACACCCGATAAGGTTTTGCTAAGGCCAAACTGCTCTAGACAGAAAATAATCAAAGCGAGACACGCTTCAAGTAAGTGACTAGAATAGATGTTAGAGAAGATGAATCAACAACCAAATAAGCTCATACGGCGTAAGCGGGGAAAAATACATAATATAAGGTCATCGAAGCTCATCAATGGCCACACAGTGAAGAAAATTCACCGTCACAGTTCCTTCAGAAGCATCCAGAGCTGGAGGGTCCAAATATGGAGCTAATTCCTCTGCCACCACCACTCCACCTCGTCTTGCAATAAAGTCTCCAATCTGCAAGAGTAACCAAAAAGATGTCATAGAGCCACCATCACCTAACTAGACACGATATACACAGACACTCACGAAAAGAAATTGTGAAAAACTGACGGGAAAAGTACACCGTGAATCGCTTTTAGCGTTAAAGAAATAATTAGTGTAAACAAATAATCAGTGTTATTAACTCTAATTTGGGTTCAAGGCCTTTCGCCAAGAAAAAATTAACTCTAATTTATGCATAACTCTAAATTGGATACATTTTTCCCATAGTGTAGCCGCTATAGCCTGTGTTCGCATAGTCGATGTTTGAACATGTGAGAACAGGTTCGTGTGATTTTCGTTGTCTTATCACTGGGAATCAAATATGAGTGCGCTTTTTCGTGTCGACTCACTCACTTTCACGTGTTGACGCCTTTATCTGACACTCTTTCTGTACAAAATAACGAGCAATTTTGGTATAGACTGACAAATTTCGTACACTACACTATTTAAAAACTGTCCAAATTAGAGTTATAAACGCTAATTAAACCGTACCTATATTAATGTAAAAAACAATTAGAGTTATCAATTCTATTTTAGGTTCGAGGGTCAAAATTTGGGGGCGCTTAATTAGCGTTTTAGGGCTAATAGCGATTCACGGTGTAGAACCAGTGTCTGCAGTAAATCGACACATCCAATTGAATGATAGTAGCTAGACAAGCAAATTTCATATGTGTGAGAACCTCATATTGTAGGTCCAGTGTTTGAAGACTAATGGGAGAGAACCTAGATCAAGTTGTACAGCAGCATTTGAAATTTCTTGACAATTTTCATAGTGTTGATATGGTTTGTTTTCAGAATCCCAGTAAAAGAGGTTGTGAACAAACAAGCTTGAGAGAACTCACCAGCCTCCAACGTTGCTCTTCGATTCCTTCATTAGGATCTCCATCTCCAAACACAAACGAAAACACCTGTTGACAGAAATTACTTCCGAAATAAAGGTTGTTTTTTTTTTTTGTAACCCCCATAAGTAGGAGGACACAGCATGTAAAATCAATAAAGCGCATGTGAAGCAACAACATAGAAATAAGAAATACTGTAAAACATCTCTTCCGCTATGTTCGACAATCTTGCGGATGAGTTTCACTCACAGACTCGAAGAAGGAGGGACTTTGTCCTGGTCTTCGCATCCGAACCCTCTGATAGTAAAATGGATCCCAATACCTGCCGGTCCAAAGACGAGCAATACATAAATGACAAATACAAAAAGACATGAAAGTACATACATCCCCGGGCGTGCCCAACTGGCGCGCCCTTATTAGGCTTGCTTAGTGCTCGTGGGTGGACCAGCATCAAATACACACAAACAAACAGATCTACACAAACGCCTTAGATAATTGTAACCAATTCTTTCGCCTGGCTGAACTGGATTTTGGCGGCGACAACAAAATATAATTCTTGTAGTATGGGGTACTGCCATATAATCCACAGAACCTAACTACAAAAAGCATTTTCCAACATTAAGGATAAAGCTTGCAGATAAATTACGTTAATGATTCTGGTTTTCATATATTCCATTGTCATAATCTCCAAGATAATTCTGAAGTTAGTCGTCAGAAATGAAGGTAAGATTATATCCCTTCATAGAAAAGCTAATCCTACCCCAGAAGTACGAAATCATCACTGCCAGCCTACCAGAAAAGGTTGGAAAAGTCGATGTAAAACCCGGGGCCTCTTTGAGGTGCATAGTAACCACCACCTCGATTATTCCGATTGTTATCCTCACTGCTACTCAAAACACAAAATAGGTGCCATTATCTCATCAGTAAACATATCACATCCAAAGAGCAGTAAGTAAAAGTTGGCTAAAAGGAAAGTGAAAAGTTCTAAGTGGTGTTAGACAAAAGTCTTTCATTTCTCTTCAAAAAGTAGAGATGGTCATAGTCAACACATGGTAGATACGTAAGAAATATTCACTAGTAGCTGCTGTTGTATAAAGTCAGAAGTGAAACTAGGCTTACACTATCACGTCCATGCCTCTCCTAAAAAGCAATCCACCAGATTATCAGTCACGCAAAACATAAAATAGCCTCGAGCGTACATCACATGCTTTCTAGTATCTGTGAAACCAACCTTAATTGAAACCAACCTTAATTAGTGCTTCAACAAAAGTTCTGAAATACAAATAATTAAGTAATGCTTCAACGGAATTTGTGAAAAATACAAAACATACCTCCTCGCGGAAGTCAAAATGACCGCAATCGCAGCGTAGGTTACAGCGATCGAAGTTAGAAGAGCTGTGCCAAATGCCACTCGAGACAGATATTCCAAGACAAACTGCTCACATTCTCCACAGGAACAAAAAGTGGTCAGATAGCAATCTGAACATAATCTGAACATAAACGAACTGTGAGAGTAAAAGATGGGAAACAGATTCCATCTCCCACTAACCATCCAAAACAGACAAAACGGATAATATACAGTTTCAAGAGCAAAAAAACCATCATGAAAACCAGAAAATAAAATTTGCAACCACTTGATGAATCGCTTCTCACATAAAGGAAATTTAAAGATGGCTGGAACTCAATTATCAAAATATTGTAATGCCTTTCCTAACAACCAAGGATATTTTTGCGTTCTTGGGGCTTTCTTAGCACGCTGCCTTACAACTGCTGGACAGGAAAACCTTGGGATCTTATGAACAACAAACCAAGCTCCTCCATGTAGAATTTCTGTATGAAAAAGAAAGACCTATAGGCATACCTTCACATTGTTCCATATAGGTTCCAGCTTCAACTTCACCGACTTCTGAACCAAAATGTTCTTAAAATCTCTCGGCATCACATAGAGGACATCTCCTTCATCAGAGACCTGCAAGGAAAAAACCAGAACCAGCAGTTGAAGCACCATGACAATGAGTTGCCCTTACTTTCGCAAGCAATGACATCAATTAAATACACAAGACAACAAGGGAACGAAAAAACTGATATAAAATTAAAGCAGAACGCACATGAACGTTCATTCAAAAACAGTACAGGAAAACGTGCAGTTCACAAACAGAATTTTAGAAGACATGAGGGAAGTAACTTTTCATGTGTATTTGAAATTAGAAAGCTTGAAGGTTCCAGTTATGGCATAACCATCAAGGCAGGCCCTTTCATGATTGGCTAAAGCAGGCAAAACCCATAACGGGACGGATGTGCAACAACTTGAACATAGCGTTTGCCTTAAAATAATTATACACGGTTGGTCCTTTACTGGCATTTATGAATCCCGCTACTGCACTCACTCACACCTGGATATTTACACAAACCGATTTGGACTTACCTCCAAGAAACCGTTTGTATCAGAAGCCAATGCCCTTAAAGCTTTCTCAGCCTCAGTTACTTTTATACCAGCCCGGGCCGCCACGTCTCCTATGGTTACCCTTCTTCCTAACTCTTCCACAGCCTTTATTGTGCTGTCACGAACTAAAGGAGGCAAAGAATCAATCTCAACAGTTTTTTTGGCTGTAAAAGCCTCCAGAAATCCACCTGAACTTTCAGCTTTACATATCATAAGCCTGTTCCGCCGATTTTTTACAGTAGCGGACAAAGATTTATGTACACGATTAAACCTATTTGAATTAAAGGACTGTGAGAAAGTGGTTCTCTTGTATTGCTGATCTGTTGGAACTGAGAATGCATTTTGTACTTTCTGCAATGAAAGAGTTCTTGAGTTGTATTTGTAGCCGAATGATGACTGGAGGTTGAAGCATCCACAAGCTGTGGAAGAAATTGTCATTGTCGCCATTATTTCGGAGTTGCAACCTGCCAAATGACGACCTAAAAATTAAATTCGTAAAAAGGAAAAATAAAATAACTGACGTAATAAGGTGTCAATTCTATTTACATCTTAAGCAGCAACATAACATAGCGTCAAAACAGTTCAACAAATCAGCTCCGGAAAGGCAAAGAAGTAGGAAACTGGAATCCTGCAATCTTATACATAAAATTCAAAAGGCATGATAAACTCTGCCAAAAAGTTTTAGATTCTGTGACAAATCTTTCAGATTAAAACGGGTGAAAATCCCATACGGAGACAATAAAATCGTTAAACTATTGTTTTGTCATCAATAGCACATTGCATAAAAAAAGACAACGTTGGGCAATACCTGCATCTAGATGCTGTGCAGGCACAGGAATTTGGTTGTGCAAATTTAATCAATTAATCAACATCAAATTCACTATATTTTGACCCACAGCTAACAATAATGGTGAACCTTGAAGCAAAGTTTCCAGGCTATGGAGCAAAAATCACTAATACAGCTGTCCGCTATTCTACGTAGAAAGGATGGTAAAGAGTTAAAGACGCACGGCCTTATAGTACTATACGCGTATTTAACTGTTAATATGCGTAAAGCCGTAAAACTACAAAATTATCACTTTTCCGTATGTCGTGGAAGTTCCACGGAGGACCACGAACGCAGATGTTGCGTAGATTGCAAGCCATTGCACATGTGGCTAATAAAGCCATAGACGCCCACATACTCCCATCGACTCATGGAACAGAGGGACTGTTGAAGTGTCTAGCTACAATGGTTCGAAAGAATCGGCAACGATTTCTGTCCTGTGGGGTTACCAAATGTCAATGCGTTGACTCGTTGAGGACTTTGAGAGTTTGAGATGCGTCTAGAAAATCGCGATGCCCTACATGTCTCACCGATATGTGACACCTAGAAATTCCCAGAGCCAATGGACGCCCTGGAAGAAAACTGAACGTTGCGACCATTACGTCACTTCTCAAAAGAAAAACGTGGCATTTTGTGATGGGCTTAGGAAATTGAGCCGTTGTTTCTTACAAACTTGACCTACGAATGTACAAATAGAAATTCATTTCCAGCAATTTCAACCGGCGGTCTCTCTGTTGATGTGTATGACAATAAAAAGGAATTTTTATAACATTGCATCTTCTGATAATCTGAGCTAATTAAAACTGATAAAAGCGCGTTCTTTCGTTCACTGCTATATTCTGTTTTTATTCTTTAAGTTTGCTGCCTGGATAAGAGGAGCTTTTGATGTTTATTTGAGATTTTTTGTAATTCAAAGCGAAAAAGCTTGAATATTTTTTTTGTATTTCCTGCTTTTGTTTTTTTTTTTTGTGCTTATTCTTGTTAGTATCAGGCTAGGTTCCACGAATCTCTTGTTGCATTCTGTTTTTTTGGTTTTGCATGCTTTCTTTCTTTGTTCACAAATCAGAAAATTATAAATTGTTGTCTGTGCTTATATATCAGCAGCGGCATCATTTTTATGCTGATAATAATAAGCAATTACGCAAAGGTATTGGCTGAATTTGTTGAAAGCTGTCAATTATGTCAAGAATGGCCTTTGCAATGGACAAGACACCTGTCAAGTCACCTCTTTTTCAGAGAAGAGAGTCCTTCAAAGAGAGAGCCTCTCCAACTTCCTTTGTTACACCAACAAGATCTGTCAAAAAAGCTTCACGTCTGCGGAAAACACCACAGGTTAGTGCTACTTAATGGGAACTTGATCGTCAAGACAGCTGGCAAATTCACTTTTCTACGTAGAGATTGTGCGTGCTGATGTCTTCTAGACTTAGTCTTGAGTTAGGAGGGGAGTAGAATGAGAAAAAAAACAGAAGGAGGCGCATAGCATTTCCTAACTTTCTAGAGTTTACATTTAAAGCTTGATGTGAGATATGGTATACATGTTGAATGTTGGTTTTTTGGTGAGTTTTTTTTAACTCTATGACGTATGTCAGGGTGACCGTTTTATTCCAAATCGGGGAGGAATGGATGTTGATCTCGCAAATTTCAATTTATCTGCACGGAAAAGGGGGAAGACTCCAGAAAAGACAGCTTGCACACCCTCCCAATCGAAGGTATGAGAATGAATGGCTTGCCTTGAATAAAGCCTTAACAAACTGAAGCAATGCTCTCTGAAATACCCTAAAAAACTCGCTGTCAGAGTTTCGTTGGAAGGAGTAACAAAGCAAACATGTTGTCTGTCATTTTTTTGTAAAGCGCAAGTATTTTTCACTGTGTATCATATGAACTTGAGGAAATCATATTCGCTGCTTTTTGCTGCAATTTTTGAAGCATGTTTCTAGTCTTTAGATGAAAATTTGAAAAACAAAACCAGATTATCGATTTTGTCAGAAATTTAAGTCTTTGGTTGTTTTCGCCACCTTACTTAATGCTTTTAAAATTATTTTGCAGGAGAATTATCAAAGGAAACTAGCGGATACTTTCTTGACGCGAGGCGGTAATGAGGAAGCGAGCAGGATTCTGTCCTTTAAACAAAATCCTATGCGTACGCAAGGCACAATTTTTGACACCGGGTCGTCAGACTCTAGCAGTAGGGAAATATCTGCTGTCACCTACCGGCAAATTCCTCGAGTAAGGAAAAACAGATGCAAATTTGGGAAAGCTTGTCGATGCAGGCTACCTCCAACACTTGCAGATGTGCTTTAGTAAAATTAAATGCGTAATTTCAGCTTAACGAAGGGAAAGCAGATGCAGACGTGTGAAGTTTGTTGTGTCAGGGTAGCTCCAATTTTTGCAGATGTGCTTTAGCAATTCTTTGTTTATTCTGATTTGCTCTGTCCGGAAGGCTTTCGTTTTCATTTCCCCCATTCAATTTTGTATTTGCTGAAATTGTTGTTGTGTAGTGTTACTGTGTTTCAACAGCACTGAACGTCATGACTTTGTTTTTGCAGAATGCAGAGAAAATTTTGGATGCACCTGGGCTTCTGGATGACTATTATTTAAACATACTCGATTGGAGTAAGAATAATGTTATTGCAGTTGCTTTGGGAACTGCGGTTTATTTGCTTAATGTGACAAGCGATACAACCATGCAGCTCATGGAAGCACAGAATGATGCTGACGTCACGAGCCTGTCTTGGGCGCCTGATGCATCGCACATCGCCATTGGATTCTCCAACAATGATGTTGAGATATGGGACAGCACAAGGACTCGCAAGGTAAAAATCGTGTTCCTGAGGAGTATTTGAGAATGTGTTTGTGCTTTTTTTTGTTTTTTTTTTTGGTTTGTTTGACTTTTTTTTTTTTTTTAAGAATGACTAGAATGGCTATTAGCCTCCTTGAATTTTCGTAAATCTTGAGCCAACGTTTCGTTGCTCCAATTTCTGTGAACTGATTGTTCTACAGCATTGCAAGCAGTCTCGCTTATTTGATTGTCAGAATATTCTAACATTTTGTCAGGATGAAAAATTCAGAAAAACGTTTATTTGCTTCGCCATTTCATTCAGGGGAGCTCCTTTTACCTTGCAGTTATTTTTATCCCTAAGAAAGCACTGTGACTTGGATAATCATGTTTTTGCAGGTTCGCACATTAGCCGGACATACAGCACGAGTGGGCAGTCTGGCCTGGAGAGATAGCGATACGACCTTGAGCTCAGGCAGTTTTGACAGTAATGTTATCAATCACGATGTTCGTATCAGGGAGCATATTACTTCCCGGATGACAAGCCATAGCGCTGAAGTTTGTGGACTGAAATGGTCTCCTTCTGGACGACAATTGGCAAGTGGTGCGAATGATAATTTGCTCCATATCTGGGATGCGGCTGGAGGCTCCTCTGCTTCCTCTGGATGCACAAATTATCTTTACAAGATGACACAGCATAGAGCTGCTGTGAAGGCTCTTGCATGGTGCCCTTTCCAAAGCAATTTGTTGGCTTCCGGGGCAGGCCACTCTGACCCTTCCATCAAGTTTTGGAATACTCATACAGGCGCATGTCTCAACAGTATCCAGACTAGTTCACAGGTGAGCAATCAGGATGCCAGAGGTATGCTAAAAGAATTTGTTTGATAGACTTGTTTACTTGACAAATTCCAAAATACCCTTGATCTAAGGTCCAAATGATTTCTATCCTTTGTGCTTTTAATCTCATATAATAATCGCACAGTTTATAGTCACCAAGACGATCACATGCTTTGTTACGTCAAGATGTTATAGTTGGCTATCTTGCTGATAAGGAAAGCTGAAGGCCTTGACTATGTGCACTTAGAACTTGCAAACTGTGTTTACGTGGATCCTGTATGTTTGGTACAATCAATCTTAGGCACGTTTTTGGTTATATAGTAAAGAATCTTAGGCAGGTTCCTGGTTAGATAATCGTGTATCTTTTGCATGGTTCTGGCTATATAGTCAAGAATCATCTGTCTTATTGACACTGACGGATTTTCACCAATGTTTGGGTTTTGTAGGTGTGTGCCCTGCAGTGGAATGATAATGACAGGGAGATCCTGAGTTCACACGGCTACACAAGCACCGAACAGCTGTGTCTGTGGAAGTACCCGACCATGGTTAGAACAGCAGAGCTGACGGGACATGCCACCCGTGCGGGGAATCTTGCCAAAAGCCCGGATGGCTCAACTATCGCTTCTGCAGGTGACGATGAAACGATTCGCATTTGGAAAATATTCGAAAATTTATCTAAATCTGATAAAAACAAGAAGGGAGTTCCACGAAGCAGCCTCCAACTGGCAGGATCCATCAGATAATCCTGGATGGAGAAACTGTCACCGTTTTTTTGATGACATACCTTTCCACAATCACTTTCAGATTGATGATATCATGTGGAATGAAAAGATTGGTGGGTTTTCAGCCACCAAATTCTTCTACTTGTAACGGTAGTTCTTGTGATGCATTATCTGCTTCTGTACTTGTATTCTGCAAACTTGCTCTTACAAGTAGAATCATCACAAGGGAACAATGCTAGGCTGTCAAAAAATGACTTAATCACATGAATCAGGTAACAATTTCAACCCTTCTAAACTTTTGCTGACCGGTTATTTCTTTACTCTCGTTTTCATGTATCATGGTTTACGAGATTATTCAATGGAAGATGCAATGGATCGACTTTCTCTGGATTACTGCGACCATCCAGAAAGCAATTCATGCAAGGGAAAGGTGACAGGCTTACTTCATATTTTTTTCTATTGCACAGTGAATTTTTTGCCACGGCCATTTTTTAAAAACTACAGTTCTTTTAACGTTTTCCTTTTATGTAAATTTTCTAAGGGGCTGCTTGCTTTCAGCTTTTAACTGCCTCTGATCTCAGCTTTTTCAGAATTGTTGAAGATAATGGCCAGGAATAGAGATGAAGAGGCTTTGATGTTTAAGCATTTTGCAGTGTTCCTGGTGTATTTGTGTGCATTCAATCTTCTGCTTGCCTTCCCCTTCGGTATTTTTTTTTAATGATTCTATCATTTTGTCATTCAAGCTGACTATTCTCTTTCTTCGGTGGTTTGTCTGTCTTATAGATAACTTCCGGTTATAGAAATATACGGAACGACTTGTCAACCACTTGAGGTGGTGATGGTTTGGAATCACTGCTGATCGTGTAAAGAACCTGTGATGGCGATTACAGGTCAGACTTCCTCTCATTCCTCTCTCCTATTTAATTTATTTTGATTTAATTCGGTTATTTAAAGGGGTGAGGCAGTCCTGCACTCAAGGAAGCTCATATATATGCTTGTATGTATATGTATGTAACTGAGTCATGGCTGGTGTTCCTTGGATGTCTTTATTCGTGTTTCATATTGTGTGTCTGAAGCTCATCGACTTTGGCCTGTTCTTGCCTTTTATGCCAGAATGGAGAGCTTCAAAACCTTTGTGAATACAAGAGTTGAAGCTTTGCATTGGAATTAATGACATTGTTTGAAAGGCGCCATTGACCCATCAAATGCATCTGACCAGGTGACTGGTACTCACATAACCCTGGTTTCAGATGTTCTTTTTAAAATGTTAACGCAAAAAATTTCTTTGACTATGCAGATGATGCCACAGGAACCAGTTGCCTGGACTCCGTATTTTTTAGAAACTTTCACAACATTGACTATCAGCTTATGAAGGGTACGCAACGCAGTAACTTGTCAAAGCCTGTAGTCAGAATCATTTTCGAAACGCATCATTTGGTGAAATTTAGTTGGCAGTCAGTAGTGTGAATGGGATACGTTTGCAGTGACTATTGCCTCGTATTATTGCTTGTGATATCCAAATGTTTAAATGAAGACTAAAATGTTGCATATCAAGAGCTTGTATCAAGAGTCTGACACAGTAAATAATGGACAATGGCCTTTGCAGGTACAAGGTGCCCTCTTCTAACTATGTTCAGTTGAGGTTACTAGCTCCAACGAAATTAACTAAATTTTATAAAGGATGTCAATCCAGAAACGTAATTACTGCAAACAGCCTTGCAAGGGAAGAGGAGAGGAGAGGAAATTAAGGCAAATGACTTGAACCAAGTGCAGTTACTTAGAATAGCATATTTTACATGAAGTGAGGTTAATGTTTAAAACGTAAACTCGTTTGGCTTAACGCTGCCCGAGTAAAACGACCATGTACATCAGCAACACGAAACAGTTCAAGATAGAAAGAAGACAAATTGTGTTTGTACATATTTAACAGTGCAATTTGTCACCGAATAGGAAAATAGTTGTTGGTTGCGAAGCATGAATTCAAGCTTCATAAGTAATTATGGATACTTAATGCATTTTAACTATAATAGCATTTTTTATAAGAAGTGAAGCTAGTATTTGGAAGATGTCACATTTAGCTTATTTCTGCCCAATCAAACGACCATTTATATCATCAACAAGAAAAAAAAAACCTCTTGGTTCTAACACCCAAGTGCAACTATTCGATGACCAATGATTAGAGTATTGGAAATGAAAGAATGATTAAAACATGACTGACCTGTGATACTGTCCGTGTGAAAATTTTGGAAAAAAACATATCTTGTCTATCTCATTTTCCTTAAAAATAAAACTCCAGTTAAGTAATCGGTTTGGATTTGTGTTGACATTGTGTGGGACATTGAATGGAAAAAGACATGTTTCCCCCAGTCGAAAGTTGGCAGTTTAGGGTCAGTTGAGAGTTGAGATTGAATGTAGAAGGGAATGAAACAAGCAGTAATCCCAATTACATGTCCTCTTCGAAAAACATTAAAACTTACATTTTGGAAAGAATTAACATGTACAATTCGGAAAGAATTAACATGTATTTGGAAAGAATCAATGTCGATGTACGTTTAAAGCGGCCACCTTTACCATATAAGGCCCCAAGTATTCTTCTGTGACAGCTGGTGATAGCTGATGCCATCACAATATAAAGCAGAACCGCCACAGAAGTACACCATGTATCACTATGTGTTAATAATTTTTCTGCCACTTAAAACATCTATTCACCGTACACACTTGTCCGATTTTCACATGGAGACCGCCAATCAGAAGGTGAGAATCTTGGCTTTCAGTCACGACTATTAGATCCATAATCCGACAAGTGTGTATGGAGAAAAGATGTTTTGTGGGCAAAAAAACACATTAACGCTAATAGCGATACAAGGTGTACCTTCTGAAATAGCAACTTTGAGTGAACACAGAAAGCACTCAAATCCAAATCAACTCCTCAAACTACACATTGTATCGCTTTTAGTGTTAGTGTTTTCTTCCCCACTTAAGACAAATTTTATCTGTGCACATTTGTCCGATTTCCCATTGGAGCCCGCCTCGACTGTCCAATTAACAGTCGGACAAATGTGCGCGTAGAAAAGATGTTTAAAGTGACGAAAAAAAAAATAGTACTAATAGTGATACATGGTGTACACCAATGTGTAGTATAGTAATGCATGTGCAGAAAACTCACATTAAAAAATCTAACAAATAAAACTCCTGAGATACACTGAAATTCAAGAGAACAAGAAACACCATTATTATTCCTAAATAACTTTTCAGGTCCTCCAGTTCCATCAACAAAAACATCAACAACAACGATTTCCTCAACTCAAAAGCATTTTCAAAATGGACTAAAGAACTTTTTAAGATAATTCCCTAAAAAGACAAACAGGATACAGAAATCCCGAAATAAATTCCCCAAGTACATCGCCAAACTCCTCGACAACAAAAATGTCTATTACATGTTACCAACAAATAGTCATTCCATCCAAAAACTTTGACACCATTATTCACAAAATTTAGTGAGAATCGACTCAGAAAAAAAAAAAAAACTTTGTTCCAACTGCGCTGACTCGAAAAGAGACATGTCTGTCCATTTTAGGCAAAAACCTGCACCTTCCTAAACCCTAAAACGTGGTCTCCCCCATGCCAGTTTTTAAAAATTATGAGCCGCCCAAAAACACCAAAACCTCGTGATTTTACAGACTCACTAATGCCTGATTGTTTCATTTTTCCTGAATCAAAAAAAAAGTCAAAGCAGTTTCCCTTTATGTTTCCTCCTGCCTCGTTTTCACGTCAGGCGGGATGTGACATCACATAGCGATCCTCGACCGGAGAAGAAAGAAAGAAAGAAAGAAAGAAAGAAAGAAAGAAAGAAAGAAAGAAAGAAAAAGGTGGTTCTAAAATTTCAAAATACAATGCTGCGGCGAGACCAAAAAAAAGGTCCACGAAAAACCTCGATTTCTACGCCTCCATACAGAATACAACCACTCAATAATGAGTCGAAAGGATAAATACCTTCTCCACTTTCTTCGATGTTCTTCCCCGGATCTCCGGTTCAAGCTCTAATATCTCCGAAATCACCGGTCCCAGGTCGCCAATCCACACTATATCAGTTACAATTACAAAATGAGTGACTATATAAATTATAAAGCCACATAAGGAAAATTAGTAAAAACTATATATCTCATGACACACATATAGGCATATATATATGCATAAATATGTTAGATCATGCACTGCATATTATGTATATTAGCCACCACGAAGGAAAAAAAAGAAGAGAAGTTCCTCCTCGCCTTGCATTCCAATTTGCTCCATGGACTCCTCTGCCGTTCTTTCCCTCACTCTCCCTCTCTCTTTCTCTTTCCACCTTTATGTCATACAGCCTCGTAAACTATTAGTAGTCTCCCGACCTACTCTTCTCCAACCTCCTTTTCCCCTTTCCACGCCACATAGAACGATTCCGTTTCCGTCCCATTTCTGTTTCCGTTCCCCTCCATTCCCTCGAAAAGAACACACTGCCAATCCGGAGACTGAACATATTGCGGAGGCATAAAATCCTCCGTTGCCATAAACTGATCAAGGAACAAAACTAACACGTTTTCGTCCGTTTTTGAATGTAAATCCCTCCAAAATAACGCCCAATCGTTCGCTTTTTTCCCTCTCATATTCTGAATTATCGAATGACTTATCACTACGATCGAATTCCCCTTAAAACCTTCCAGAGATTCCAAAACCTCAAGTAGTTCTCCTTCCCGGAAACTTCCGATTCCTGCTAAAGAGACGGAATTAGACACTCCTTCCCATCCTCCTCCCCTCCCAAAACTTTTTATTTCTACCTCTTTTTCTGGAAGCATCCCTGCAAAAAATAAAATAAAACCGAGACCGAGACATCCGGGTCCCTCTCCCAAACAAATAGACCTGATGGGATTGTCCATCTCCCCTCTTGCTTTTCCTTTTCCTATCCCTCTCTCTCCCTCCTCCATCTCTCCTTCTTCTGCACATTCTCCCACCTCTCCTCCCACTTCACCCTTCATAAAAAAACGAGGAAAAGATCCTCTCACTCTCTCTAAACTCCTCAAAAGTTCCATCTCTCTCTCCACAAACAGCCCACTAATATTTAAAAGACCGAACCCTCGATTTCCCTCCCTCTCTCCCCCTCTCTCTCCCTCCGCCAGCATTGCAAATTGCTGAGTCAGCGCAGACGCCTGGAACAACAAAACCCTCTCTGCCAGTCTGGCAAATGCTGACGTGTCTTTGGCGTTTACCAACTGTCCAATCAAAGCCTCCATAACAGAATCTCCTGAGCCTCTATTTCTGGTAAATAATCTTTTTCCTTTTCCCTTCACTCCTCCTCCGACTACTCCAGCCCCTCCAACTCCTACTACTCCTACCCCAAAAACAACGCCACCTTCTCTGCCTTCTCTCCCTCCAACCCCTGCACCTTCTCTCCATCCACCCTCTCTCCAAGCTCCCTCTCTCCCTCCTAGCTCTCCCCTAAACCTCCCTCCTCCTCCCAGTTGTACAGATCCGTACGGAGCAGGTTCCCTACAGCTCATCAAATGCTTCATAACCTCCTTTCTCTCCTCTCCTCCTCCTCCTCCTCCTCTTTCTCCCTCCTTCTCCTCCTCCTCTCTCCTCCTCCTCCTCCTCCTCCTCCTCCTCCTCCTCCTCCCATTGGCTTATTTCGAGTACTGACTCGGCGTGCCCTCTCCGGAGCCATCATCTGTTTCGCCGCTTGTCTTTTTCTGCTACCACTCATGTCTCCTCTCTCTCCTCTCTCTCCTCTCTCTCCTCTCTCTCCTCTCTCTCCAATGACTGCTCCTTTTCCCCAATTACTTCCAGAAAATTCCATTATACCCAAACGAGCTTCTCTCGACTCCCCAACCCTCTCCTCCCTTCGCCTCCCTCTTCTCAAATCCCTCATGTCCAAATCATCATCGAGTTCCATACTCGATCCCTCTCCCTCTCCCTCTCCCTCTCCTTCTCCCTCTCTCTCCCTGTTCCCATCCTCCCATTCTGTCACCTTTGTCACCATATTCCAATTTTCACCGACAAAACAAGAGTCTCTCTTCCCCTCATTTCCTCCTTCGTTCTCTCCCCACTCTCCCCCTCTCTCTCCCTTCCCCCCATGGTCTCCACCGTCGCTAAAGTCCCAAGAAAATCGCACGTTTCCTGGGGAAACTGGCGAATGGGGTTGTGCCACGTGTCCCTCTCCTTCCCTCCATCCGTTCGTCTCATTCCCGAGATGGAGAGATTGGAAGTCTCCCAGAAGCTTCGTGGAGCCGCTAGCAGACGAAGAACCGGCAGCCGAAAACATGCCACGTGGCCTCCCAAAATGCACTTCTGTCGGCGTCCTTTTCCTTGCTGACGTGTCAGCTGCCAGGTGGCATGCCCTCGCAGCTCCTGCCGTCGAACCCTTTGCTGACGTGGCATGCGGTGACGATGTGGGCTTTCTTGCTGACGTGGCATTTTTGGCTGGAGTGCAAATCGCGACGTCGGTGGTACTGGAAGCCTCCAATTGGTCGTCGAAAAATGGGTCCATTTGGAGCTGCAACGGAATGGTAACGGAAGAAACGGAGGCGGCGTCGCATAGAACACCCGAAGAATCTAACGGAAAGCCGGCCGAATTCTCACATAGAACCTGCGTGGGCGCTACATTGTCGTAGTGGACTGACGAGAGTGGCGGAGGAGGACGAATGTGGGTCGTCGAATGTGGAACGGAGGAATTCACATGCGAAGGTTCTCCGTAACGGAACAGTTTGTTTTGACACGTGTACGGCATTCCGTTACAGGCGTCCTGTCCGGCATTGAGGTAGCGGAGGACTTTTTCGTCGAGAGTCTCGGGCTCGGAGAGAGCCCAAATGGGACCGCCACTCAGGGTAAGCCACCGGCGCTGGGCCATAGGGGGTGGAGGGAGAGAGGAGGAGGGGAGAGAAGGGGAAAGGGGAGAGGGATGGGAGGGATGGAGGGATTTAGGTTTTGGGTAAGGGAGAGGACATTCAGGAGGAAAGGAGACTGGGCAGAGAGAGAGAGAGAGAGAGAGAGAGAGGGAGGGAGAGAGAGAGAGAGAGAGAGAGAGGTATTAATTGAGGAGATAAGGGAGGGAAAAGATATGCGTGTAATGAAAAGGAGGAAGAGATCCAGGAAGGGAGAAAGGAGAAAGAAAGAATATTAAAATAGAGACAAGGGATATGGAGAGAGAGAGAGAGAGAGAGAGAGAGAGAGAGAGAGAGAGAGAGAGAGAGAGAGAGAGAGAGAGAAGAGAGCTAGAACACTAATTGTAGGGAGAAAATGGAGAAATTTCTAAGTTATTTTGAAGTACCGGAGACTGAATCTGACGGCCGTCATTTCATCCGGCGGTAAACATGCAGTCACCGTCACAAAATAGAAGAGAGAGAGAGAGAGAGAGAGAGAGAGAGAGAGAGAGAGAGAGAGAGAGAGAGAGAGAGAGAGAGAGAGAGAGAGAGAGAGAGAGAGAGAGAGTGAGAAAGACAGGAGGGAGAAAAGAGAGAGGGAGAGGGAGAGAGAGAGAGAGAGGGGCAGGAAGGGCGAGGAGAAGACAAGAAAACGAGCCGGAATCAAGAAGAGTGTTGGGTTCCAGAGCCAGGTCTGCAGGAAACAACTGGGCTAAGAGGGAGAGAGAGAGAGAGAGAGAGAGAGCCGTACGGCGCCTCACTAGGGACCCTAGAAAAGCAGGATCCACGTGGACTATTTCTTTTCTGTGATTGGACGATATATTTAGGGTTTACGCGAACCACAGAGCGGTGATCAGACAGTCACTAAATGTCACATCACAGGCTACACGTGTGAAATAGTACAGTACGACTGTACGAATTGGTGAAGAAGAGGACACGCTGTACGATTGTAGTACACATGTTTCTAAAGAATTTTCTAGAGATTGCTTTTTTTTTTTTTTTAAGTTAGAGAAAAAAAAAGGAAAACAGAAAAAATATAAAAAATGGATGTGTGAACGCCTATTCAAGGCGGCTCCGTTTGGACACTCTTAGGTTAAGCAACGCTCGATCTAGCCGTCCGTATAGATCTGAAATAAATCGGACGGCTGTTAGCCGTACAAGTCTGTTCGTGCGAGGGCCTGAGGGGAGCTATGGTTTATATGGACGCGGCGGTCACCACCGTACGGATGTTGTCGGTGGCAGCCTGTATCAGCTACCGTTAAAATCGTACTTCAGTGATTGTACTTGCGTACGGTCAAGATCCTTGTCGAAAATATGGAAGGAGGTGCAGGTGACTTCCGTAAACGGCAATGGACAAAACTGTTGCCATTCGTGCTACTGTACAGAACTGCACTGTAGTCGGGGATCGGCTTCATTCAGTCCATTGGGCCGTTTTCCGGTCATAAGTTTATTGGACCTCGACGACAGCCGTTCGATTTTCGAATACCGTGAATCGGACGGCCGAATGTTTGATTTTACAAAGCGGGCCCTGGCGATAAGCTGGTACAGTACAAGGCTTTTCTTGTTTGGAAATATGTCGGTCGTACAATTTCAAAAGCCAGATATGCTTGGTCAGGATTGTCTGTACAGCTCTGCAGTCTGCCACGTAGGGAAAGTCAATGATTCTGGATCATGTCTGACAAGTAGCAACCGAAATAGAGTGAACGTGACGTGATGTTATTAAGGACCTCTGTACGGATTTACCTTACGGACATAAACATGCAGCACGTGTGAACGCGAATGCCAATAGTCGCAGAAGCATACATATATTCAGTCGCCGGGGTACATAATATTTCAGTCCACATTCATAGTTTACCGTAATGCTACATAAAAAGTTAAAAACGACTTATGGTACGCAGAAGACGACAACCGGACGGAAAACCTCGGTGTCTTTACACGTGTACATTACGTGATGGTGGATGATGTAGAAAGTTATCAAAAAGGAGTCAATTGAACGACGATTGTAGATTCTGCTACGTATTGACGGCCCCGATGGTACGATGAAGATTCAGAAAAGATGGGATACCCAATGCGAATGCATGGAAGGGACGAGTCAAAACTTGTCGGAAGTCGCAAGCTGCCGGTCGCCAAAAAAAAATTTCATCACTCTGCTATGGTGCCAGTTCATTGAGCCTACAGGACAAATCCACCGACACAGTTACTTTTTCCTGTTCCAACAGATTGCTGACGCAAGTATTCATCCAAGTTCTAAATAGTAAATACTTAAAACGACAAAAATAAGTAATTTAAACATGTGCACGAGCGCTAATAAGCGGTGATAATGCGAGCGATTCCTGGCGATACTGGAAAGTAATCGAAGTAAACGTACAGAAAACTGAGAAAAGTGAATGATTTTCAACAAATCGTAATTTTTTCAGTACAATAATATCGAGACTGGCCAGTATCGCCATCGATCACGTACTTATAACTACACCCTGAACCGCTTTTAGTGCAAATAAATTATACTACATCGTGAATCGCTATTAAAGCTAAGAAGTAATTAGTGTAGAAAAACAATTAGTGTTATTATCTCTATTGGAGTTTAAAGGCCTAACGCCAACAGAAAATAACGTTAATTAATATATCTAACAGTAATTTGGATACACATTCCCATAATTTAGCTGCGATAGTTTGTTTACACATATTCGACTCTTGAACATGTGAGAACATGTTCTCGCTATTTTCCCTCGTGTATATGATCGTGAATCAAATCTGAGTGCGCTATTCCGTGGCGACGCACTCAATTTGCCGAGTCGACGCCTTTATTTTACACTTATGTTATACGTCTGTACAAATTAATGAGCATTTTTAATGCAAACTAAGACATTTCGCACATTGTACTATTTAAAATAATCAAAATTATATCAATTAACGTTAATTAAACAAAATAATAGGGCCACCAATTCATCTTGAGGTTTGAGTGTCAAAATTTGGGGGCGCCGAATAAACGTTATAAACACTAATAACGATTCACGGTGTACGTTTTAAAGAAAGTTGTTTACGCGAATTAAACCATTTCTATATTAACTTAAAGAACAAGTTTAGTATTATTAGTTATATTTTGATTCGAGGGTCAAAATCCAGGGGCGCAGATATAGTGTTATTAACAGTATAAGTTATTAACGTTATACTTGTCAATAAGCCATAGTATTTTTTTCTTAAATTGTTGTACAGAGTAACGTAGCTTTCAAGTTACCTCGTTAACAATCATAACATTTAATTGCAAAACATCATAAAAGACCTTTGTTTATTAGTCATGTGTACGAATGTTAATGGAGAAAAAAAAATACTTAATCGCTTACAACTAATTATAGTCAACTTCGTAAGCATGCCTTGTTTAACGATGTTCTATTTTTTGACCTATAAGCTAGTTATAAAATTTATTTTTCAGTTTTCTTTCATCATACAAAACTTATACCTTCTCAAATTTAAAAGATGTTAAACTTAGAGAAAAGAAAAAACATAACATAAACGATGCTTAAAACAACTTTTGAATAATACGCATATTTAAAACAGGGCAGCGATAATACAAAGCTTAAGTTGACTTAGGGGCACGTGGTCAGTCGCGCTATCTACCATTATATGTTACTTTCCGTTATTTTGTGAGTTTTTCTCGACAAAAACCGTTATAGCAACATTGTTACGGACACCAATATGTTTAAGCAATATAGTTTTATAAAAAAAAATACTTTTATTGTTTAAACCTCCAGTTTAAGTTAAAGCACTCATCATGATGTGTTTATTTTAGTTATGCATTTTTTTTGGCTTGTATAAAACCATTATACACATAACTTTCCGCTTATGTTTTCTAGTCATTCTCAATGGTTTATTTTACAATACCTTTAACAATCACACAACATATTTTTTACGTACAACAAACGTGAAAGTGTATACATCGTCATTTATTATATTGTTAACGTGATCGCAATATGACCTTGATAAATGACATAGTTCAAAATGCTAGACGTATTATAAAAGGCGAAGTATAAACCATGATCAAATATAAGTTACCACATATAACCCCACTAATATCCATAAAAATATACATTTCGTGCTAAAACTATCTTATGTTTATTCAAAGCTTTGAACTATACCAAAAATAATATATATTGACCTTGTGCGATGCACGTTATTGTGGTATGAGATATGAATACTTTATTATTAAAGGAGTGTAGCCTAAAAGACTAAAAGGAAAAAAAATCAGTCGATGTGTTTTTTAGGTTTTCAAATGTTCATAACGATATTTCAACAATTTTATTTGCATTTTTGCTATGAAGTAATGAGAGTTGGAAGACTTTATACATCGTCTTTCACCATTGTTTTCAAGTTTATAACGTCATCATGTATATTTTTATATTTGACCAGCCTAAACTTGTACCCTTAACGTACAAAACACGTCGAGTAATGACAATCGTCGACGTCATAAACTTTCACCATATTAGTTTGTACGATTAGATAATGTTGCCATAATTTAAAAAAGGCTCTATATTAAAGCCACGTTTTTTTTGTTATTTGATAGACTTTGTTTAAAGTATAATGGAAGTTTAAGGATCATTTTAATTTTACTAATACAACGTTATTACTAAAAACACATTGTTTATCGACACCTATTAACTAATTGAGAAACAAAAAAATGTTATGTCACAAAAAAATAAATTATGACATTTTATTTAAGTTAAAAATACTTAAGATGATCAAATACATCAATTTTTTTTAAACATTATATCATATTTTCAAGAATGATAAAAAAAATGCTTATATTTGTTTCCCTATACATATTCATTAACATTTGTTATTCACACTTGTTGTTTATTTTGATTTACGACCAAGTTTTAAAATATGTGGATGTTTCCAAATGTATCGAGTATAACCCAATTGGTTGTAAATTGAATTGTATAAAACGAAAGCCATCCAAAGTGGTTTGTACTCTCACCAAATAATAGTGTCGTAAAAATGTGTATTTCTATAAACATAAAAAAAAAATATTGCGTAAACGTTATTTGTTTTCAACATCTTTAATGTCCAAATAGTAGTGTTGTGTATCGGCAATAAATTTATCGCGATAACACCGCTACCGATAGTTATCGGTTGTCGAACGCTCAGGGGTCCCGATATATTGCTCCGAGACCATTAAATTCCTTATCGGCGATAACTGGAAAAAATATAGTGCGCTATATGTAAAATATTGTATTATATTTTCACTTTATATAGCGCCGCATGCCATGTGTAACAATATGTTCTGTACTCTGTGTAATGGAACCCAGATAGTTCATAGTTTTTTTCGGAAAGGGCGAAACCGCCAAAGTGTTTTTGCAGCAACCAACGGGTAAGTTTTAGTAATATTTTTAGCAGTGTGGAATTTTTTTTTTTATCGTCCCATACTGCCTGGTTGGTCAATTTGAGGCTTTATGTAGTGTGGCCTTCAAAATTGCATACGCTAACATGATAGATAGTTAGTTGTGTTATGGGCTTTTCATGTGAAAACTTAGATCGCTACTTTGATCAGCGACCGTGCGTTCGTCCAAATCTGAAAATTTTAAATAAAAATACCTCAAAACTCACATAATTTTGTCTTTGTCCGAATGTTTTTACAAGTGTAGACATGATGTTTAATTCTTTATCGATCGATGTGCAACTCAACCCTGTTACTATTTTTTTTTCATTTTGAGACCCCTACAATATGGGTCTTAAGGTCATATCGTATGTTTTACATATAATAAGCATATTGTATGGGCCTACTTTCACCTACTTTTGAACTATGGTATAAAACGAAAACCATTCAGAGTGGTTTGTACTATCACCAAATAATATCGTGAAAAGGTGGATTTATATAAACAACAAAAAAAAAGATATTCGGTAAACGTTATTTGTTTTAATGTCCAAATAGAGTAACAAATTCGTTGTTACACATTGGGACTAATTTACACATCTTTTGGTTCTTCCATGAAATTTTGTTAATTTTGTTTACAACGCCAAAAAACGAATGGTGATTGGCCATAATTTGACCTGCTTCCATCAAATGGGTCCACTAGTCGGGTCATTTTCTGAAAATGAGTGTTTTGATTGGCCATATGAGCCCTAATAAACCTCTAAGGCTAATAATTACTTGACGTGAACAGCGACACGAAGCGAGTGGCTGAAACATGTTATCCCATTCGAATCTCCGACGTTCAATTTGAGCCTTCTTCTTGCCTTGGGATTAACACTTATTTTTGCGTTGTTGCCTGTCTTTTCGTACGTTTCATTTGAAATAATTCATAGTTGTTCATAGCGATTAGTGTGAACGTTTCAATCGTGACAAATTATACGTAACGAACGTATTGAAAGTTTTGAACAAATCGCAAAAAATCGTTAATGAATGTTCATCCGTACAATTTTGTACAGTTAAAACAAAATTATTTTTAGGAATAGCGCAGTTTGTAAGTTTTCCGTTAAATGAGCCCTAAAGTATTATAAATATTTAAATAAATATGACATTCCAAGTGGTATCAAAATTCCTTCATCAACTCGTAGCGGAGAATGTGATAATAGGCAACGTCAGAACCTCTGGCACACCCGGGTTCGAACGTCCACAAGGCCACATTTTTATAAAAAATCGCATGTTTGAGCCTATCTGACTGGCAACCATGGCCACCTTCTCTCTGCCTTCTCTCTTGCTTTCTCTCTCTATCTAGCAGACAGCACACGACTGCAACAAAAAGTAAAGTACAAACCATGTACAAATGATATTTTTCACATTAAGCATTGCACGATATAAAAAAAACAAAATATTAAAAAAATATCAATCATATAAATCCAAAAAAAAAAACATCTTTTTCATCTATCTCTACTCTAAATCCTCTTCCCCTACATCAACGTTCATGATGTTTTCATCTAAACCCTCTTCGCCTACCATATGCAACCTTCACGTGCTCCCACTCCTCTCCTCGATTTATGGGAATGGTTGCGTTTGTCGAAGTCTGAAAGAGAGGATTGTAAAAAGCTTGGGAGGGAGGAGGGTAGGATACAGGGAGGCGGCTTCCTTGCGGTTTCGTTTTCAATATTTCATGGTGGCTTCTTTCAATTTTTTTTGAAGAAGACGCCCATACAATTTTCAAACTTACCGCGCAAAAATAGTGTGACGTTTCAACGTCTCTTTTCGAAAATGTGCGTACATTTTCGATGAAGAGACGTACAAGTTCCGTGATATTCCTGTTCAGTTCACTAAACAGAATGTACCAATAACTATGACGTATCTTTTCCTCGAATTCGGTACATTTCCGTAAAAAAACCGTACATATTACGGAAAATATTGTACTTTTCCCGTAAATTGTCAGTTTCAGTTGAAGTAAACGTTTTTTTGCGATTTTCAAAATAGTCATGAATTATACTGCTCTAATCAGAAAATTTGAAAAATCGCACGATTTGAACAACACTTAAATAATTCCTTTATTATAAATATAAAATTATAAGTCCAATCGTGGGATAAAATACTGGAATTCCGATAGCATGGAGATATGCATTCACTTTGATTAAACTATTTGTTAAAGAAAGATGGTTTTATTTTACTAAAGCATCAGCTATGCTACGCAAATGCAAACAAATATAGACATGATATTCACGAATAAAAAAAGGGAAACATTATGAAGTCCAAACTAGGTAGAAATAGAAAAAAAAAATGATGTTGCTACGGAAAAATAAAACTAAAAAGAAGCGCAAGGCGCCACTGCAGCAGATTATATAAATACCTAATGTCTTTTCCCGTGCGATATACCGTAGAAATAAAACCATAATGATATTTTAGGAAATCAAATCAATTAGTGTTTCCAGAAAATCAGGAGTTGTGCGAGCAATATTTTCCGATTGTTCGAGTCTTCTTCGGGACTTGCGGGATTTCAGGGATCGTACGCGAAAGGCGTCAAAAGTCAAAACTCCTCGCCTCGTAAATCTCGCAAGTCGCAACAATTGACAGGGAGGCCCCTGTGACCAGTTTCGTCAGATTTCACAAAATCTGCAGACAAGAAAGACTCATTTTTCAACCAGTATGCTCCCTGACAAACAGTACAGTACCACCGCGAATCGTTATTAACGTCAAAGGTTTTTTTTCGTCACTTAAAAATTCTTTCTCCGTACACACTTGTCGGGTTTTGGATCTGACGGTTGCGATTGAAAGGTAACATTCTCAGCTTCCGATTGGCGGTCTCAAATTGAAAATCGGACATGTGTGTACGGGAAAAAGATGTTTTAAGTGGCGAAAAAAGCCTTTGACGCTAATAACGATTCGCGGTGGTACTGAAGCCTTATCTGCCAATCAAACAAGAAGCTATCAGTTTCAGAAAGTACAGAATGTCAGACGCGTTCTGTGAACAATGTCCGTCCAGATCTGCTACTACACCGTGAATCGTTATTAGCCTTATGTACGCTATATCAGCACCCCAAAATTTTGACGTTGATACCTTAAACATAATAGATTACACTATTTAAGGATGTGGACTATATTACGCCACGTCTCCTTGCACTAAATTAGAATGAATGACGCTAAATTTTTCTTTACACTAATAATTTCTATACGCTAATAACGATACATGGTGTAGCTCTCATGTACGCTTTATAAAATGTCGGTGGAGACATTTTGACGTTTGGCGTGTCGGTGGAGTACTCACCAAGAATTTGATGCTGAAATTGTACGGATGTCAAATTCCATCAACGGACAACCAACTGTAACAGTGTAGTACTTCAATGAGTCGACTAATTCTGGTAGAGAGGTGGTTAAACACTGTTCACTGTTGACAAAACAGTTTGCTTGAAACTGTTTTGGGCTTTTGGCAAATTTCTGGCGATCTATAGATCAGTTAACACCTTACCCATGTGCGGACAAAATCAGTCGCACGGCACTTTCTGTTGAACATTTTAAATTGGAAAAGTACGCGTGGGACTGGCTTCGCCGGTTCGCCAAAACTCCAGATCTGTTGCGATTTGCTTTGAGCGCCGCAAACTCGATCGATAATAAAAAAATAATACAGATTTTCAATGATGACAACTGTTTTCTGTACAGATGACAGCTGTGTGCATGGACGGGCAATTTATCACTAGATCAAGAGGCAGTTTCTGCCAGCTGGTAAGAGCCGGCCACGGTTTGTCACAAACAGCCTGCGGCCAAAGATGTAATTCGCAGGCCGTCACCATCCTGTCAAGACAGTCAAATCAGAGGCCGCAAAAGTCAAAATTTTACATAACCGAAACCGACCGTTTTTTTTTTTCAAAATCTGAGTAACCGACTCCCGACGGAGTTATGTCACGCTCCAAAATTGTTAACCGTTAATAGACCGGCGTTTACGAAAATAAAAGTTAACCGAAACTCGATTTCTCGCGACTAACCGTACCCGCCCGTAACAGAAAAAGTACAAAAAAATCTTAGTTTTTCACAACGTATGAATAGGCCAATAATTACGATTTGTCGCGTTCCCTAAAGTTTGCGAAATGTAGTGTTACAACCGTGTCAGATTTGCGACGCTAATCATGATGTCACGTACTTCCACGATACCAAAGAGTACAAAATACAATAATGTTGGATTGTATGAACAGTACAAATTTTTCAGTTTTTTTCGTTTTTAGCTTGACCGACGGTAACCGACTTTTTTTTTCTTATGGTGAATCAACCGACCGCGACCGCCCGACCCCCAAAATTTGGCAACCGAATCCGTTCCGGATCCGGCACGGGCAGTCGGTTAACGGTCGGTCACGGTTTCGGTTGACCGTTTGCGACCTATGAGGCACATCCTAAGCACCAGACCAAACCGTATCGGTTTTCGACGATTTTTTACGGAAGTACAGTATTTTTACTTGCGTAGTACACCGTGTATCGCGGTATTAATATTCTTTCCGTCTCTTAAAACATTTTTTCTCTGTACAAAACCGTCGAACTGTTGATATGACGGCTACGATTGAAATTTAAGATTCTCAGCTTCCAATTGGCGGTCTCAAATTGAAAATCAAACAAGTGTGTACGGAGAAAGATGTTTTGAGTTGGCAAAAAATATTTACCCTAATAGCGATTCAAGGTGTAGGGGATAGGCGTATTTTGATTATTTTCACGAGCGAAGTCCACGGTCTATTTCAAACATGCGTTACTCCGTGGGTTTGGTTTCTATGGAGCGGCATTCCACCGCATGAAAAGTGTCGTAAAACTCGCCCAGGCTCGCTGTTTGGTTCGATTGGGATCACGCGCTGGACAGTGGATACGCATTGTTTTTCACTTAGGAAATGTACGGTCGATGTTAAAACGCTGTCCGAAAAAGTAAAAGGTTATTTTCCTTCTTTCGTATACAAAAGTGGTATATGTAATATAAATCTTTCAATCGTATGTTCGTTATTGTGTCAGTAAATGTGTACATTACACTGCCCATCGTTATTGACCTTAATAAAGACTATCCAAAGAGTGTAATTCAATAACTCAAAAATAGTGTTAACCATAATTAATTAAAAGAGTGTGGTTTAACCAACCACTTCTATAAAGTAAATTAGTAATAAGCATTTTGGTTAAATCATTGCAATCACAACATTGCATGGTACTAGAAATGAGGTTATTTATAGTGTTATATGGGTCTATATGTAAGTATATTGAATATCACGCTTCGTCAAGCATTAACAACAACTTAGGGACAACAACAGTGCATGGATAGTGCTTCTTACAATAACAAAAAACAAATATAATTATTATGTAATGTAATTATTGCATTCATAAATACAAAAAATATAATTATTATGTAATGTAATTATTGCATTCATAAATACAAAAATAGAAGTTGTTGCGACTTGAAATTAAGTAATATCGTGTGAGGAACTCCTAACTTATCGCTCTTAGTCACTAATTGCAGCATATGATGCGCTAATAATCCTTAAAAAACACACGATGGTAGATTTTATACAAATCAATAAAATGGCGTGGTACGATAACGATTACCGTGTTCTCTAAAAAATATTCGTCTTTTTGCCATGATTGATTATCTTCATATGTTAATGTCAGCATTTCAAAATGCTTTGAGAAACGTTGATTGGATGACAAGAAAAGCAGCTGCAGAGAAACGTGGACAAATTGTGTCTGACATGGTGCGTCTTATTTTAGTAATTACAAGTCCACCACACCTTGTATCGCTATTAGTGTTAATGTTAAATATCTTTTCTCCAAACACATTTGTCCGATTTTCAATTTGAGACCGCCAACTGGAAGTTGAGACTCTTACCTTTCAATCGCAACCGTCAGATTAAAAATCGATCGATTTTGTACGGAGAAAAGATGTTTTGAGAGACGAAAAGAATATTAACACTAAAAGCAAATCTCAGTGTACCTTAGAACCATCGAAAATTGTCGCTCTGATAAGGTGCTTCTCATAAGGTGCCATGCCATTATATTTTGTTAGATAAAACAATGTTGAGCCCAATATGTAGATCATAGTTTTTGGATTCGTGCGAATTTTTCATAATTTACGATTCCTACACATTACTCGCGAGTTTTGAACTTTTTGTTAAAATTCGCTTAGTACTTCTGTACGGAAAACTGAAGAGAAACTGTACGGAAAAATGAACGGCAAATGTACGGATAAATATACGGAATTTTACATAAAGAGTCGTTCTACAGTTTACGCACGGTAAGTTTAAATTTATGTACACCTGTCCTTTTCTACAAAGAAGCCACCATTAAAACTCCTCTACAAGGAAGCCGCCATTGCTGACGTCACAAAAAAAGCCACTAAAACTGCCATTGAAGCCGTTGTGGAAGCATTTACAAACCTCGACTCGACCGAAGCAACGATGACAAGAACTCAAAGAGTAGAGTGGGAGCACGTTAAGGCTCCAGACGGTGGGCTTCTTGGGGACTCTCACAGAGAGAGAGAGAGAGAAAGAGAGAGAAAGAGAGAGAGAGAGAGGGGGGGGGGGGAGAGAGAGATGATAGGATCTTACACAAAATGCAGAGTGCAAGATTACAGCTGTAGCAAAAAAAACAAATCAGACGAGAGAGAACTGTCCACGAAAGCCAATATATTTCATGGACATTTTCTCCCAGAAAAAGATTAAGTTTCCCTCCCACTAAGCTGTAGTAAATAGTACTCCAAGTGAAACGTCACACTATCAAATAATAAAAACCAAACGAAACATAAAGTACGCACGAAGCGTCTACCAATCAAAACACGTCATCACGCAAAACAACATAAAACTAAAGTACAACACAAATGTATACCTAAACGTACAACCCAAACAAACCCGTACAAACCAAACGACAATTGTACCTGGTCGTCACAAAACCGAATCTATGCGAGACCAGGAATCTACGAAAGGATCTAAAAGACATAATGACGCAAAACCAACAAAACGACCCACTAAAACAAAACAACAAATTATCTAGCCGCGCGACAGACCGCGACAGCTGATTACAACATTGAATCTAACAATCCCCCTCTCAAAGTTGTAATCATTACACCACTCCTATTTTAGGTCTTCCCCTCACAAGTACATCATGACTCGCGGCTTTCGTCAGCATATCCGCGGCTTCCTCCAACGTCGAAACGCACAAAAATTCAACCTCCTTAGCAGTGACCAAACCGCGTACGAAGTGCCACTGAATCCTGATATGCTTTGTCCTTTTGTGAAATACAGGATTCTTCACCAATCCCATCGAACTCATACTGTCAGAAAATATTCAGAAGAGACACAAATGCCAAGAAACGTGGAAGAATTACAGTACGAAGAGCCTTTCGAGGAAGAAGATCTGATCGAAGATGTTGATGCAGAGGGTGGATGCTACTATAAGTTCCCGGTATCACCCCGGAAAACTCAACACGTTTCAACGAAGATTACTCGCATCCGAGTAATAAATTGGATGATCGCCTACAAACAAGCCAACGAAAAAAAAATCATCATTCCGAGGACCATGAAGAAGTTCCCTGAACACTTCACCACTGGAGACTACAGATGCAGTAAGTGTTTCTACCATTCCCTTTTTCCATTATCGCATACATCTCGGCTGTTTACATGCTTTGGCACTCGCTCACGACGTGCAATCACTAATCCACTCCCTCTCTCCCCATTCCCCTCTCTCCCTCACCCTTCTTCTCACCCCTCCCATTTTGTCTCACCCTCTCGTCCAATTCCCTCTCCCTCTCCCTCTCCCTAAATCGACACTCTCTCTCCCTTTCCCCTAAATCGGTCTCACTCTCCCTCTCCCGCCCTACATTTGTCATCTCTTTATCCTCCACCTCTCCCTCTTCCTTTGAAATTCTATGGGCTCCATTGCCCACAGAATTCGCATATCCAAAAGAAGCTAATCTAGATAGTGCCGACTCCAATTTGATATAAACCCAAATGAATGATCCCTTGACAATCAAAACCCCAATACACCTTCACCTCTGTGAAGAGAAGACCTTCTGTGTGCTCAGTTCCACCACAGAATGGAAAGCTTGAATATGTGTTTTGGACAATATTCCCCACATTGAATTTCCCACTAAATAAGTGTCACCCTTGCACGCAAAGACTTTGACCGACCACACCCCTGTGTAGCTTAGACTCCCCTGAGTCCGCAGCAAAAAGAATCACTGAATTTGCTCACCTGAGCATTAAGTTATGGCTGGTCAAAGATGACCTTTATAGTTACAAGCTCTTTAGAGAGAGGTACCTAAATATTACCAAGTCTTGGTCTGCCTACTCACGACTACCTACTACAAAACCCTAGTCCAATAGGAACACTATATTGTACAAAAAGGTACAATGGGCGATGTACTTATTGTACGTCCATTGTACGACAAGGTCTACAAGGTGACACCTGTCAAATCGGAAGCCATGGTTCCTCGTTCTATCTTCTCCGGTATCAAATAATGTGGCGCCACGTGGCACTGCGTGACGGTATCTCCGTATGCCACCAAAAGCTCACTTCGCGTGGCGGTTATAATGTCGGCCGTCCGATCAAAACATATTTTACACGGTTCAGATTCGCGTACATGCATGAATTGCTCCTTTTGGTTAGTCTGCTGTTAATTAGTTGTTGCGTTAATGTTTAAATATCTTTGAAACCCTTCACGTGTATCGTTTCGACAACGCCTTAGTGGTTAAGACGTACGACTATACATAAGGCCCCAAAACCAGATTCAAATCTGGACTAAAACAACATTTTTGTAAAATATCCTCTATTTCAAAATCTGCCACTTTCTAAATATGGCGGCATTCATGGCGTGCCTTTGATCCTTACTCTCTTTCTTTAAAGTAAAAATAAAATAGAGAAGTGAACTATTAGTTACCTCTTTTCAACACTCTATTTGTTTTTTCAATACAAACCTAAAAAATACATAAATTTCAACATCCTTAAATCGGCACTCTCGCTCTCACTCTCCCTCTCCTTTTCCCCTAATATTTCCATCTTCTTATCTTCTCCCTCTCCCTCTCCCTCTCCATATCCCTCTCTTTCTCCCTCTCCCTTCTCTCTCTTTCACAATTCCCCTCTCCCTCTCCCTCTACAAAATCTGTCCACTCCCTTTCTTTCTCTCTCCCTCTCCTTCTCCCAATCCCCTTCATATGCCCTCTCTCTCTTTCTTTCTCCCTCTCCCTCTCCCCCTCCCTCTACCTCACCCTCTTCCTCTCCCTCCCCCTCTCCCTCTACCTCACCCTCTCCCTCTCCCTCCCCCTCTCCCTCTCCCTCTCTCCAAAATCTGTCCTCTCCTTTTTCTTCACTCTCTCCCTCCCTCTCCCTCTCTTCTCCCTCTCCCTCTCCCTTTCCCTTTCCCTCTCACTCTCCAAAACCTGTCCACTCCCTTTCCTTCACTCTCCCCCTCCCTCTCCCTCTCCCTCTTCCTCTCCCTCTCCCTCTCCCTCTCTAAAATCTTTCCACTCCCTTTCCTTCTCTCTTCCTCTCCTTCTCCCACTCCCCTCCATATGCGCTATCGCTCTCCTTCTCCCTCTCCCTTTCCCCTAAATCGCACTCTCCCTTTCCCCTAAATCGGCACTCTCCCTCTCTCTCTCCTCTCCTTCTCCCCTCTAACTCTCCCTCTCCTTCTCCCCTAAATTTGTCCTCTTTTCCCTCTTCCTCTTTCTCTCCCTAAATCGACACTCTCTCTCCCTCTCCCCTAAATCGGTCTCCCTCTCCCTCTTCCTGTTGTTCTGACACAACTAGTGGCACTGAAGATGAAGAAGATGCAGCAGTAGTCATCGTAGAACAAATCAAGAGAGGAAGCTTCCACAAATACCAATGGCTGAACAGAAACTTTGACAGACTATAACTTTCTGAAAAACGCTCCAAACGTCCTGCAATTTTGCCACATTGTAGCTAACATAAAAAGAAACACACACACCAAATTTCAATCAATTCCGCTCACAAATCTGTGAGATATGTAGAAATGAAATTACATAAAACTGAGTGTACAGTTTTCATATCATTTGTTCCTAAAAATCAAATTCACTAAGTCCTACTTTTATACACCGAAACTACACTAACCTGTACGGAGGCATTCCAGCCGTACATCTAACATTCTACCACAAATATTTACACCGAAGTTAAGACAACGTAAAGTGATAATGATCTAGTCACGCCTCGTCACTATTTGTTGGCGGCGGCTGTCACCGGTCCGATTAGAGGATTTGGCACCGTAGAATTGACTTTACGAAGTCCAGTGGTCCTGCCGAATTTCCGTACGTCCACGGAGGACATACTCACGCATTCTCCCAAGTGACGACACGTGTCCCAAGTGTGAATGAACCGTGAACTCCCAACTTCACTGTCACACTAATTTCGGTAAGTATTGAACCGAACTCAACCAAAAAATAGCTTAAGTCCTGAACAACTCTCTCTCACAGCTGAGGCATAAAGATGACTAAAGCTTTCTAAAAACAACACTTCCCCCCCCTAAAAATTTCCTCTCTTTTTCCTCTTCCTCTCCCTCTCCTTAAGTCGACACTCTCGCTCTCACTCTCCTCCTCCCCTACATTTGCCATCTCCTTGCCTTCTCCCTCTCCCTTTATCTCACTCTCCCCCTCTCCCTCTCCCTCTCCAAATTCTGTCCACTCCCTTTCCTTCTCTCTCCCTCTCCTTCTCCCTCTCCCCTCTATATGCGCTCTAGCTATCCTTCTCCCTCTCCCTTTCCCCTTAATCGCACTGTCCCTTTCCCTTAAATCGGCACTCTCCCTCTCTCTCTCCCTCTCATTCTCCCCTATCACTCTCCATCTCCTTCTCCCCTAAATTTGCCCTCTTTTCCCTCTTCCTCTCTCTCTCCCTAAATCGACACTCTCCCCCCCCTCTCCCCTAAATCGGTCTCACTCTCCCTCTCCCCCCCCCTAAATTTGTCCTCTTTTTTTACTCTTCCTTTCCCTCTCCTTTAAATCGGCACTTTCGCTCACACTCTCCCTCTCCTTATCCCCTACATTTGCCATCTCCTTGACTTCTCCCTCTCACTCTCCCTCTCTCTCACTCTCCCCCTCTCCCTCTCCCTCTCCAAATTCTGTCCACTCACTTTCCTTCTCTCTCCCTCTCCCCTCCATATGCGCCCTCGCTATCCTTCTCCCTCTCCCTTTCCCCTAAATCAAACTGTCCCTTTCCCCTAAATCGGCACTCTCCCTCTCTGTCTCCCTCTCCTTTCCCTCTCTCCATCTCTCTCTCCTTCTCCCCTAAATTTGCCCTCTTTTCCCTCTTCCTCTCTTACTCCCTAAATCGTCACTCTCTCTCCCTCTTTCCCAAATTAATCTCACTCTCCCTCTTCCCCCCCTAAATTTGTGCTCTCTTTTTCCTCTTCCTCTCCCTCTCCAAAATCTGTCCACTCCCTTTCCTTCTCTCTCCCTCTCCTTCTCCCTCTCCCCTCTATATGCACTCTCGCTCTCCTTGTCCATCTCCCCCTCCCTCTCCTTCTCCCTCTCCCTCTCCCTCTCCCTCTCACTCTATCCAAAAAATTTATACCCCCTTTCCTCTTCTCTCCCCCTCCCTTTCTCTCTCCCTCTCCCTCTCCCTCCCCCTCTCCCTCTCACTCTCTCCAAAATCTATCCATTCCCTTTCCTTCTCCCTCTCCCTCTCCCTCTTCCTCTCCCTCTCTCTCTCCCTCCACCTCTCCCTCTCACTCTCTCCAAAATCTGTCCACTCCCTTTCCTTCTCTCCCTTCCCTCTCCCTCTTACTCTCCCTCTCCCTCCCCCTCTCTCTCTCCCTCTCTCAAAAATCTGTCCACTCCCTTTCCTTCTCCCTCTCCCTCTCCCTCTTCCTCTCCCTCTCCCTCTCCCTCTCCCTTCCCCTTCCCCTCTCCCTTATCCTCTCCCTCTTCCTCTCCTTCTCCCTCACCCTCTCCCTCTCACTCTCTCCAAAATATGTCCACTCCCTTTCCTTCTCTCTCCCTTCCCACTCTCTCTCCCTCTCTCTCTCCCTCTCTCTCTCCCTCTCTCCAAAATCAGTCTTCCTTTCTTTCCCTCTCCCTCTCCTTCTCCCTCTCCCTCTCCCTCTCCCTCTCCCTCTCCCTCTCCCTCCCCCTCTCCCTCTCCCTTCCCCTCTCCCTCTCCCTCATCCCCCCCTCTCCCTCTCACTCTCTCCAAAATGTGTCCACTCCCTTTCTTTCTCTCTCCCTCTCTTTCTCCCTCTCCCCTCTATCTGCGCTCTTGCTCTTCTTCTCTATCTCCCTTTCCCCTAAATCGCACTCTCCCTTTCCCTAAATCGTCACTCTCCCTTTCCCTAAATCCTCACTCTCCCTCTCCCAAAATCTATTCATTCCCTTTCCTTCTCTCTTCCTCTCCCTCTCCCTCTCCCTCTCTCTTACATTGGCGCTCTCACTCTCCTCTCACTTTCCTTTTTCTCTTAATCGACACTCTCTCTCACTCTCACTCTCTTTATACTCTCCCTCTCCCTCTCCTTTTCCCCTAAATTTGGACTATCCCTCTCCCAAAATTTGTCCGTTCCCCTCCCTCTCCCTCTCGCTCTCCCTCTCCCAAATGTTCACGTTTTCATTCATCTCTCGTTATTGCGTTCCAATGCAGGGTATCAAAAGGCAAGCAGGTGGTGGTTGGGAAGGAATACCATACTACGAGGTATTCGGGAAACAACAAGAACATTGTCCACTTCGGGGTTTGGTAGGCAAAGCGTGGCTGTCATGAAGGCCTTACCAGGAAGGGGAAGGAAGGAATTGCCATGGGTGACGATTGTTCACGAGGAATTGGTACAAGATTTTTAAGATACAAGAAAGCGGGAATGAAATTGTCGGCGAGTATTCTTAAGGAGATAGTTGCAGACATAATTGACGGGCTGAGAAAAGATTATAAACCAGAGTTTTTTGACAAAGTGGGAGAAGAAATAGCGATTCAAATAACAAAACGGTGGTTATAAAAGTTCCAAGAAAAATATAACATAGTAACCCGTGCTCAAAAGGGAAAGTTACAATTGAGTGCGGAGAAGGAAATACATATCGAGAAGACAGTGGCATACCACATGGCTGTGTTGAAAAGGGGTTTTGAATAGGGTAATTTTTCAACTTTTTTCCCACCTATTTCATCGTCATGTGTTGTGTCGTTATAAAATGTGCTTGTGGAACTTAATAAGTGTAATTTGCCTATTTTTTGCACTTGATGTAATTAGTTGTAGGAAATGGTCTATTTGGTTTGTACCTACTTATGATGTTGCGGGTGTTGTTGTTTCAATGGGTGCTTTGTGGGAATTCGGCTTGTTCAATGAGAACGTGGTGGAGAACATGCATGAAACTCACCTCGTCGTGAACATGGATAATGGACGACATGGCCTAAAAGTCGACACATGTCATATATGGGTTCGGTCCCGTAATCCCCGGGGATGCCGCGATCCAACATAAGCGGCTTATCACTCAAAGACGGGAAATGGGAAGAAATAATGCTAAGACCCGGATTATAATGCATAATCATGAAATGGCGCAACCATTTTGAAGGTGATGAGGTGCCACTTCCCACCGAGAGGGCAAGGGATCTCGTCCGAGGCATACAAACGGTCGACACCCACGAGGATGACTTTAGCGACGAACGTGGCTTAGAGGACTTTGGAATATGACGAGCCATTGTTAGAGCTAAGAATTACTTAATGGAATGAGAGGGCGGGAGTTATCAACTTTTTTATAATAGTGTGGTTTGTTTGTATTGTTTTTTTATAGTTTTTAGTTTGATGTGATAGATTATCTTACATTTCACTGAGGTAGAATGCTGGGTAAATTGTATTTTGTGGCACCATCAATGATATTGGAACCTTTTTATCAATTTTATAAGAGTATTTTTGTCAACCCCCTAAAGATTATTCATTGTCATGAGGATGTACATTTGAAAATGGAGAATACATGACTGTGTTAGGGCTTGCATTTTCCCTTAGACCGCAGAATTGCCATGAGATGGACCCTCTTTTTTTCCCAAAAAAAATACATTATATTGCATAACGTTTGTCTCTTGCCCCATCTGGTGTATACCAGCGACGACACAGCTTCGTCGCTGAAAGGTTGTTTAGTAATTGAGCGTTAAATGATGGGCCCATTTCCGGTTATGAGAATGAATATGGCAAATCCACCCTTTCACCGACGAGGTTGTGACGTCGCTGTACCCAATCCGCGGTGAGAGAGCCTCGTCGTTAAATGATGAGGGGAGAGTATAAGGTTAGAAGGCAAAATACTTGTGTTTCCCAAGTTGCAGACATGATGACATCCAATAAGGAATATATATATATATATATATATATATTTATATATATAGATTTCTTTTTTTTGAATTATAAAGATTATGATAAATTTTTTTATTCATAAGTTTTTGGCGTTGCTTTTGAGTTATTTTACGGGAATGTGCTCAAAAAACTGCAAAAAAATTGATTTCTTTTTTCACAAGGTAATTTTCTCTTTTTACAGAAGGAGAGGGGACGACAGATTGAGAGAGACAGGGAGAGAGATTGTCATGCCACATCGTATCGTTGCATGCACGCACGATATTTAGCACGTACGCGCGATATTCGATGCGCTCTCACGATATCATGCATGCATTCACGATTTCCGCATGCACGCATGGTTTGTAGTCGCACGCTTGAGTTTCGTGGTTTCATTAGTCTAATATCGTCGATTCCCTTATTTGTGACGTGTACGCGATTCGCTTGCACGTTTCGTTGAAAAGTACTAAGTTCGTGCGGTACTTTTCATTTCCTGCGCAGGTATTGCGATTTCGAAGTATGGACGCGGAATACCGTTTGGGCGACGTGGCGCGATTTCTGAGAGTATTTCGTGCGGTATGCTTCGTTTCTTGCGTATGCACGCGATTTTGGAGAATTGACGTGAAACGTCATGTGGCGCCGAATGGCGATTTCCAAGAATATCGGCGACGCTTCAATACCTTTTATTTACTTAAGTGGCGAATCCTATGTAGGTTTGCGCATACACGTAGTTAGGGAGGGTTTTCACCCTCGGACGGTGGATTTTGTTGACGTACGACAAATGATGTTGGCCTTCTATTGGCCAACATCTTAATTAGTTTCGTGCATGTAAAGTAGACTAGACTTAGGCTAGTTTCGCGTTAGGCTTAGCTTAGTTCTACTTAGGCTAATTCTCAGACTTAGAGAATTTAGCTTTTGGACAAGAATTTTCTTTTCACGACGGAGCAGCTTTCTTGCTTCCTCCTTGCCACCGATTGCCCATTATTTCTTTTTCCTCTTATTAGCTAGTGATAGATCCTAGTTAGCATACGGACTTTTGTCGCCTGGTATTCTACCTCGTTTTTAATCCACACGCCTTCGGCCAAGTCCGAAAGGTTTCCCTCCAAACTTGTCTTTTTGGCGATTGGTGGAGTGAAGGCTTGAGGTGTGGCATCTTGTGTTGAGCTGCACTGTTCTTCGGACAACTGGACGGTTTGCTTCACTGTATTTGTTGGTGTGGCATTTTGGTTGTATTGGAAAAGTGTCATTTTTGACTAAATCCGATTTTCTTGGTTTTGGTTGGAAGTGCTTGATATTGCTTTGTTGCTTTTCTTTCAGATAACTCTTGTAGAGAATACGTGGAAGACCTGGGAGCCTAGTGGCTATCCCACGGCATAGTATTCTTGTCCAAAAGAACATTTTCAAAAGTCTTTATTAAAGATATAAATTATATATTATATATATATAACATTTTGTTTTTGGTTTCTTCTTTCTTTCTTTCAATCTTTGCCTCCTATCTTGTTGGCACTCTATTTCTGGTCTGCAGATTTGGGTCTGAATTTGGGTCAGATTTTAGGGTTAATCTGCGGAATTAGGGTTTGATTGCAGATTTAGGGTTTGGGCTGCAAATTTAGGGTTTGTACGGAATTAGGGTTTATTTTTTAGAATTCTTAACCCTAGTTCAGCATATTATCGTCCCTTGGTCGCAGATTCTTTGTTTTTTCAGCGTGGAATTAGGGTTTGTGAAACCTTTTTGCCTAATTCTACCATATTTTGTGTTTTTCGTTAAAGATTTCTTCATATTCCCTATCTTCCTTACTCTT
>JBBHKE010003209.1:0-24091 GCA_037447655.1 Zygnema cylindricum
GGTTTTAGTATGTTGCTTTGCAGACCTAGACAACAGAGGTCCAAGGGAGAGTACTACATTCGACCTCGGAGTTTACATTTTTCCATGACACTCCTTCATGAGTATGTTAATGAGAGATATAGGGAAAAATTTTCCTTCCCAAACACCTTGTCAATTATTTGGCTGAAAAAATAGTGCATCGAATGGAGACTGGCCGTGCACCATGTTTTGTGAACACTGTTGATAAGAAGTTTGATGTAAAGCGACAAATTGAGATGGTCCTTTACCGTCTCGCCACGGAAAATACTGCAACTTTAGTAGAGGATTTTTTTGGTGGAGTAAAATGACCGTCACTGGAAAACAAACAATATTTTGTGGGAATGTGTGGGATACCTTGACCCCAAGGTTGATAAAATGGCTAACGAGAAGGAGATTTAGTCAACAATTAACATCTTTCAAAGACTATAAGTTTCAATTTCCCAACTGCTGCGGGGCCATCGATGCCACCCACATAAATATAGGGTTAGGGGCTCATATACGTCAGTCAGATTGGTACGATAGGGATAGAAACTACTCTACTATCTTGCAAATCGTGGAGGCTCCGAACACCCGGATACTTGATGCAAGTGGAAGCTGGGCTAGCAGCGTGCCTGACTCTAAGGTCTTTAGAAATTTCAGAATAGGAAATGCTATCTTGTTTGGAAGAGGATTGCAAGGGTCGTCGGCTGCTATTTGTTGTTCTACGACCACCGGTGCAGGTGGAGGAGCAGCAGTAGTAGTAGAAGTAGACAAGATACACTCTAAGAAGCTATCAAGAATCCTACCAAACAGTTATTTTCAAGTGCTCACCAAATCTTATACAAGCATCCAAACTACATGAAGCTTTATCAAAATATAGAGTAGCATAATCAATGACAACTCCCAAAGTTTCAGCATAATTGACTCGACAACACTCAAGATATAATGCTCAGAAGTTTGCCAAAAATTGTCCGCAATTTTACTACTTTGAAGTCAGGATACATAAAATGTTCTACGTCCTAATTCTTATACCTGTGTTGTACCGACGATACAAGTGTACCAGAGAGGTATGTCAGACAACAAAGGTAACACTAATCTGTCAAGCTACTGCTGAGCTACCACTAAGCTAATCAGCACTACTCAGAATCTGTACAAAGTATTCGTTTAATACATTTGGCGGCTAAGTCTAGCGTGATCATCCTATTTATCTTGTACGTTGACTAGATTCGTATCCATCATAATTTCTTTGTACTGTACTGCATCACATTATGATATTCGCGGTTGCGTTGTCCGTTCGGACCATATCTGCACTAATCACACTTGCGTTGTACTGTCTGTGTCGTAGTTGCGTTATCCTGTCTGCATCGCAGTTGCGTTTTCTTAACTTTGTCGTGGCTGCGTCATCTTGACTCCGTCACAGCTGTGTTGCTGCATCGCAGCATCGTTGTTCCACCCGATGTGTGACATGTGTATGTGGATGAAAGTGCTTTTCTAAAACTTGTAATGAGCTTTAAATGACGACGCGTGTCCTGTAGATTTGTATTCCCGTCATCACATTAATTTACTGAGACTTAAAGCTTTCCAAAATTAACACTCCCCTAAAAATTTAGACTCAGTGTATAAGCGCAGCTGCGATGTCAAAGCCACGCACCCGCGATGTCACACTTAGCGCAGCATGGCAGCATAGCAGTGCAGCATGGCAGCATAGCAGTGTAACATGGCAACATAGCAGCGTAGCAAATCAATTAGTCAACTAATCCCACTACACCCTGATTTTGGACTAGCACAGCATGGCAGTATCGCAGTGCAACAACTAGGCTATTCACCCAATCCTAGTACATCCCTAAAATACTTCAGCTTGGGAGTAGGAAGAGCTTTAGTAAACATATCAGCAATCATTCATGCGTTTGGCCGATAACATAATTAAATCACCTTAGAGAACACTTTTTCTCTTACAAAGTGTAGTCTTACATCGATGTGCTTACTCTTTAAGTGGTGACTTGGGTTAGGGTCAATCGCAATGGCATCATGGTTATCACACCAGATCACCTGTGGACCAACCTGCATGTATCTTAGTTCTCGCAACATGGATTTTACCCATAAGAGTTCTTTGAGGGCCGACCTTGCTGCCATATATTCTGACTCCATTGTCGATTGTGTTGTAACCTTTGGAAGTTTCCTGCTCCAGCAGCAAGTCCCGTTCCCAATTTGCAGAACGAATCCCGTGGTGGATTTTCGGCTTGGCATATAGCCATAGCTTGCATCACTCAATGTTTGCAGCTTCACTTCTCCCCGCCTAGTATGAGATTGGGGTCTTTGGTTCCTGCAAAATATCTTAAGACTCTCGTTGCTGCATCAATATCATATTTTCTCGGGTTCTCTAGACTTCTGCTTAGTACCCCAACTGTTGCAGCAATATTAAGACTAATACAGTTCATGAAATATATTAAGCTTCCCACTATTTGTCTGTAAGGTATTATTGTTATAGGATCATTCTCCCCTGACTATAAATACTCGCTAACAATGACACCTGGTTTTTTCTCTTCTTCCTCTAACTTGAGCCGAAACTCCATTGGAGTTAAACATCCTTTTGCCCCCCGCATTCCAAACACATGAATATGTTTATATCACCCCTATCTCTCTTTACTCTAAATCTATGTCAAACATGTCTTCATCAAACTCTTCTTCTCCTACCTCCCCTACCTCTTCCTCCCATGCTACCATTTCTTCTTTATAAGTAACATCTTTGGTGCTTTGTAATAATCTGAGATTGCTAAAGACCCAAACCAAATCATTGGCTCTTTTAGCTGTCAATTTGTTCCTTTTCTTAGAGTGAATATGGTCGTAGGTTGACTAATTCCTCTCACATGAGCTGGCGATTGTGCAGTGGGCAAGGATCCTAATTGCTATTTTCTGTAAGAAAGGGGTGACAACCCCAAACTGCTGCCACCACTTCCACCCTGGCATCTCCTTAGCACACGTCTTTGTCACCTCCCTCCCAAATATGCCCTCATAACCTTTATACTTAGACAACTCATTGTAGGCCGCAGCATGGTCCGCCACATTTGGTAACAGCTTATCAAGCATCATTTGAAAACCTTCCATTACTTTCACATTTGAAAGTTGACCATAGGCATCACTTTCGTACTCGGGATCGAGTACAAAGCCGGCAACGTATATGGGGTTGTGTGCCATCTCCCATCTGGCTATGAAAGACACCTTCATCTCCTCCAAAATTTGCATGCCTTCGTAATTTCGCGCTCCTCCATTGCTGCATAACTTCACCAAAAACTCACCAATATTGTAAAAACCATGATATACCTTCCCCACATTTGGGCTCCCTTTGTCGCACTCCCTCATCATCCGCACCACAGGTTCTTAAACTTTCATAGCCTCGGTCACTTTCGTCCAAAACTCCTGGTTCAAGATGAAGCCTTTAATCTTAGCACCCTCTAACTTGTATGTAGACTTGCTTAACCAGTGCTTGTAAGCATCATCAAACATCAAGGTCTCCAAGCTTTCCTTCACCTGTAAAAACCTCTGTAGCATGATAAAATTTGTTGCAAACCTGGTCTCTCCAGGTTTTAAAAGCCTAAGTTCTAAAATTTTGTTTAACAAAGTTGTAGTCATGTGATAATTCGTAATAAATTTCAACGCCTCCTTTGCCTCTCGGACAAGTGTTGAAATAAAAGACAACTTGCCCCAGTCCTCTAACATTACGTCCAATACATGGGCAGAACATGGCGTCCACGTTATGGAGGGATACTTTCCCATGAGCAACGAGGCACATTAGGTCTAATACATGGGCAGAACATGGCGTCCACGTGATGGAAGGATACTTTCCCATGAGCAACGAGGCGGCAGCCTTGTTCACATGAGCGGAATCTGTCACAACTTGCACCACATGCTTTACCCCTACCGTAAGAACTCCTTTCTCTAACACCTGAAAAACGTATTCGGCATCCTTTGTTTGCCCTCTAGTGTCTTCAGCCATACGGAACATATCTCCTTTGGGGGTGACAGCGTGAATGTTCAGAAAAGGCGTGTCATCAAAAGCCATCCAACCTTGTGATATGATAGAGGCACCAGTCATTTTTATGCTCTTTAGGTAGCTTGCCAAATCGTTAGTGATCGTTGCTTTCGTCTCAGACATAAGTCGATTTCTCATGGTATTTCGGTGAGGTAACTTGTAAGACGGCCCTATCTCCCCGATCTTCTTCACCGCTGCCTTAAAATATTGGTCGTCCAATAGTCGAAACGGCAAGCCATTGGCAAATAAAGTCTTTGCCCATGCTGCATCCACCTCCTTCTTATTATGCTTGTTAAATATATTTGTTATTTTCGTCTGAACACCTTGTACCTTGCTACTCTGGCTTGATCCTAGACATCCAATGAGTTCATCCAAATCGGATATGACACGTTTTTGAGAGCCATGAGAAGATTTTGTGGTTTCATATGTGTTTAACTGCGCCTTCACCTCATCGGGGCATAGAATGCAAGCTCTAATGCCCCCGTTTTGCACATTTCCAAGCAGGTGGTTTCTAATTCTAGTTGCGTGGCCATTATTCAAAATTGCAGTATAGACAGATACATATTAAGTTATTCCCAAGCAGCTCTTCGTCTGGAGCCTTGACATGCTCCCACTCGATTCCTAGTGGCCTAGGCATGGATGTTTTTGGCAAAGTTTTTGGAACCTTAAAGGGTGGCTTCAATGACAAGTTAAATGGTGGAATTCATGGTGTCTCCAATGGCGGCTTCTTTATGAAAGAGTGGAGGAAAATTCGCGCGCGCAAATTGAGTAGCGTCTTTTTTTTTTAAATGTCTGTACAATTTTCCGTACAACCTGAGACGTACGAAATTTACGAAATTTACGAAACTACCGAATACTATGTAGTTTTCGGAAAAAATTCCAAATCCATAAGAATGGGACTTATATGCTCGGAAGACAACAAATTTAATCGTACACCTTCGTATTACGTACGGATGGTTTTGTACTTCAAGATGGATTGGCGTACGATTTGTACTTTTGGCGTCAAGATGACTTTGTCCTACGGATTGCTTTGTCATATGCACGATTCACACTAGAAATGGATGATGAACGAGATGAGGAAACGAATGTCCTTTTTTTTTGTTTGAACGTGAATCACCTTGACGTCATCTCACGTCAACAAAAACGTCGCGATGTGATTCATGTTGCCGTACGATTAGGCGCCGATGACTCAGATCCGTCCGTACCAAACCTTTGTTTTTCACCTGTAAGAAGGGGAGAGGACGTTTCGACAAAGTTCTAAAGAAGTTTTAAAGGTATGGCCCCATGTGACTAATGGCGTGTTCCCATGTAGCCGAAACTTTGAAATGTTACTTTGGATTTCACCGCAGATTTTACGGTGTACTCTTCAAAGTGTTCCTATGTCAATCATTACTTGCGCCTTCATTACTTCAAATATGTGACAGGTGTAGACGTCTACAAAATATGCGACAGCCTACGTTAGTACGAAACGAAATGTAGACGACTACAGTACTAAACTTCCTAAAATTAGCGACGTCTACAAAAACGGCGACGGTTGTAGACGTCGAGTTTTTTGTGACATTGTAGATGTTTAGGGTTCTGTGACATTGCGAAGTCATGCTACCTTGTGACGTCATCAACACATAAACTTTCGGCCATGGCTTCTCGATTTCTTTTTCTTACCATTTATCATTCGATATGCCATCAAAATGAGACCAAAAATAGTAAAAAAAAAAAGGAAAAAAATATATCTTTCGTTTGATACTATTATTGTTGCATTTCATTTAGAGATGAGAGAAAGAGGAGCGCGTCGAATGAAAAAGATGGGGAGACCCGAGAACGTAGTAAATTTTTGCAAAGGACCCATGAATGAAAGTGGAGGTCCGAGACCCCAACGATTTTTTTTCGTACATGCTTGTCATTTTGTACGTACATGAGTGTGACGAGCATGTAAAAAAATAGCGTGTACTCTCCCTCGTTCAGAAATTTTCGAAGATGTTTCACGCGTGCAATACCTGCTTGCTATTCGTTGATAGGGTGTTATTTTTGTTAAAATCAGATAGCGATTTGATTCCATTACAAGTGTGAAGATGAGCTAGAAGTCGGTGGCGATGAAGATAACGCCAAATTACCGTACCTTCCAAGTTCCAAAATGACGCAAAATGTACTTGTGTTTTTGCCCATTTTTCGTACGGCGTAATATTTTCTCGTTGGAAGTCCCATTTTTTGTGAAAACGACGGGAAAAATCCCTTACTTGAACACATGGGAACACGCCCTAAGTTTGGGTATTTTTCTGTCGTTTTCTTTTCCAACTTAGCGCCGTAGTGATTAAGTTGCGACCGTACGAAGAAATTGCAAATTTGTAGAGTACAATTTGCGACATTCTCGAACTTCGGATGTACAAAAATTTGTCGTCTTGCGTTTTTCGACCCACTGTCACGTCATCTTCAACCTTATCATAAAACAAATCGGCAATGTGTTTTTTAGCTAAGTAAATCCGTATACACCAATAGGAAAATATATTCCCACGTGTGAAAAGTTTTCAAAAGTTTTTGACGACGAAAAAAGTACAAGGCTGTTCGTTTTTGTCCGCATTGCAGGGGTCTCGAGGCTGCAGTGATCTTCGCCCTCACTGCCATTGTCACCTTGTGCTTCATCCACCCCTTCAAATTACACTATTTCGCATTCTGGCACAAGTTGGCTTTAAGGGCAACGGGAGGGAGTGAGAGAAAATATTCAGATCGACGTTTTCCAATCACCGCGGAAGGTATAAAAGCACTACTCCGTGCCATTTGAAATTTTTTCCACATTAAAAAACAATCTTCGCTGGAAAAACACAACACTTTCCCCTAATCAACCTTTTCTCGTAATATGGCCTTAAAATTGTTAATATATTTTTAATGAAAAATAAAACATTCTTCTTCTTTCTTCCTTAAAGAAAAAAAAGAAAAACTTTGTTGCTTGCTCTTTTTTAGCTAAGGAAAAAGCTGAGGCCGATAAATTCTTAGGGTTTGTCTGAAAGAGTTATGAGATTTTTCTTTGGTGTTTACTTTTCATATTGACTTCTTTCTGTAGTTTTGAATGTGAAATAAACAACAATTTAAATCAGCAGCGGAGGCACAGTTTATAACTATTGTGTTAGCTCCTGCAGTATGTCATTTATTTACAGAATTGCTAACGGTCAGAGTTCAAAAGAGAGTTTAAAAGAGTTTTTTTAGAAGAGAGTTTTAATAAAAATTTAGAAGATATTTAGAAGAAAATTACCAAATAAAATAAGAAGTCTTTTTTTTAATGTGTAGCCTCTGTTTGACCAAGACATGGGCTTTGAGTTGCAGGATAAGCCAAAGTTGGGTTGATATCGAGCTCTCTCTCCCATACGGATCTTGGTTGTGATATTACCCCTAACATTCTAGGCTGTACTGGTACTCCATCCTCCTTCCCTCACCCAGACAAGGTGAGTTTTTTCAACTCCAAAATGCTATGTTATTACATCTAAGTGATTCGTTGTGGTTTTTTGAAGCGGAGTTTGTGAGGTATTCTTTAACAAAATATTCATTATTGTCTGCGTTTTGATTTTTCTTTTTGTTGATAGATAAGTTAAGCATGTTTAGTTTAAAGATTTTAACTTGAGACGTAATAATAGGAAAATAGTACAAAAAAAGATTGAAATTTGTCTTTGTTTTTGTCATTGTGGACGACAAACTTAAGACGGTTGATCTGCTTGTGTTGATACTATTCTTATGAAAACCGATTCTTTTATATATGGTTTTGTACCTAGTTTGCGTATCGAACGAATTTAAGGTCGATACATAGTGAAATTGGTATTTATCAATTTTGCGACATTTGAAATTTGGTATACAAAAAATTGCCCGATATATAACACCATTTATACTAACGTTCATTTCAGTTTCCTTTTTAATTGTAGTTAATTTACATATAATTTTTCAGCAAATTAGTGAGTATCCACACTATTTGTGGTGAATTTGTCGAATCTTGTTTGTGGGAGTGTTGTTTTTTTCCGTCAACCTGTTTCACTGCAAATCCAAACCAAACAATTTCAAAAAAAGAAAACGTTCTTCCTGTTTTGGTATAGTTTTCTCATTTCTGGGTCTATCTACACTATTTATGGTGAATTTGTCAGAAGCTTGATTGTGGGAGTGCTGTTTTTTTCCGTCAACCTGTTTCACTGCAAATCCAAACCAAACAATTTAAACGAAAGAAAACATTTTTCCTGTTTTGGAATAGATTTCTCATTTCTGGTCGTATCCACACTATTTGTGGTGAATTGGTGGAATCTTGTTCGTGGGAGTGCTGTTTTTTTCCGGTCAACCTGTTTCACAGCAAATCCAAACCAAACAATTTAAAAGAAAGAAAATATTTTTCCTGTTTTGGTATAGTTTTCTCATTTCTGGCCTTATCCACACTATTTTTTTTGAATTGGTCGGAATCTTGTTTGTGGGAGTGTTGTTTTTTTCGGTCAACCTGTTTCACAACAAATCCAAACCAAACAATTTAAACGAAAGAAAACATTTTTCTTGTTTTGGTACAAGCTATCCACACTATTTGTGGTGAATTGGTCGGAATCTTGTTTGTGGGAGTGTTTTTTTTCGGTCAGCCTGTTTCACAGCAAATCCAAACCAAACAATTTAAACGAAAGAAAACATTTTTCCTGTTTTGGTAAAGGCTATCCACACTATTTGTGGTGAAATGGTCGGAATCTTGTTTGTGGGAGTGTTGTTTTTTTCGGTCAACCTGTTTCACAGCAAATCCAAACCAAACAATTTAAACGAAAGAAAACATTTTTCCAGTTTTGATATAGGCTATCCACACTATTTGTGGTGAATTCGTCGGAATCTTGTTTGTGGGAGTGCTGTTTTTTTCTCTCAACCTGTTTCATTGCAAATCCAAACCAAACAATTTCAAAAAAAGAAAACATTCTTCCTGTTTTGGTATAGTTTTCTCATTTTTGGGTTTATCCACACTATTTATGGTGAATTTCTTAGAAGCTTGATTGTGGGAGTGTTGTTTTTTCCGTTAACCTATTTCAGTGCAAATCCAAATGATTTAAAAAAAAGAAAACATTTTTTCCTGTTTTGGAACAGTATTCTCATTTCTGGCCCTATCCACACTATTTGTGGTGAATTGGTCGGAATCTTGTTTGTGGGAGTGTTGTTTTTTTCGGTCAACCTGTTTCACAACAAATCCAAACCAAACAATTTAAAAGAAAGGAAACATTTTTCATGTTCAGGTACAGTTTCTTATTTCTAGCCGTATCCAAACTATATATGGTGAATTTGTCTGTCATGCAGAAATTATGGTTGAAAACGCGTTGGAAAAGAACTAATTGGAGTCGTTGTGAATGCTCTTGGAAAGGTTGTCACTGAAGTGACGTCTGCAATGGCGTCAAACACGGAAAGAATTATGAAGGGCTAGCATTGTATAATTTAGGATACAAAAGATGTTTCGTAAGTTATAAAAAACAACGAGGAGGATTTCATTCGCGTTTAGTGGCAAGAAAAATAGGAAACATTATGTTTGAGATCGCTTTTTTGATGTGCAAATTGTGATGGTTTAAGGCATTTTTTCGCCCTTTTTGATGTAAAACATGTGATGTGTGGTATAATTGGTTTTAAGAATTTTTCTTTTCTGTTCTATACATGAATACTACGTGGATGTCATTCGCGTTTAGTTGCAAAAAAAACAAAAACATTATGTTTCAGGACGCTATTTTGATGTGCAAATTGTGATGGGTTAAGGCATTTTTGGCCTTTTTTTATATAGAAAATGTGATGTGTGGTATAGTTGGTTTTAACAATTTTCTTTTCCGTTTTCACATGATTACAAGGAATATGTCGTCTCTTACCCTACTCTTCGCCTTGTAAGCTATTGAAGTTCAGTTTTTCAATATCCATATTATATTGTGCGTCTATGTTACTAGCGTGCATGTTTTTTTTATGTTCTATGGGTAATTTTTTCCATTAAATGTTTCGTCTTCCTTTCAAGTCTTTGGTGTTCCATAGTTTTGCTAATATTCCAATGTTTGAAGTTGTTTAACTAATTTCACTTTTAGTTTGCCGAGGATTCGTTGCATGCTATTGTTGTAATCTATGAACACTTTGTGGCATCATTTTTTTAGACGGTACACAAGTAGTTATTTAATCAACAATTTTTCAAGAGGTATTGAAATATGATTTCTAATCAAGATTTGTTTTATATTGAAGATTATTGTGGATTTTTGGAAAGAAATTGCGCATGTGTTGGAGTTTTACACTGTTTTAATAATCATTCCAGAGAATAAGGTAAAAACCACCAAAAAACATTCATTGGAAACATATACAACATAAAAAACAATATTGGGAAAAAATGGGAGAGTGATGTTCATGAAAATATAAATGGAATTACACATTCGTTTACATTTGAAAACCTCGAAGATAGTGACTCAAAAAGCAAATTCCCATTTGATAGTGGCCTCTTCATGAAATATTCACGAACTGAAAAACAAGTAGTGGAAAAAAGAATAAAAAAATAACAACCTGGGAAAAAAAAAACTAATATTTTGAAGAAAACAACATCAACTTCATTAGTTTTCGACTTCCATTCTATCACTTTCAGTTCTATCATTACCACCATCGTCGGCTCCTTCATTTTCACCGCTTTCTGTAATCACCGTATCTCCTTCCCTTTCATCTTCCGTGTCCGTAACGTAGCCTCCATTTCCATTCTGATCATTATTGTCTTCTCGGGAGACGTAATTACATAACACATCCCTTATTGCAGCACCGCGTATTTTAGCAGAGCGACAAATTCTCGATTGTCTTTCCACTTCTCCACTGTTCCGTGTTCGTCGTTCTTCAACTCGAGACCTACGAGATGGCTTTTCGCGAAACTCCGACTCCCAATCAAATCTAGCTCGCTCCTCGCAATAGAAATGTTATGCACTATGCACGCGACAAGAATACAGGACACCAATACATCCTTCCGCGGTTGGTACCTTCAAAAGATGTCTCTATTGTGCCTTTAGTTTTCCAAACACCATTTCAACCACCATCCTTATTGCAACATGTTGAAAATTGAACTTTTTTTGGGATGCAGTGAGTTTTAAGTCGGGGTAAGGGATGACGAGGTTAGAGTGAAGTGCGTACTCAGCATCTCCAACGAGATATGGAAGCACTGTACTATTTCCCCATTGAAAAGATTTTCCACTTACTTTCATGCGTCAGTTGAAATCCATCCCCAATTTTGATCTCCTAAAAATTCTCGAATCGTGCATGGAACCCGGTGCCCCCAAGTTAAGGTCGATGATTCTCATCTTGCGGTCGACAACAGCTTGGACTACCGTAGAAAACTTCTTTTTGGCGTCAAAATAATTTATGGCTGAGAATCCCTTGCCAAAGGTAATTTCGATATGGGTACAATCTATTGCACCAATGCAATTTGGTAACCATTTTTTTTGTTCAAAGAAATCTTTGGTTTTTTTAAGCTCTTCCTCCGTGGACCATCTAATCCAATGCTCTAGCCTTTTTGTAATGGCCACCATAACTCTCCTAAACACCTTACCCACAGTCGAATGCCCTATTCCAAACTGCACAGCAGTACGTATGACCCCGCTTTGGTGCCCTAATCTCATCAACGCAATTAATACTTGTTTTTCTGCGGTTAGTTCCCTATTTAGTTCCCTATTTGTAATGTTTTCCAGTCCGGGGGGGGGGGTCTAGTGGTGAGGTCATTTTCTAGTTCTTTCACCAAAAATTGAGCGCTATCTCTTCTAAGCCAAAAAATAGTTGCCGAAACCGTGTTGTTGTACATTGTGGTAATACTTCATCAACCCACTGTAAAGTCCTTGGTAAAATGTGATACTGACCATCCTCGTTGGTTTGTAGAATGGATAGTTGGTACAGTAACCCTCGTACGATTTCCGATACCACATGTCCAATGACGTCCGGTATTCTTCGTCGACCGTGTTAGTTAAGTAATAATGATGGTAGTAGTATTGTTGTTAACAGTTGTAAGATCGTGGTTAACGTGGAGGTAACCACTTGTATCATCATCGCTGCACAACGGGCTTTCTTTTCTGGTGTCATTCTACAAAATCAATCACAACTTTTAATGTCAGATCCTAAAAAATGACTTTGCATAAGTCAAAAAAATAATCTTAAACATCAGAAAAAAAAAATAACTTTGCAGAAGTCGAAAAAATAATCTTAAACATCACAGGCATTTACTGTTGTTTAAAACTCATCTGAAGTCCAAATTATGTCACGATAACTACTATTATTAGGCTATTATTTGCCCCACCTATACATCCACTCTAAATACTTTGCATCTGTAAAACAATGTTATTTGCCTTTTGTAAACATCCACATTAAATACTGTGCACTTGTCATACAATGGTTTTTGCCCTTATATTAATTGTACACTAAATACTGTGCACCTTGTTTGACAATGTCATCTGACCCTCTACTGTGCCATCCGAATTGCTTCTCACAAACATCCACGCGAAATGTTATGATAAATGTTATGATTTGCTCCTTAGAGAAATTGTAAAATTCAGATCGATGCTTCGCAAAGAATTTAATTCAGTTTGGTATTGTATTAAAATATTTAGTTGAGTTACCACTTCAGTTTTCAGCTCAATATCCAACTAGAATATCGCTTCAATACTCAGTTCAGTATCTTGTTAAGTTTCCAAATTAGTATTCACTTGGTATGAAGTTAAAGTATTCAATTTAGATATTCACTATTTGTTCCAGTATTTGTTCCAGCATTTGTTCCAGTTGAGTATCTTGTATTTTATTGAGTTTAGTTATTTAGTCCAAAATTCAGTTCATTATTATATTTTGTATTTATTTCAGTTCGGTATTCCGTTAAATATTTAGTTCAAATACCACTTCAGTCTTCATTTCAATATAACTCCAATTGAGTATGTAATATAGTGTTTTTAGTATCCACTGTAATATTTGGTTAGGTTTTCTGTTAATTACTTTGTTTAGTTTACGAGTTCAACTTTCAGTTCAATAACTAGTTTAGTATTTGATTCAGTACTTAGTTCAGTAAGTATCCACTGTAATATTTGGTTAGGTTTTCTGTTAAATATTGTGTTCAGTTTACGAGTTTAGCTTTCAGTTCAATAACTAGTTTAGTACTTTTTTCAGTACTTAGTTTTGTATCTAGTTCAGTTATTTCAGTATATTTTTGATTGAGTATGAAATGTAGTGTTCAGTTCAGTATCCACTGTAATATTTGGTTAGGTTTTATGTTATTATTTTGTTCAGTTTACGAATTCAGCTTTCAGTTCAATAACTAGTTTAGTATTTGATTCAGAACTTAGTTCAGTATCTAGTTCAGTTATTTCAGTATATTTCCAATTGAGTATGAAATATAGTATATTTCCAATTGATTATGAAATATAGTGTTCAGTTCAGTATCCACTGTAATATTTGGTTAGGTTTTATGTTATTATTTTGTTCAGTTACCAGTTCAGCTTTCAGTTCAATAACTAGTTTAGTATTTGATTCAGTACTTAGTTCAGTATCTAGCTCAGTTTCCTAATAAGTAAGCAGTTCGGTATGAGGTTAATACTCATTCAATTTTCAATTCAGTTAGTTTGCAGTGTTTCAGTAGAGTGTCCTTTACATTTTTCAGTTTAGTATTCACTACAATATTCAGTTCATTTTTCAGTTTTGTATTAATCAATTCCCTGTTCTGTTCACCAGTCGATTCAATATTCAGCTCGATTATAAATTCAATATTCAGTCTTGTGTCCACTTCACTATGTAGAAGTCCGATGTCCACTTCACTATGTAGATCAGTATTCATTAAGGTTTAAGTGTCCAAGGAAACCCTAAAAAAAAAAAATGTCAAGATAATATCTCATTAGCAACAACATTAAGTTAGTGGAATTCATCCGGAACATCGCAGAAGATAAAAAATATGACGTAAATATTTAATGTTATTTATTAAATGACTGTCAAAATGATAGCTGCAACATGCAACATTCTGACCTTCTCCTGTGCTTCCAAACTGGGAGATTTTGTATGCCAGCGAATTCAAACGAGACTACATTTCTAGCATAGTCGTTGTGAAAGCCTACAACCGCTTAATAACAACAACCTTGTGGATGCCAAAGTGGAATTGGAGGGGAAGTTGCTTCCTTAGCATCTTACCTCATTCTGCAGCGTGCAGATGTTTAGGGAAAGGAATTCAAATAGAGATTCAAAGCGCGAAGAAAGTTCCAAAGAGATAACCGTACAGGGAAGGTAGGGGAAACGTCAGTTCTTCAGCCATGGACAGCATCCATGGACAGAGGGTTGGAACTTGGAAAGATAGGCGTCTACAATATGTCACGAAAATTTTTGCGATGTCACAAACAGTTTTTAACAATCCGGTGCGTCATCACAAATTGTACACGGTGACGGCCGTCACGGGCATTGTCGACGTATATAATCGTCACAAACTTAAGTTAGAATTTGGAGTGACACATAGAGACAGTTGAATTCCGGGTCCGCTGGATCCGCGCTAAAATACAAAGTAAGTACGCTAAGTTACAACTACATGGGGCCGTACCCTAACACTGTCCATACTAAACTTCGGTACAGAGCGCGGAACAAATTTGTCATACGTGGCATGCCACGCTATATAAAGTCAATAAGATAATGCAATATATTATAAAGTACTATTATACAGTGTACTATATTTTTTTCTACTTATCGCCGATAAAGAATTTCATATAATTTCATCAGACAATCATAAGCTGTCATTGTCATTAGTTGGCCATCCTTCCCTATGTTGTTTACTTTCAAGGTTACATATGTACTTTTACATTTATCGTACCCCGAGCACACTCTGCAAATTAAATTCGGTTGGGAGCCACAGTATTTTTTCCTTTAAATTCGTTTCCATAGTCGTCTCTTGCACCCTATCTGCATCATTTTGAAAGAGACCGTACGACAAAATGTAAGAACCGAACAGTGAAAATTGTCGGTGCACTTGTGCAGACTGCAGAGATAACGATACAGTACAAATAAAGACAAAAATCCAAGATTCTTTGAATTACTTGTCCTTTGCTAACGGAGGGTCTCAAACTGTTACGGGTATACATGTGATAGTTTGCCGCACGTCGTCGATTTTATTTTCATCGAGACCTAACGCCTCTTGTATCCTTAACGTTCTCACGATTATTCTGCGGCAGAAAATTCCAAAACGTTGTTCGCTACAATAATGTACAATCGTGATGTTTTGTTTTTTATGGATCTAACGCCAAGTTCCCATCGGTTTCGAAGTTCACACCGTTTGTACTTTAGAGTACGGCCACGTGACGAATATTGGTTTATCACAAACTCACAAAGGTTGTCGTATGCCGCACGTGTTCGTCCATAATGAGCCCCCGCGGGTGCCAGCATAAAACTGTACGAACAGCGCCTTTGTGCGATAGCGCCTGTTGTCACGGGATTGGGGTTACGTGCTCCCGCCAATCGCTGCCCCTAAAATCTACAAGACTGCCTGACGCCCTGACATGTAAAAAAAAGGATGACAATGTTATTTTTACTTCAACAGTTAAAGACTTAGGGCACTTTCCCATGCGCTAAATTGTTAAACCAAACAATACTGTAGAACCGCACGAAATAACTACTTAACTTATGCATTCAGATAATAAGTGGAATCCAAACGCGTCTCTGGTCGGGTTTTGGGCGTGGTGGACTTCTAAAGCGAATATTTGGTACCACTCCGTCCCTCTCTCTCTCTCTCTCTCTCTCTCCCTCGCGAGCCATGGAGACGTCAGAAGATGCCACGCTGACGATACCGTCAAGTCCTTTGGCGGTTATTGGTGGAAAATTCTGCCGCTCACAAGAGACCACGTGGACACTAAGACATCACTTCAATGTACCTTCCAAGGAGGAGCTTCCTATAGCTGACGTCAATGGAGAGCTTCTCTTTCGTCTTGCAGTCAAGTCTCTCTCTCTCTCTCTCTCTCTCTCTCTCTCTCTCCCTCTCTCTCTCTCTCTCCCCTCTTCCCCTCTCCTTTCCTCTCCTCCCTCCCTTTTCCCTCTCCCTCCCCCCCTCCCCCTCCCTCCCTCACCCCTTCTCAGAAATTTGGGGTTTTTTTTTTCGCAAATTTGACGTTGTTTATGATTTCAATGTTTATCTTCTCCTTTTTACATTTCCTTTACCATAATAAGTATTCCTAATGTCTCTTTTTCTTCTTCCCCAGTTGCTTCCTCCCCTTTTATCTTTTTCTTTTTCCTTTAACTATTAATTCTCACCACAGCTGATGTTGTCTTTTCTAAAACAAATCCTTTATTTTTGTCATGTTCCCAGAAACCAAATCAGGTTATTTCATGTTTTTTTTCTTTTTACCTCCAATCCTTGCTAATGCCCATGTGCCAGAATCTCCTTCCCCTTCTCTCCCCTTCTCTCCCCTCTCTCCCTCCTCACCCTTTTTTCTCTTCTTCTGTACTTCAACAGAAATAAAAGCGGCCGATGGAAAAAAACTCTTAAGGACTCCAATGGAAACACTATTTGTTGTTATTTCAATCCCAATTCTTCGAGCACCGATGTTTCGGTTTGCTTGGGAGGCGATTTCGACGAATCAAAATCTCTATTTCGAATGCAATTGAAAAACGAAGTCTTCACAAAAAAATTCTGGGTCAACGTACATTCCCAAACTTTTCAAATTCAAAATTCCTTCTTGTGTGAAGGTTTATTTGCTTTTACTTCTTTATGACTTTTATCTCTCGTTTAGTTTGGATCTCGCTTTTGGTCGCAGTATTGATTGTAATTCTGGTTTTGTGTATGTTTTTATGGAATGGTGTGGTTTAAAGAGTTACACATTGTTTTTTGGCGTTTTTTTTGTGTTTTTTTGTTTGTATTTTGTGTTTTTCTCCTGTTTTAGGTGTATCATCCAGGATCAGATGTAAGGTACCCTGACTTTATCGTTGAAGGTTCGAGTGGCTCCCAGGAATTCACAGTGAGTCTATCCCTTATGATGTACTCGTTTGCTTTGCCTCCCAAAAAAATAAAAAGAAACAAATTTAATTTAGCAACACTAAGCGTTATTTTCTTCCTTGACTTTTATTTCCATTGTGAATGTTTTTTTTTCACTTTTTCGATATGCTGTTAATTTTCTGGTTGCTAAGATGTTAACGTTTTCTGGTTTTTACTAATACATTTTTTCTCGTTAAAACTCCCACCTTCATAGTCAAATTATAATAGTGTATACGTCTGACTTTCTTCACCATTCAATTTTGAGCCAACATTTTTGGAATGTTCATGTCGTTTCATTTTCCATTTTCAATTTTCAACTTCCCATGTTGCTTTTGTCGTCCAGATTTTCCGTCGTTAAGTCTTTCGTATTTTTGGAAACTTTGCAGTTTAAGAAATCGGATAAGACAGCTTTCGCCAAGGTCTCCGATTGGAAAGATTCTGAGAAGTCCGGCGAAAAAGGCAAAAAAAATCACCTTTGTACAATCAGCCAAAATGTCGATACTGCCTTTTTTTTTATGGTCTTATGTTATGTTGAGGATGTGCTGGGAATCCTCAATTCAGTAAGAGATTCGCCTGGAGAAATTGCCTGTGGTTGCTTTATTGATTGTCTTGCGGGTATATTCGGCAATTGATGATAAATAGATAGCCACCAATAGCTTTTATCTCGTAAAGTTGTTTAGTAAGTTGTTCGCTTGATTAATTTCTCAAAATGACCTCAACATAGTTTCGTCCCTTGAGGTAAAATGTGGGGCTGGGTAATTTCAAACTAATATGTTGTTGTCATGTTTGTAGGCTTGGATTAGTTTATTTTGGTGATTTGGTGTTTAGTGGAATAGATTAGCCTGTTTAGTTTTACCCATCATCTTAGAACTACATTGGTACGAGTTGTATATTTTGTAGGGAAATACTAAAAATAGTTTGAATTTATTTGAATATTGTACATGATTTTATTTTATTTTTTAATCATTTGAAAAGGTATTCGGAATTTCATTAGATTTCATTTTGACTAGCAATCATTTAAGATGTGTGTTTGATAGTATGAAAATCACGCTATGGTCGTGTTACTAAGTAAATACCGTTTCTCGTTTATAAACTTTATTTTATATTATGAAAATCACGCTATGGTCGTGGTAGTAAGTAAATACCGTTTCTCGTTTATAAACTTTATTAATATGGGCGGATCGACCTAACTACGAAGGCCATATCTCATACGTACTAAGACCGCATTTCAAGCAAACTTGGACCACCTCTTGGTGTATGTAGAAATCTTAGCTTAACAGAGGGGAGGGATGGAATTCTTTGAATTCAGTATGCTTTTCCACGCATTGTATTGGGTAACAACTAGAGAGAAAAGAAACAAGAAAAGACGTGATTTTCTCTGCAAAGGACAAATAAATCTGGTTAGTTTGTGATGTACCATAGTTGATTGCTTTCGTGTTTTTTAATATCCGATAGTTTGCTTTTGTGTTTACTTTTTCAGCTTTGCTTTTCACTTTTCCATTCCTATGTCTCATGGTTTATGATCACTCCTATAACTATAAAATAGGCTCTGAAATTGTTTTGAAGTAGTATGATGTTTAACAAGTGCCACAATAAGCGTTGAATGGTTCAAATCCTAAGAAAATCAAATGTTGGTGAAGTAACACATTGTTCCATGCGCGATTCAGCATTGTGCGAAACCGCCCCAAGATCCATGGACGCCGGACGGTTTGTTCGATTTCCGAATCGGTCGACGGCCGCCGATATCTTGAGGTATCGGAATCAACAGCCAGATTGATATCAAAATCAGCTGAAAACTGTTGGATTGGTCGCCTCCAATCCAGCCAAAATAGAGAAATCTGTTAAGGTCGGTAATATCGTCAATCTGACACAAAAAAGAATCGAATATTTTGCCACGTATTTCTGTACGGAGTTTGTCCTTGGGAAGAAGATTGCTTGCGATCGCGAAGTTTGCCTCGAAGTTTGGGTTCGATAAGCTTTCGGCCCGGAACAAGAGGTTTGCCACGTGCTCCGTATTTGCTATCCACTTTAGTACACCATGAATCGCTATTAGTGTGAACTGTGAAGAAATTATTAGAGTAAAGAAACAAATATTAACTCAATTCTGAGTTTGAGGACCTGACGCCAACAAAAACTACACCGTGAATCGCTATTAGCGTTAATGACGCTAATTCGGAGCCCCCAAATTTTGACCCTCGAACCTTAAATAGAATTATTAACACTAGTATTTTTTTTACGTTAATATAAGTACTGTCTAATTAGCATTGATAACTCTAGTTTATACAGCTCTTAAACAGTTTAGCGTACGAAATATGTCAGTCCGTACTACAATTGCTTGATATTTAGTAAAGTCGTGCAAAAAGAGTGTCAAGTATAGGCGTCGACACGCGAAAGTGAGTGCGTCGACACGAAAAAAAGCACTCAGATTTGAATAAAGAAGTCATAAAGAAGGGGGGAAATCAAGCGAGCTTGTTCTCACATGTTCGACTTGAACGCAACCTATACCAGCTACATTATGGGAGAAGTGTGCAAATTAGCGTTACGGAATAAATTAGAGTAAAAAAAACAAAATTGGCGAAGGGCCTTCAACCAAAATTAGAGTTACTAACACTATTGTCTTTCACACTAATTATTACTTAACGCTCATGGCGATTCATGGTGTAATGCTAATTAACATATCTAAGGGTGTGTTCCCGTGTAAACGTAACTTAGTTTTGTTACTTTGTCAATAAGTGAAGATTCTACGTACTACTTCTCATAATGTTCATATAGGTGTGTTCCCATGTAACCGTAACTTAGTTTTGTCACTTTGTTTTTTAGTGAAGATCGATTCATGGTGTAATGCTAGTTAACACATCTAAGGGTGTGTTCCCGTGTAAACGTAACTTAGTCTTGTTACTTTGTCAGTAAGTGAAGATTCTCCGTACTACTTCTCATAATGTTCATATAGGTGTGTTCCCAAGTAACCGTAACTTAGTTTTGTCACTTTGGTTTTTAGTGAAAATTCTCCGTATTACTTTTCAGTGTATTCATATGTTCGAAAAAACGAAATCGCTACTTTAAAATGTGACGGTTTTAGACGTGGATACAATTTGTGACGGTTGTAGACATGGGGTACAATTTGTGCCGGTTGTAGACATTAACAAAACACGCGACAATTTTTTATGTTTACAAAATGGCGACGGCTCTAGACCTTTCGTATTTTGTGACATTCTAAATGCTTAGGGTTTTGTGACTTTATCAAGTCATGCTCGCTCGTGCTAACGTTGACGTCATTGATTCAAGAACTTTCGGTCATGGCTTCTCGGTTTCATTTTTTCAACTTTTCTTACTCGACTTGCCATCCAAATATACCCAAAGGTATTCAAATAATCATTTTCCAAAGCTCTTTTGTTGCATACCAATATTGCCGTGTTTCCCTCCAAAAAGTGAGAGATAAAAGTGATAGTTTGAGAGGGAGAGGGAGGGAGGCGTCTTCACGGACTTCGCTTTTGCGAAATGTCATCCATTGCTTGAGACCCCTCCGCGGCCCTTGTACGGAAAAAAGTTGGTGCAAGTTCAATTTTTTTTTGTGTGTGCTCGCGTGTTGTAGAAAAGTTTTGAAATTTTACAAGAAGTGTAAACACATACTCCTATTCGTTGTTCATCTTTACTTAAAATAATACCGACTCACGAGTCGTTTTAAGATAAAGTTTGAATATGACGTTTCTTGACGTGGCACTGGGTTAAAAAGATTAAGACGACAAGTTGTAGTACATTTCAAGTTTCATAGTGACGCAAATTTTACTATGGTTTTCACATTTTTTTTTGTAAGGCAAAAGATTGTCTCGCTACAGGCTTTGCTTTGGACCACAAATACAAGGAAAAACCTTTCCTTTAACACATAGGAACACACCCTAAGTTCGAGAAAGATATTGTTACTTTAGACTATGACAATTGTAGATATGGGTACAATTTCTGATGGTTGTAGACGACTACAAAAACTCGCGACAATTTTTGACATTTAAAAAATAGCGATGGTTGTAAACATATAATTATTTGTGAGATTGTAGATGCTTAGGGTTTTGTGCAATTGTGACGTCATGTTCACTTCTGACAACGTCGGCGTCATTGATTCAAGAGCTTGCGGCCATGGCTTCTCGATTTCGTTTTTTTGACTTTCATCACTCGACTTGCCATCAAAATATCACCAAAGGTAGTCAAAAGAATCATTTTCTAAGGCTCTTTCATTGCATACCAATTTTATTATCTTTCGTTCTAAAAAGTGAGAGATGAAGCTGATGGTGTGAGAGGGAGAGGGAAAGAGGCAAATTCACTAACTTTGCTTTAGTGAAATAGCATCCGTTGCTCGAAATCCCTCCACTACCACTATACGAAAAAAAATCCTTACAGATTGGGTACGGACAATTTTTTTTTCTTGTGTACTCCACGTTTGTAAAGATTTTTTAAAATTTTACAAAATCGTGCAAAAAATATTATTATTCGTGGTTCAACCGTAACTTAAAAAAAAAACCGACTCGCGAGTCGTTTTCTGATAAAGTTTAAAGATGAGGTGGAATGACGTGGCAATGAGTCGAAAAGAGTAAGACGACAAGCCATAGTACATTTCAAGTTTTAAGATTACGCAAATTATACTTTGGTTTTCACAATTTTATTGTACGTCAAATGATTTTCTCGTTGCATGCCATGTTCTGGGCGAAAAAAGACAAGGAAAAACCCTTACTTAACACATAGAACACACCCTAACACTAACTTGGATACACATTCTATAATATAGCTTATACAGCCTACGTTCACATAATAAACGTTTGAACATGTGTGAACAGGTTCGTGCTATTTTCCCTCGTCTTCATTATTAATAGTCATATATGAGTGTGCTTTTTCGTGTTGACGACATTCACTCCCTCCTCGGCGTCACTATGTGACCCTTTTTTGTAAATTTGTACGAAATAGTGAGCACTTTTAGTCCAGAACAGTACATTTTGTACATTACATTGTGAATCGCTATTAGCATCAATAATGCCACTTCGGCATCCCCAAATTTTGACACTCGAACCTAAAATATAATTATTAAATTTAATATTTTTTTTACGTTAATATAGGTTCTGCATAATTAGTGTTAATAATAAATGTGAATAATAAGTTAGACAGTTTTTAAATAGTGTAGTGTACAAAATGTGGCAGTTGGTACTAAAATCGCTCGTTATTGGATAAATCGTAGAGAAAAAGTGTCAAATAAAGGCGTAAAGACGCGAAAATGAGTGCGTCGACACGGAAAAACGCACTAATATATGACTATGAGTGATAAAGACGGAGGAAATTCACACGAACCTGTTCTCACATAATCAATGTGAACAAAGGCTATACCACCTACATTATGGGAAAATTGTATCCAAATTAGCGTCAATGAATACATTATAATAATTTATTTTGGCGAAGGGCCTTGAATTCAATTTAGAATTAATAACACCATCTCTTTTTCTACACCAATTATTTCTTAAGGCTAATAACATTTCACGGTGTTATGTACACTATTTTATTACTACCCAATTTAGAGTAATTGGCACTAATTTTGGAATGTTACTAAATAGTGTACTTCACTGGAGTGGTTTTTCATGAACGTGGGGAGGGCTCAGATTGAACGATTTTGCCGCCACCACTAACGTATATGCTTTCTAATTTCCCAATGTTAATCGATTCACCACGGCATAAATCACAATCGGGTCCCCGAATCCTTACCCAATCTGTATCCGGCCGGCCGCGTCAAATCCGGAATTGATTCGGGTACCAAATTTTGGGGGCCAACCAGATTCAGCTGGGTGATTCTAAAAAAAAAAAATGGGTACGGCCGGGTAGGCAAAAAACGAAAAATTAAAGGTTTCATATACGTATCACTTCACAGTGAATCGTTATTAGGGATATTAACGCTAATTAAACATTACACTGCGAATCGTAATTAGAGTAAAAAAATAATTAGAGTAAAAAAAGGAAAAAAATAATTAGAGTTATTCCCTCTAATTTGTGTCATCAATTTTTTTCATAAACAATTTTTACTCTAAGGGTGAAGTTCCATCATACGTTTCTGTAATTGTATGGCAAACTCTACAGACCGGGTCGATTAAGTCGATGTTCCATCACGTAGAGTTTGTAAGCCACGTGTTCTAAAATGACTGACGCCACGCAAGCTATGATCGGATATTGAATATCTTTTAGATTTTTAGCACCGACAAACTTAGCTACAAATCTTCACTTTCGTACCATGTATCTGCGTACAAAGTAATCATACGGCATAAGTTTTAGACTTTTTGCAGACGCCAGTCTGTACGCCAGCTCATTTTTTAAGGATTTTGTTTTCGAACATAACGAAAGTCCTTTGAGAGAATCAGTTGAAACTCTGAGACCTCCATAAGTTCTCAGAGTGGACAGCTTCCAAGAAGCCTCTAGGATAATCCTGACCCCTTTGTGTTTAAGCAAAAATAACTGCCACCCTGGCAGACAAAAACTTTGACCACCTTCACCCCTGTGAAGGCAAGACTCCCCTGAGTCGATAGCAAAAACAATCTCTGAATTTGCTCCCATGAGCAGTAAGTTATAGAGGGTCAAAGTTGACCTTTTGTACAGAAGCTCTCTGGGAGAGTGGGTCCTATCTTCTAATTTTTTCTAAGTCCTATCTCTCTCACAGACTCTATCTACTGATGTACGGAACCAATCAGATTACTGTTCCGTACGCAAAAGTACAGCTGTCGGTGTACTTTATGTACGGACATTGTACGACATGGCCTAAATGTCCACACGTGGAATATCCGGATTCGCTCCTTTAATCCTCGGAGATGCCGCGCTCCAATGTTACATCGCCAAGTGTCATCCGATGTGGCGATGCCCACAAACCGCCGAATTCTCCTTCCGCGATCTCGGCGCTAATTCCGGCCGTCCGATTAAACTCGCATTTGATCGTAGCCGTAATAAATACATGCGCGGTATTTGTTTCGCTTACGAAATCAATGCGCGGTATTGATTTCTTATCCGTACCGCAATTCGTACTTTTACACTACCATATCTATGTATCGCGTTAACAGTTATAGTTAAATGATTTATTCTACGTG
>JBBHKE010003209.1:24101-105864 GCA_037447655.1 Zygnema cylindricum
TTTACTGTGCAGCAGTGCAGGTGCCACCTGCACTGTAGCTCAACGAAAGTAAAAACGCCGAATGCACTTCACAATTTGATATACGCGCGTTGGTAAAATGATTATACACCGACGGCATCAAACAATTGTCATTTTGTCGCGGCTGGCCCACTTTAAAAATAAAAAAATACTGCCAGTTGCAAACGTTCGCGTTGTGAAAAAATTGGCGGCCATGTTATAAGGCGGTCAGTTTCAACAAGCTGCCTAACTGGCAGTCTATACTTCAATTTCCATGCATCGAACATGCTTTAACCTGAAGTTTGCATGTAAAAAACTGTTGATGTGCGCGCATCAATTATGGTAAATTTACTTTCACACTATTTAAACCTTGACAATTATAACGACGCGCGTGTAGTTGTCAAAAAATGTACGTTTGAAGTCCAATTTCGTACAAGCTACGTACCTTTAACTTCATATCTGACGGTCAATCCGTCGAACAACTTTGACTGGCGGAATATTGTACCGGCGGTTAAAAAAGTGTTGCGCTTGCAAACGTTGACCGTCATAAAAAAATAAAAATTTCACCCGGTCGGCGCTGTTTTACTGTTAACAAACTACGGCAGCCACATATTAGTAAAATGGTTGCGCGCATATAGTTTAACACTTCACGTAAGCCGCAAAAATGAAAGCAACTCGATGTCACGTCCACCGTGGACGTGACGACGTGTCATTTTACTTTCGTCGATGTTTATACGCGGGTAGTCGGGTACGCATTTTTATATTGTTATTTGCTTTCGTGCGAGTTTACACATGTTGTACGTCATCCTTTAATATGTATCCAAGTTCAATATATCGGTTCGAGAGTTGATTTCATTTTTGCAGTAAACTACACCGCGCATCGTTATTAGTGACAAGTTTTAAATAGCGTGGAAGCAAATTTACCGTAATTGATGCTAATTAAGAATTTGAAATTTTTTAAATAAAAGTGTATTCTAATTTCGGTGTTAATGCTAATTTGGAGCAGCAAAAATGGAAAATTTTCTGTACTATTATATACATTATTATATGTATCCGTTCAAAATATAAAAAATCGTACACCGTTGTGAAATTTAAATATCAGTACATGTCAGACTAATTTACGTGTCAGACCAATCCCGTTTTTTTAGAGCACGTTTCCATGCGTGTGCGTCTGATTTAATTCATTTTTTGTGAAATTTTCACTTGAAAAGGTACATTTATGTACGGTCTGACATCGACCGTACACCACACTATTTATATATTATTGTACTTTCGTTCTTTACCCTATTTTGTACGGTGCCGTAATTAACGTCAAAGAAAAATTAAAATCATGTATCCTATTTGGGGAAAAAAAATCAAAATTTTAAGAACCCAAATTAGACTTGTTGACACTAATAACGATGCGCGGTGTACCTGTGCGCAACCATTTTATTTATATGTGGTTGTCGCAGTTTGGTTAAAGTAAACCTGCGCCGGCCGTGTGAAATTTTATTTTTTTTATGACGGTTGACGTTTGCAAGCTCGACACTTTTTTAACCGCCGGTAAAATATTCCGCCAGTCAAAGTTGTTCAACGGATTGACCGTCAGATCTAAATTAAAGGTACGGAGCCTGTACAAAATTGTAATTCAAATGAACATTTTTAACAACTACCTGCGCGTAGCAAAAATTGTATCTGCGATTAGCAATTCCCTAAAATTATTAACTCTAATAGTTTTTGGGAATTGATCATGACGGTGACTGTTTTGCTCGCACACAGTCACTTACGTCATTTTGTCAAAAAACGTACGTTTGAAGTACACATTGGTACAGATAAATTACCGTTGAGTATAAATTTGACGGTCAATCGGTTGGACATCTTTGACTTTCTTAATATTGTTTCAACCGCTTAAAATTTTGTCGGCTTGCGAACGTCGACCGTCATAATAAAATTAGCAATTCACACGGCCGGCGAGCGTTTAGGGTAACAAAACTGCGTCGACCACATGTAAATAGAGCTTAGACGCAAAGTGATACGAAACCTATTGAAACTGAAAGTACAACAAGTCTCGTACGGAAATGTTATAGCGCACGAAACGAAATAAAATTTTGATGACGCAAATTGTACTTGTGTTTTTGCCCATTTTTCGTACGGCGTGATATTTTCTCGTTGAAAGTCCCATTTTCTGTGAAAACGACGGAAAAAAACCCTTACTTGAACACATGGGAACACGCCCTAAGGCCTCTGCTCCATTAGAGGAAAAGTGGGGCTGTTTACTGGAAGCCGTACGATTTCGTACAAATTCGCACCAATTTTTTTTTTTTGTCGGGTGAAACATGTTTACAAGATGATTCCAATAAAATAGGCGTAAGATTCGACCGTTGGATGTAAGCAATCGCGCACATCGTCCAGTGTGAGGAAACTCTCCTCTCGAGGAGAGTTTCTTCACACTGGACGATGTGCGCGATTGCTTCGCGAATCTAAAATAGTGAGACATCAAACGGTCAATGCTTACGCCTATAATATTGGAACCATCCTGAAAACATGCTCCGTCATGTTTCGTCTGACGAAAAAAAAAGGGTACGAATTTGTACGAAATCGTACGACTTCCAGTAAACAACCCCACTTTTCCTTCAATGGAAGTTCACCCTTACATTGACAACGAAATGTTAGGATATTGGGCGAATCGGCGTCGGCCGAAATCGTGCAGTCAAATTTTTGTTCGGTTCGCGTCAGTGATGTTTTGTTTCGTTCGGTACTGTACTTCTGTGTCAGTTCGGTTTGGTGCGGGTGCCGACCGGTATTCATTTGTTCGAGTCGCACGCTGGTCGATTGCGAGGAAATGTTGGTTCACGAAGCGTGACGCGATTTTCTCGTCCGCGAAAGTAATTTATGTGTACGACAATGCGGCAATACCTTTGTATGGCCGATCCTGATATGATCTTGTCATTGTATGTATTTTGATTCGTAAATAGCGCTGCTCGATTTCGTCACGCGTGACGACGCTCATTTTTTTCATTTAATTTCAAATGATATTTTTACGCCGGTTCGTTTTATTATAAAAGTTAATTTCGTTTCGTGCGTTATAATGTTTTCGTACGAGACTTATAGTACTTTCCGTTTCAATAGGTTTCGTTTCACTTTGCGTCTAAGTTTAATGTAACACTTAGGGTGACGTTCCATCACGCGAAAAGTGTCGTAGTTTACTGAAATTCGCGACCCTCCGTACCAAATCATACTGCCTATTTTTTTTTATACGAAAAACAACATTACAGAGAATCTTGCCAACACTCTCCGAAGGTCTTGGAGGTAATACTGGCCGAATACTGGCCGTCGGGTGTTAATCTGCGAGGAGTTCGCTTCATTTTTTTCTGTAAATGTCAACCCACCTCGAGGAGGTGGGTTGGCAAATACAGAAAAAAAAAATCGTGACACGTTGGACGATTAAGCTCCGTGTCATGAAGGAAAACCAATGAAAAATCTTAAGATTTGCACATGACACGCGCTTTCCAAAATACAACCGAAAATAAAAACGAAATTGTGTAACATTCCCTCGTCACGCTATTCTCGATAACTTTTGTTCGTCACACTATTTCTATCAAAGGACTTTCGTTATGTTCAATAACTGAAACCCTAAAAATGAGCTGGCGTACAGACTGGCGTTTGCAAAAAGTATAAAAATTTTGTCGTATGATTACTTCGTACGCATGTACATGGTACGCAAGTCAAGATTTGAAGTTAAGTTCGTCGGTGCTAAAAATCTGAAGGATATTCAATATCGGGTCGTAGCTTGCATGGCGCCAGTCAATTTAAAACACATGGCTTACAGACTTTACGTGATGGAACATCAACTTAATCGACCCGGTCTGTAGAGTTTGTCGTACAATTACAAAAACGTATGATGGAACTTCACCTTTAGACGATTCAATTTCAATTTTGTGGCTAAGTGCTCTCACCGTGGAGCTCACATAACGACAAAAAGTCACACCGCGCATCGTTATTAGTGTCAACAACTCTAAATTGGGTTCTTGAAATCTTGATTATTTTACCCAAATAGGATACATGATTTTAATTTTTCTTTGACGTTAATTAAGGTATCGTACAAAATAGGGTGAAGAACGAAAGTACAATAATATCTAAATAGTGTGGTGTACGGTCGATGTCAGATCGTACATAAATGTACCTTATCAAGTGAAAATTTCACAAAAATTGAATTAAATCAGACGCGCACGCATGGGAACGTGCGCTAAAAAAAAGGGATTGGTGTGACACGTAAATTAGTCTGACATGTACGGATATTTAAATTTCACAACGGTGTACGATTTTTTATATTTTGTACGGATACATATAATAATGTACATAATAGTACAAAAAAATTTCCATTTTTGCTGCTCCAAATTAGCATTAACGCTGAAATTAGAATACACCTTTTTTTTAAATTCAAATTTTTAATTAGCATCAATTACGGTAAATTTACTTTCACACTATTTAAACCTTGACACTAATAACGAAGGGGGTGCACTGTCTGCAACCATTTTATTTACATGTGGTCGACGCATTTTTGAACCCATAAACTCTCGCTGGCCGTGTGAATTGCTAATTTTATTATGACGGTCGACGTTCGCAAGCCGACCAAATTTTAAGCGGTTGAAACAATAATATGAAATTCAGAAATGTCCAACCGATTGACCGTCAAATTTATGCTCAACCGCACTTTATTTGTACCAATGTGTACTTCAAACGTACGTTTTTGACAAAATGACGTAAGTGACTGTGCGCGACTAAAACAGTCATTGTCATGATCAATTCCCTAGTTTTTTTACGTTAATATAACTACTCTCTAATTAACATTGCTAAATGTAGTTTAGGTTACGAAATGTGTCAGTCCGTACTATAATTGCTTGCTATTTAGTAAAGTCGTGCAAAAAGAGTGTCAAATACAGGTGTCGACACGCGAAAGTGAGTGTGTCGACACGAAAAAATAGCAATCATATTTGAATATCAGTCATAAAGAAGGGGAGAAGCGAGCTTGTTCTCACATGTTCAACTTGAACGCAGCCTATACAGCTACATTATGGTAGAAGTGTGCAAGTGAGCGTTACAGAATAAATTAGAGTAAAAAAAAAATGGCGAAGGGCCTTCAACCAAAATTAGAGTTACTAACACTATTATCTTTCACACTATTTATTACTTAACCCTTATGGCGATTCATGGTGTAATGCTAATTAACACATCTAAGGGTGTGTTCCCGTGTAAACATAACTTAGTCTTGTTACTTTGTCAGTAAGTGAAGATTCTCCATAGTACTTCTCATAAATGGAACACATCCTAACACTAACTTGGATACACATTCCATAATATAGCTAATATATCCTACGTTCACATAATAAACGTTTGAACATGTGTGAACAGGTTCGTGCTATTTTCCCTCGTCTTCATTATTAATAGTCAAATACGAGTGCGCTTTATCGTGTTGACGACATTCACTCCCTCCTCGGCGTCACTTTGTGACCCTTTTTTATAAATTTGTACCAAATAGTGAGCAGTTTTAGTCTGGAGCGATACATTTTGTACATTACACTGTGAATCGCTATTAGCATGAATAACGCCATTTCGGCGTCCCCAAATTTTGACACTCGAACCTAAATATAGTTATTAACTTCATTTTTTTTCTACGTTAATGCAGGTACTGCATAATTAGTGTTAATTTAGACAGTTTTTAAATAGTGTAGTGTACAAAATGTGGCAGTTGGTACTAAAATCGCTCAACATTGGATACAATCGTAGAGAAAAAGTGTTAAATAAAGGCGTAAACACGCGAAAGTGAGTGCGTCGACACGGAAAACACACACTAATATAGGACTATGAGTGATGGGGGAAGTTCACGCTAACCTATTCTCACATAATCAATGTGAACAAAGGCTATACCGGCTACATTATAGGAAAATTGTACCCAAATTAGCGTTAATGAATAAATTAAAATATTATTTTTTTGGCGAAGGGCCTTGAATTCAATTTAGAAGTAATAACACCCTATTTTTTTCTACACCAATTATTTCTTCAGGCTAGTAACGTTTCACGGTGTTTTGCACACTATTTTATTACTAACTAATTCAGAGTAATTGGCACTAATTTTGGACCGTTACTAAATAGTGTACTGGTTTTTCATGAACGTGGGGAGGGCTTAGATTGAACAATTTTGCCGCCACCACTAACATACATGCTTTCCGATTTCCCAATGTTAATCGATTCACCACGGCATAAGGGTGCGTCTTTATGTACTTCAAACTTAAAGAATTTACCTTGTTTTTTAGCGCAGATCCGGTGGACGAGGATTTCAAGTGTCCCTATGTGTAACAACGAAATAGTTACTTAAAGGTGTGACGATTCTATACGTTGACAATGCCCGTGACAGCTGTCAACGTCTACAATCTGTGATGACGCACGTTATTTTTGTAACTGCTTGTGACTTCGCATGAGTTTTCGTGACATTGTAGACGAACCGCCTTCTAGCCTGTACCCTTTCACGGTTGAAGAAGATGCACTTTGCCTTTGCGTCGCCTGTCCGCTCGACGTGAAATGTCATCGCAATCTTGAGACCCCTGGCGAAATAAATTCCTCACCAGGCGCAAATGGACCAAACCAAACAAATTGAGTACTATACTTTGTCCTACCTTAACGCAAACAGAAAAAACATAACCCAATAATGTACCTTTCGCCGTGGCTTGAATTCATTTGAATTTTGTAAAAAAGATTACACGTGCGAATACGTATTCTTGTTTGTTTTTCTAAAATACATTGTTTTAAAACACATCGTCCCTATATTTTAAAGAAAAGTTTGAAGATGACGTTTTTTGGCGTGGCCGTGGGTCGAAGAACACAAGACGACAATATGTAGTACATGTTAAATTCGATTATGACGTAAAATGTACTTCTCATTTTTTCTATTTTTTTGTACGGTTGAAACTTACGCGGTACGACTCTAAGTTTTATAGGACAACACACAAAAAAAACCCTTATTTTGGCACTTAGAGACGCACCCTAAATCATTATCGGGTCCTCGATCCGTATCCAACCGGCCGCGTCAAAATCGAGATTGATTTAGGTACCAAATTTTGCGAGCCAACCAGATTCAGCCGGGTGATTCTAAAAAAAAAAAATTGGAAACGGCCGGGTAGGCAAAAAACGAAAAATTAAAGGTTTCAGACATGTACCACTACACAGTGAATCACTATTAGGGATATTAACGCTAATTAAACATTACACCGTGAATCGTAATTAGAGTAAAAAAAGGAAAAAAAATATTAGAGTTATTCATTCTAATTTGTGCCATAATTTTTTTTCTTAAACAAATTTTACTTTAATTTATCAACAACTCTAATTGGTTTTCTAATTTCGGTACTAATTATCCGCGTTGATATCTTTACTGTAAATTAGGTATATGTACAAAATCTGACAAAACGTTCAGTTTCCCGTCATTATGACGTTTGCATTACGCGGTTCGTGAAAACGCAGTTACATGATAACGACTTGTAATAAATCATTTTTTGTACTTTTTTAGTGAATAAAGTACAATTTGCACGGTGGACACCGACCGTATGCCACACTATTTAAAACGACACCATGTTTGAGTTGTTAACTCTGATTCAATAAGTACCTACCAAAAACAAAGAAGATAGAGGCGACGGAATTAGCGTAAATAAGGCTAGCTTCGATTTACGGTGTACGGGTGCGTCTCCATGTACTTGAAACCTAGAGAATTTACTATGTTTTTTAGCGTAGATCCGTCGGACCCGACTTTCGGATGTCCCTATGTGTAGCAAACGAAGTTGTCACTTAAGGACTTGACGGTTGTATACGTCGACAATGCCCGTGACGACTGTCGAGAGTGTACAATCTGTGATGACGCACGTTATTTTTTGTAACTGCTTGTGTCGTCGCATGACTTTTCGTGACATTGTAGACTTATCACCATCCAGTCTGCGCCATTTCACGGTTGAAGAAGATGCACTTTGCCTTTGCGTTTTTTTTTTCGCTCGACGTGAAATGGCATCGGATCTTCAAACCCCTGGCGAAATAAAATCCGTACCAGGCGCAAACGGACAAAGCTAAACGAATTGCGTACTTTGCTTTGTTGTACCTGAACGTAAACGGACAAAACATAACGGATCGTGCACTTTTCGTTGTCGCTTGAATTCTTTTTAATTTTTTTGAAAATTTTGAACACATGCGACTACGTGTTTGTATTTGTTTTTCAAAAATTAGTTGTTTTAAAACACATCTTCCCTGTGTTTTAAAGAAATGTTTGAAGATAACGTTTTTTGGCATGGACGTGGGTCGAAGAACACAAAACGACAACACGTAGTATATCTTAAATTCGATGATGACGCAAAATGTACTTCTCATATTTTCTATTTTTTTGTACGGTTTAAACTTACGCGGTACGGCTCTAAGTTTTACAGGAAAACGACACAAAAAAACCCCTACGCAGGCACATGGAGACGCACCCTTATAAATTATATTTTTGGTTCGAGGGTCAAAATTCAGGGGCACCTATTATCTTTATTAACGCTTATAGCGATTCATGGTGTATAATACACTGCCATCTTTTTTGGAGTTTTTTTGAGTTAATAATACTGATTCGGTCGCGATTTTTACCTGGCCGAAAAGAACAAAATAATATTAGCGACACTATTTAAAAATGTGAACTAAAATTTGCCACATCTCTTTACACTGAATTAATGCTACATATTTTGATTTCGCACTATCACAAATATATCCTTAATGGTTATAAAGATGGGTAGCGTAGTCTACGTGCGTGCGATGTAGATATGTTAAACTGATGCAATTGAATCAAATCCTATCTTTGCATTACGACGGTGCTAAAGGGGCATCACGGTGTGATCGTACTATAGCGCCACATTTTGTCATTTAAGCAATTACAATTGTAAGCCTTGGCGTCACTAGTTGGTAGAATCCATAAATACATTTCACGTTATTTACAAAACCAGAAAAGTAAAAATATTTCAAGCCGTAGAACTACCGCTTAGGAATGAACAAAACGGAAGGAAGCTGCCTGAAATTATAGGATATCCTCCATGGTGTCTCGAATCCGTTTTTTCCATCTTCGCGTTTGATCTTGAACCAAGTCCTCCGTAATATTCCCCAAATGAAAGGATATATGTTTAGTTGTTTACATACCAAATTGGTAATATCTCTGTATGATATCAAAATATTTTCATTTTTTTTGTAAGGTTTTAAGGGTTTCGGATGTATCATAAGGTTGTACCAATTATCGGTAAGAGGCTACGGATACACAACACTACAGAAAAACGATATATGAGGCGAAAAAGAGGAGGAGAGCTAAGTGGGAAGAGAAATGAAACTGCATTTCCCGGGCCCTTCTATTTTTTTCAAGTCTACAAAAATATGTTATAAAGTGAACGCTGATGTAAGCAAATAAGGTGTGACGAAGGAACACGGTACACGAAATAGCAACACGGAACACGGAACACGTCACACTTGCGACTAAAGCTCACCTTACCACCAAAAGCGAAGAAGCGAAGCAACGAAACTTCTGCTTCTTCATCTCATTTTTTGCACTTTTTTGAAGGATCACGCGGCCGATTTTAACTTTTCTTCCATTTACGAACATTATGTGCACCCGCGAAACCTGAATTGCTGTTCGTTTAAGTCTATGTGCACACTTGTCCATACTAAACTTAGAAAAGGCTCGTTATCTGGTTTACACTTCGGTTAATTGGTGAGTTGGCACGAGCTCTTCTTTTGTCTACCGTACGATTGTGTACGATTTCAAAGTCCATTCTCTAAACGACAGACTTTGGGTAATGCGTCGGGGAGAACCACATTCTCATGTGAACACGACGATTTGACATTCCTCGTACGACAGATTTTTGCACTAACGCCGTTAACTTTATCCCTGGAAGACAAAAAATGACAAAATTTCGTGCAGAGGATGCCGCCTAAAGGTAACCTTCCGTCAAGAGTTCCCAGTAATCGTACGGTAATATTTAATGGCATTAATATTTGAAACACCTTTCCATTAGGTCGTGTCAGCGAGGCAAAAATTGCCTACGTGTTGTATTGCGATTGGTACCACGTAGGATCATGTTGAGCCGGCCGGGAATAATGAAAGTTTTGAAAAGTACAAAATTTCAACTGCGTATATGTACGGGCGGACGCCGATTAAAATATCAAGTAGCGTCACGCTAATGTACAATCTGAATGTTCTTGTATTTGTCGTTGTACCAACGGCCACGATAACCGTTGCAAAATGAAAATTTGTACAAATCATAGTTCAAAAGTAGGCGTTTTTATGGTAGGCCTTTGGTCGGCGTCTTTATCATAAATTGTGTTATGGGCTTTTCATGTGATCTTCTTAGATCGCTACTTTGATCAGCGACCGTCCGATCGTCCGAATTTGACGGTGTAAATAAATTTTTTTGGTCAAAATGTTTTAATTGGTCTAATTTTTTGTTTGAATGTTGTAATTGGTCCGAATAGATCCGAATACAATATGGGTCTTATGGTCATATTGTATGTATTGCATACATTAGGCATATTGTATGGGCCTACTTTCACCTACTTTTGAACTATGGTACAAATGTCCATTCTATTGGGAAAATGGAGGAGATGGCAGTGTACTGTACAGTTCACCGCGAATCGTAATTAGAGTAAATTACTCTAATTCGGTCGCTCAAAATTTCGACTCTATCACATGAAATAGAGTAAATGATTCTAATTTTTTCATTATTCTATTTAAGGTACATTTTAATTAGCGTTTTTAATTCTAATATAGGTTCGTTTAAAATAGTGTGGAGTACAGAGGACCTCATACCGTGCGAAATTGTACTTTATTAAGTAAAAAAATACAAATAATGATTTATTACAGGCCGTTATTATGTAACTGCGTTTAAACAAACCGCGTAGTGCAAACGTTATAGTAACGATAAACTGTACGTTTGACAAATTCTTAACGGATACCTTATTTATAGAAGAGGATATTGTTGTTTTTGGAAAGCTTTCAGTCTCAGCATATTAGTAGGACGGCAGAAAGGTAGTAATTTGTAGCGTAAGTTTCCTTAGGATATGCGTCATCACTTGAGTGCAGTACAAGACAACGTAGCTGCTATGCAGACAGAGCAGCGCAACTGTTATCGCTGCTATGCAGAGAGAGCAGCGCAGCAGCGAAGCTGCGACAGAGACAAGACAAAGGCAGCTGCGGTTACTTTGGATATGATCCGTACAGGCAACGCAGTTGCTGCTATCTTGGATATGATTCGGTGCAGGACACCGCAGCCGCGGGTGATGTGAATGTGATCCGGTACGGGACAACGCAGCTGCGATTGATATGAATCAAGTCAACGGACGAGATTCATAAGAGTATCACAAATGACTTAGCCGACAAGTATATGTACAATCACTTAATATAGATTCAGAGTAATATTGACTGTACGATGATAGATTGGGTTGGCACGATTAGGAACACGTAGATCTCAGTAGGTGGGTTGATTTTGGACGTACCTCTCAGGTACACTTGTATCAGCGGTAGAACACCGAAAGTATAAGACTTAGGACTTAGAGCATTTTTATGTGTCCAGAACTGCAGACAGTTTTTGCTTCTGAGTATTATATCTTGAGTGTTGTCGGGTCAATTGTGTTGAAACTTTGGGAGTTGTCAGTGTTTTCTGATAGAGTGTTGTGAGATTTGGATGCTTGTATAAGAATTGGTGAGCACTTAAGAACAGCTGTTTGGTGGGATTCTTGATAGCTTCTGAGAATGTATCATGTCTACGTCTACTACTACTGCTGCTCCTCCACCTTCACCGGTGGTTGTAGAACATCAGGTTATGGACCTGTCATCAAGAATTCCTATCTTTTCCGGGGATAAGTATGTATACTGGGTGGATATGGTGGAGACACATTTTGAGAATGTCAATCTTTTGGATATATTGGATGGTTCGCTGGATGAATCTGATCCGTCATGGTCAAAGAAAAATAAGCAAGCTCGTTCTATTCTGAAATTTTGTATATCTGAGGACTTAGCTATGTCTCGGATAAAAATGAAAAAAGCAATTCATATCTGGAAATCTCTTAAAAGTGATTATGAAAAGGCTAATGTCCAGGAAGAGCTTCTATTGGCTGGAAAAATTTGGGACTATAAGTACACTTGCGGTACAATGGCTGAATATTCTAACAAATTTCGTATCCTTGTTGATGCACATGCTTGTGCAAGTGGGGTGTTTCCTCCGTTTCAACAGGCAGCATTGCTCATGAGGGGTCTCCCTCGTAGTATGAAAGGAGCATCTAACATGCTCAAACAGAAAGGTAAAGCTAGCTGGACTTTACACTTAGCCATCAATATTTTACTAGAGGAGGAAGCTACATCTAATATTCTCAATGTTGAGCAAGTAGAGGCTTTTAATTCAGACTTTGGGAGGAAATGTCAACTTAATCAGCAACGTACTCAGTTTCACCAATTCAAAAAGTTTAATCAGGGTGGAAATAGACAATCAAACAATGCATGTTTTTATTGTAGTGAGAGAGGTCATGGATACAAATTCTGTCGTAAACTTAAATAAGCTAACGATACAAGTTTATATAGGCCGGGATGGCAACAAAGTCAGTTTTACAAAAGCTTCACGAGGCCTACACCTCGTGGAAATGCATTGTTTTCAGCTTCTTCATCACACCAGGACGAGACTCTGAAGTTTTTTGAGGAGGACGACACGAATCTATTCGCTATGGCGGCAGCAATGGAGGGCGCGAAGGACCCAGGATGGATAATGGATACAGGAGCGTCAGCCCACATGTGGTTGAACAAGGCCATCTTCAAAAATCTGAAAGCAACGCCGGAGAAAAATATTTACTATGCCTGTGGAATGAGTGTCCAAACTCGTGCTATCAGTAAGACCTCACATGGTCCGTCCGTACGACAGCTTTCCTTGCATCCGTTTCCTCCCTCTCTGGTCACCCTTAACTTCCGCTGACTCGACAGCCCAACCAATCAAATCCCAAAAATAGATTCCTGCAACAATATAATTTTTCGCACGTGCCTTTCGTTCAAAACTTTTGAAGCACCAAGGGATGTCCTGTTCACACTTAGCAGCCACGATCCCGCCTTCTGATTGGTTCATAGACTCCCATTATTAAATCTGGTCCGTCAAATTCTCACGTTCTTTCAGATATTCCAAACGCTTGGGTCGTACGGTGTTGAATCCATCAGAAGACGACAATTCCGTGGTGAAGAACGTTCCCCCTTAACCAAAACCTTGAACACAGGGCTGTTCCGTACGGATTCCCTTCCAATTCAAAAATTCCCAACCCTCTTTTGTGTGTCTCTCTCCCTCCCTTGCCTATAAAGATCTTTCCCCACTTCCGTAAAATTAATCTCTCACCTACTTCTCCGTCCCTCTCCCTTCCCTCCGACTACTCTTCTTCTTTCCCAACACCCTAGAAGCGAATTCAGATCTCAACTTTTTGTACTTTCCTTATTAATAATATTTTAAATCTATCTTCTTAAATTGTGTGGAGTAAATACCATCAGGATAACACTTCTTGGAGATCATCCCAAATTTGAAATTTTCCCAGAAAAGACTAAAAGATAAGAGATTCAAAATGGCTCCTGCCATTTCTTTCCGAGGGCCGGTTTTCGAAGACGAGGATGATTGGTTAAACGGGTACTTGGCGACGACTAAATATAGTAATGATGAAAAAATAATGTCAAATCCGGTCAAACAGGTCAAGCAAGTCAAGCAAGTTAAGGAACAGACGACGACGCAGAAAAGAAAATACTCGCTACAGACAAAATTGAAGAGATCTTCCTCTGGGTGTCTCCCTCCTGTCCTCAGTCTTCCCGAGAGAGTTAATTGTATTAGAGATGGGTCCCATGGGAGTGGTAGTAAGGAAGGGCATTTTGTGAGGGAGTACAGGGAGAGGGAGAGTAGAGGGGAGAGGAATCCGGGAAGCGGGAGAAGGATGTCGATATCGAGACGCGATTCGATCGACTTCGACGAATTGGAAGCTGTGAAATTTAGGTGTGTTTTGACTCTCTTTCACATTGTTTTTTGAGAATAATTTTTGTGAATCTCTTTGTACTTTTCGAGTGTCTGGGAACTTTTTTTCGGAATTTTTCTCTGAACATCCTTTTTAAGATTTTTTGGATCTTAAGAGTTGTTTTGTACTGAAGATGGGTAGTTTTGATGATTTTGAAGCGTGGGAATCGCTTTGTTTTTCTTCTTTTCATTTGGAAGGGAGAGAGGATTTGCTGGTAGAGAGGGAGAGGGAGTAGGAGTTTGGGAAGAGGATGGAGATGGGGAGAGAAGTTGGGACGAGAGAGGTCAGGGAAGAGAGATTTTGTCGTGAATTTTTTTTCTTTAAACTTACACCTCTTCCTCTCCTCTTTTGTCGTTTTGCAGATTAAAGCAAGCAACCTCAGCTTTTCTTTCGAAACAAGAATCGAAGGCTAACCACTCCAGTATCTGAACCTTTTTGGAGGAAAAAGAAAAAAAATACATTTAAATTTTCAATTTAATGTTAGAGTCATTCAGGAATGTTAGGAAATGTAGGTAATTCAGAAATTTTAGCATTTTCCTCTGATATCAGTAAGATTTAAGAGGAAACAAATGTATTACAAGCAGGAAATGGAGTAAAAACTAAAAGCTTTGTCGTAAGCATTTTGTGCATTTTTTTCGAAATCCCCATTTTAATTCTCTAAATCACACTAAATCGGAATTCCCATTTTTTACTTTTGTATTGAACGGTTTCCAATTTTTTGTCTCTGTATTTATACCTCTTCGGATAAGAAAGAAAATCTCATAGGTTAGATTTTTAGATCTAAGAATTTTACAAAAAAACCGGTTTTATTGTGACCTTCCTCTTTAAGAATCAATTTCTGGTTCTTTTTTGGAAAGGGACTTAGATTAATTTACTTAAAAAAAGGAAAAGGTATTCAAAATCTTTTCTTAATACTTAGTTAGAAATGGCTGAACCCTCATTTTTTTGAAGGTTTACTTCTCGAACTAGTTTTGGGTTTAGACAAATTCAGAGATAGGACCTTTTTCAGGAACTTTTTTGGATCCTTTCCCCCCCCCCCCCCCCCCCCCCCCCCCCTTATTTTTTCCAAGTTGTAAAGTTTTTGGGGATTCAAGTTTTGTTCCTGATCTGTACTGATTTTAAATAAAATTGTCACGCCCTGGTTGAAGCTCTATTTTATTATTTAATTTTTTTTTTCCCCAAAGTACTTTATAATATCTTTATTGTTTGTTTCTCTTTTTCAATTCGCTTTTTTATAAATTCTCTTAAATTTTGAATTGAGAGTTTTTTGTTTACTTTATCTCTGGGAATTTCTGAAAATCTGTTGAAGAGTTGATATAAGAGTATTCATAATGTGGAATATGGAGGGAGGGGAGAAGGGAGGGAGAAGGGACTGGGGAGGGGGTGAAGGTAGTGAGGGGAGGAGGGATGGAAGGAGGGGTGGGCCTGCAAAAAAATGAGGCATGGTGGGGGGGAGGGGGGAAAGGAGTGAGGGGAAATGGACCCGCTGGCGGGTTTTGTTTGTGAGATGGGGAGAGGGGTGAGTTAAGGAGAGACAGTGAGAGGAAATTGGAGGATTGATATTCAGATTTAGACTAATATGGGGGTGAAGGGGTAGTGGGATTGCTAGAAGAGTGGCATGGGGGAGAAGGATAAGAGAGAGAAGGTAGAGTGGCAAAGAGGTAGATTGGGGATGGGTGTGAGGGGAGAGTAAAGTTTGAGGGCGTTGTGAGAGAGACAGGCGGGAGGGGAGGAGAGGTGAGTGAGATGGGTTTGGGAGAGTGGGAGAGCTACACGGGCAGGGAGATGTGGCTGAATGGAGATGCATAGAGAGGGAGAGAGGGAGAGGTGACGAGATAGAGTTGAGGGTGGAGAGAGAGATTGCCTGAGTGAGGCTGAAGGAGGATTGTCATAGAGGGAGAGGGAATCTAGGTAAAGGGATGGGGGGTAGAGTGAACTTTCGGGTGATGGAGAAGGTAGAGGGAGCCAGTGAGAGCGGAGAGATATCGATGGGAGTGAGAATGTGACGAGGGAGGGAGGGAGGGACCCTGTTCAGTGTTTCCCCTTTCCTCCTCCCAACCTCCTTTTGAGGCCTTTAGTGTTCCTTTGTTATCCCACCCTATTGTCTTGGTCGATCCATTCTTATAACAGCTGTCTGGTCTATTTATCTATCTCCTCATCCCTCTCTCTCGACCTCGACCTCTACATTTCCTTTACTTAGCTGCCATTTATATTCCTATATCCGTATTTGTATTTGTTTTCTTATTCTTATTCATATTCCTTTTCTTATTGCTATTCCTCTTCCTCTTTCTCTTGCTTCCCCTTCCCCTTCCCCACGCGGGCCTGCCGGGCCATCTGCCCTTTCTTAGAGCCCAATAACAAGTCTTGTAGAGTCTCTTTTAGAAACGCTTATCCTTCCTTCCCATGGAGCAAAGTAGTCAACTTCTCATTTGGTCATCACAACACTTGTATTCAAATAATGTTTACGAATATATGAATGGAGCGCTCACACACACATAGACACACACTACAAAAAAAATACAAACCTGAGCAAAAGCTTCTTTAGCGATTGAGAGAAAAATGTAATAAGAAGCATGGTGATAGGCTAGCCTGCTACATACCCCATGTAATCTCCGCCTTCAAGCAATAAAACTTTACCTTTGTATACTCCCTCATCTCAGGGAACAATGTCCAATTTCACTTTTTGTATGTCCCTCCCAACAATTACCATCATGACATCGTCTCTGAATGGTGAACTATTTATAACGTGCTCACATTCTTCTAACCAAATTTCAAAACTTCAACATTCCTTCCTTTCCTCTACTACCCATTTTGTTTCGAGGATGGCATCGGAACGAATGTAGAGTACAAGTCCATCGATGGTGACTTACCCTAGGTGTGGAAAATTGTATGCTCGAGGTAGAGTTTGATAAGACACTTGAAAAACAGTTGAAGGACCAATGCAACTACTTTGACATCGACATTCTACTCCAACTCCCCTACGACTAATAAAAATTCGTTGGCCGCCTTGTACCGATTGCCCTACCCTCGTCCATAATTATACACTCACGTTCCCCTATCACCTTCACGAACGGGTCCAAATAACACATTGACGTCCGTTGGCCTTGTTGATTGAAGATATTACGAACGATGTTGCGTGAGGCCAACTTTTTACTTTCCTATTTGGGTACCAAGGCTGGGTGCCAATTCTTTTTCGAAGAGAACCGGGAGTCGTTGCAACAATAGCACACCGATATGGTCGCTTTATCATCCTTCTTGCATCGCCTCCCATAACCAAGATCCGCGATCATATTCCAACGGTCTGCCCTCCTTTGTTGTTTGGCGGATATTTGTGGGCTGATTGAGCTCCTTAGATATCCACCCCATCTTGTTATTGAAGATTCGTCAACATTTCTCAAGGTGGCCGCCTGAGCAACAACAATGCTAAAATCGGGAAAAGGGAATGTAATGACACATAGAGTCTCCGCGAGATTTATAAACTTAATTTACAATGGAGGGAGTGTACTTATGTACGTTTCGAAACTTTAGGGTAGCGGTCTCCGATTGAAAAGCTGACAAGTGTGCAAGAAAAAAAGTTGTTTTAAGTTGTTTTGAGTGGTTTAGTGTTGTATATCCAACGTAAATCTCAACGACGCAATCCACTATGAAATACTGATAGGGTCCGATAACTACATTTTTGGTTTGTTGTATTGCGAGTTTTTGTTTTTCCATATTAGTATTACTACATAGGTAAAAAGCACGTTACTTTTTTCTTTCACACAGCTCGCACGTGCAACGAGTACTTTGGTATAGCTTATCAAAATTCTCTTGATATATCGTAGCGCAATACATGTTGTACATTGTACAACCGCGATATTCAATGAGACCTGTGATGAGCGACACATAAAAGAAACATAGTAATAGAGTTCATTACCAGCATTGTCGACGTAAACGAACAAAAACTCGAAAAAAAAGTTATACAAAATGTGAAATGACTGCGGCTTGAAATGTGATGGGCGACACATAAAAGGAATATAGTAATAGAGTTCATTGCATGCACTGTCGACGTAGACGAACAAAAAAACGAAATAAAAAATTACAAAATGTGAAATGACATCTGCTTGAAATAGATGTCGACGTAAACGAACAAAAACTCGAAAAAAAGTTCTACAACATGTGAAATGACTGCGGCTTGAAATAGTTTTACAAAATGTGAAATGACTGCTGCTTGAAATATATGTCTACGTAAACGAACAAAAACTCGAAAAAAAGTTCTACAACATGTGAAATGACTGCGGCTTGAAATAGTTTTACAAAATGTGAAATGACTGCTGCTTGAAATATATGTCTACGTAAACGAACAAAAACTCGAAAAAAAAAAGCTATACAAAATGTGAAATGTTTGCGGCTTGAAATAGAATCACAGTAGGGAACAATGCGCCGATATCTCAAATTCAATTATACGCTCTCGACGTCTATTGAGGGTGTTTCCCCATGTAATCGTAACTTAGCAAAATTACTTTGTATTGTGGCAACGTTTTTGAATGCTTAGTAATAAAATCGTTGATTAAGTCTGCGTCGACGATTCTATATGTCGACAATGCCTATGGTGACTGTTAACGTCTACAATATGTGTTATCGCACCATATTTTTTGAAACTGCTTTTGAGGTCGCATGTCTTTGCGTGACATTGTAGACGTACAACCTTCCAACCTTGCGGTGTTCAAGGTTGAATACAGGTGAAGTTCCATTAAGGAAAATATGAGGTTGTTTACTAGCGATCTTACTGTTTCGTACAATGCCGTACCATTTTTTGTTTTTGTCATAAAAACAAGACTCCATCAGGCCCCTATAGTAATCGTATGAAAACGTTTATTGGCAATACTATTTTGTCCACTTCTACACCGAGTCGTGTCACCAAAGCAAAAATCGCCTACTTGCTTTATTTCGCTTAAAACCATGTAAGTTCTTGTTCACACTACGATAATAGTAAAAGATTCCAAAAGCAAAATGTGAACGCCTTGTTTGTACAGACGGTCCAAATCTAAGATTTGTAGACAAGTATTAAATTTTAAAGATTTCCCCGTACGTACTTTGTGATTGTTCGACTTGCGCCATTGTGTTTTAAATGCAAAGTCCTTTATGTGAAGGTCAATTGAAATAGTGTTAAAGGATATTCCCCAACAAGATTTTTTGTCGGTTTCGATGGATTTGAAACCACCTTGTACGAAGGCGCATGGCCTTTGGCAATAGTTAGGTGGTCATAGCAATTCCGTCGTGGATCATATTTTTTTTTTTCAAATGTACAAATGTTAGACGTCCAGTGTGTGGCTTGTCTCCTCTTTGAAAACAGTGGAGGACACTTGCCAGACACTAGATAGAATGAGCATTTACTTCAAAAACACCAAATCACACGGTCGACGTTGTCGCCCAAAAAGTTTGGAGAATCTTACTTAATCTCCAGTTAGCATGTTTTTAAACAAAGAAAAGAAAGCAGTGCAACCTTTGACGGATATGTTGTTTTTCTAGTAAACAACCTCACTTTTAGCCTAATGGAGGTTCACCCTTATTTGATTCTCCAAGGTTATGGGAGAAAACCTTGACCGTCGGATACAGAATCACATACGCCATCAGTCGAACCTTTCAGTTTACATCAAGTGACTTGAAGGAGGTCAATTTCAAGAGCCTAAACGTATAGTATTATGCCTTTTGAAAAAGTGGAAAATATCCACGATGAATTCGCGATCAGGTGGCTACACGTCGCATTGGCCCTATGCCTTCCGATAAGGTGGATGCGAGGGCACCGAAAGCCGCGAAAAAATCTTTGATAGAGGATATTCATTCACTCTCTTGTTGCCATCCACTAACCATTCTGACATTTTTGTACGCTTTTACAAATCTTACGTTTTGTGCACCCGTACAAAATTTATTCAATACCTTGTACGAGTCACGTTTTACCTCCGTTGGTACAAATAGTACGTTCACACTTTACTGTCAAAGATACTTTGTAGATTTGCAAAATCGTAGTAGTTCTCTACGTGGTACCCACCACAATGTGTCACGCAAATATAAGTTCGGTTACTGACCCGGCATAGTAGAATAATGGCCTTGAGTAAACTTAATTTTGAGACTGCCTAATAGAACGCCTAAGATACTTTTGCCTTTGCGTCTCCTGTCCGGTCGCCACGAAATGACATTGAATTCAGATCCATGCGAAAAAAACACGTACTATATGCAAATAGACAAGAAAAAATTGTATACTTTTCCTCGTCGTGTGAAATCATGTGAAACTGTTTAAAAGCTTTGAAACGTGCAAAGTTGTTTTCTTATTTGTGGTGCAGTGATACTCTAATGGAGTGACGATGACGTGGCATGTCGTGGCCTTGAGCTGGAATACACAAAACGAGAACATATTGTACATTGTGAGTTTGGAGGTGATGCAATTTGTAATTTCATATTTTTCAATGTCTTCGTACGGTTGTAATCTTATCAGTACGACGCTACGTTTTTGAGAAAAATGACAAAAAAAACCCTTATTTTGTCGCATGGTGACACACCCTTAGGGGGAGTCCCAATGTATTAAAGTATCGAATTTTCAATGTCGTTTTGCCCTAAAGTTTAGGGAACTTTTAGAAAAAACTAGCCGTACGAGAAAATCATTTTTACCAAAGTACGGTGAACATCAATTCGATACTTCGAATGTACTGCATGTTTGTCGTCATTTGAACGCATTTTGGCCTTTCCTCTTTTCGACCCCTGGGCAAGAGAATCCAGCCTATAAAAAACTTCATCAAAAATCACCTCAAGAGGGTGTTTTTGGTTCAAGTATCGCCCAAACAACGAATGAAAAACGACCCATGCACGCGCCACACGAGTGGGAAAGTTTTAGGACGAGGGAGAGTACTCGCTATTTTTCTCACAGCGCGTCAGGCGCATGTACGGAAAAAATTATGGAGGGGTCTCGAACCTCCATTTTCATTAATGGGTCCTTTGCAAAATTTTGAGCCGTCTTTGCTTCTCCCCTCTCCCACTCACATTACCACTTGTATCTCACACATATTAGAATGAGGCACAACAATAGTGGTATGAAATGAAAGATATATGAAAATTATTTCTTTTGACTACCTTTTATGTATATATTTATGACAAATCGAGTGAGAAAAGTTGAAAAAACAAAATCGGGTAGCCATGGCCGAAAGTTCTTGAAAATGTGACGTCGACGTTGTCACAAGTGAGCATGGCGTCACAATGTTACAAAACCCTAAACATCTGCCATGTCACAAAATTACAAAAATTTAGCGGTCTACAACTGTTGTTGTTTTTGTTGGCGTCACCAATTTTGTAGTCGTCTTCAACCTTCACAAAGTTGTACGTCTACAACCATCACATGTCAAATTTCGATTTCATTTTGCACATTGGGACGCTATTCAAAGTAATACAGAAAATTTTCACTACAGTCCAAAATACTTTATCAAAGTACCGATTAAATGGGGACACCCCCTTAGTCAATTTTCAGCTACGCTCTCATACCAAACTTCTTGTCGTTTGTGCCTCCAATTAGGCTCATTCCACACGTTGGAAATACCAGTTTATAAGCTAGAGTTCATTCCATTTCAACTAAATCAAACATTGTACGGTACAGGGTGAATCGCTAACGCTAATTTCGGCGCCCCCAAAAATTGACCCTCGAACTTTTGATAGAATTGATAACTCTAATTGTTTTTTTACGTCAATGAAGGTACCGTATAATTAGCCTTTACATCTTAAATCGTGCAGTGTACGAAATGTGTCAGTTTGTACACAGTTTGCTCGTTATTTGGTACAATCGTACAAAAAGTGTGTAAGATAAAGGCGTCAACATAAAAAAGCGCACCCATATTTGATCCCCAATGATAAAGACGAGGGAAAAATCACGCGACCCTGTTCTCTGTTCAAATGTCGACTATGTGAACACCTGCTATACCGGTTATACTGTAGGAAAATGTACCCAAATTAGAGATTTGCATAAAAAAGGGTTATTTTTTTCTCGGCGAAAGGCATTATACCTAAACTAGAGTTAATAACATTAATTATGTTTTACACTAATAATTTCTTATAGCTAATAGCGATTCACGGTGTAGCTTTCAACCCTTAAAATTCAAGTCCCTAAATTTTAGCATTTTTGGCTACAATTTGCAGCTCCGCTAAATGCGTCACTTCTTGAGATTTCTTTGTTACTTTTTCTATCCAATCAAAAAGCAATGTATTTTGTCAGTCTAATCGGAAGCGAGTCGTTTTAACCATAGTTCAAAAGAAGGTGAAAGTAGGCTAATACAATATGTCTATTGTATGCAAAACATACAATATGACCTTAAGACCCATATTGTATTCGAACCTATTCGGACCAATTAAAACTTTCGGACCAAAAATTGGACCAATTAAAACATTCGGACTAAAAAAAATTATTTACACCGCCATCTTCGGACGATCGGACGGTCGCTGATCAAAGTAGCGATCTAGTAAGATCACACGAAAAGCCCATAATACAACTTACGATAAAAGCGCCGACCAAAGGCCTACCATAAAAACGCTTACTTTTGAACTATGGTTTTAACCATGACTATGGTTTTAACCATAGTTCAAAAGTAGGCGTATTTATGGTAGGCCTTTAGTAGGTTCACAAAACTCGCGTAGAGTTGGCATATTGTATTTGTGTGCGTTGTGCACAATATTGTACGAACATACGAATCTGACGTATGATCATAGTACAACGCACACCGCTGGACGAAATTTTTTAGCGAACTGACATGGCGTAGGAAGACATTCCGCGTGAAAGAAAACCCGGAATTATTATTTTTATCGTCCCATACTGCTTGGTTGGTTAATTTGAGGCTTTATTTAGTGTGGCCTTCAAAATTGCAGACGCTAATATGACAGATAATCCTATCTTTAGTTGTGTTATGGGCTTTTCATGTGATCTTCTTAGATCGCTACTTTGATCAGCGACCTTCCGATCGTCCAAATCTGACGGTTGAAATAAAAAATACCTCAAAACTCACAGATTTTGTTTTTTTGTCCGAATGTTTTTCAAAATTTAGACATGACGTTTAATTCTCTATCGATCGATGTGCAACTCAACCCTGTTGCTATTTTTTTTCATTTTGCGACCCATACAATATGGGAATAAGGTCATATTGTATGTTTTACATACAATAGGCATATTGTATGGGCCTACTTTCAAATACTTTTGAACTATGGTTTTAAGTTTTAACCTTCCTCCGTCGAAGTCCTAAGCCCTCTTCGAGCCCCATGAATTCACTTATTTTGTCCACACTGAGGCCGGTCACTCACAAAAACTGTTTCATACCTTGTGAAATTTCAGTTTCTTTTCGATCTGGCACAATTTCGAAAGCTAAACCAGGTTAAAGGTCATGAATCATCATGTATACTTGGCCTTGGAGAATATCCTCCAAAGTTTTCCTATCCAGTGTTGTCCTCTCAATTTCTAGTGTTGTGTATCGGTAAGGATTTACCGATAACCGATATGGACCTTTTTTCGAGTTCCCGATAATCGATATATTGGTACGATATATCGACATCGGTCTTATCGCCGATAAGTAGCCGATAATATCGGGTACTTATCGGCGATAATGTCGATAACGATAACTATTGGCGATATCTGTACGGACCGTACAGATAAATGTACGGCCTGTACGCGCAACTATACGTCGTATTCCCTAGAATGCCTAGAATCCCCCATGACGGCAGACAAAGGACCGCGGGATACGATGCTCCGGCTTGTGATTCCGTTGGATTCTGAGTCCACTTTGTCTGATGTCACATGCGTTGGTAATGCTGTCAATCGTGGACCTTATAAATATTTCCCGCTTGGAGAGATTGTAATCGGCTGATAGGTGGCTACTGTACGGTACAGTACAGTCCTCCATGAGGACAAAAGGCAGCTACACCGCGAATCGTTATTAGTGTCAAAGTTTAAATAGTGTTGAAGAAAATTAAACGTAATTGATGCTAATTAAGAATTTGAAATTTTTCAAAAAAAATGTGTATTCTAATTTCCGCGTTAATGCTAATTTGGGAACAGCAAAAATGTAATATTCGCCGTACGATTATATACACGTACAAAATATAAGAAATCGTACGCTGTCGCGAATTTAAAATATCCGTACATACCATACTAGTTTACGTGTCAGACTAATCCCCTTTTTTTAGCGCATGTTCTTATGCGTGCGCGTCTGATTTAATTCATTATTTATAAATTTTAACTTGAAAAGGTACATTTATGTACGGTCTGACATCGAACGTACCACACTATTTAGATTTTATTGTCCTTTCGGGCTTTACGCTATTTTGTTCGGCACCATAATTAACGTCAAGGATAAATTAAAATCATGTATCCTATTTGAAAAAAAAATCAAAAATTTAAGAACCCAAATTAGAGTTATTGACACTAATAACGATTCGCGTGTATTACACCGTGAATCGCTATTAGCGTATAAGATTAAACAGCGTACAATAATAATTAGCGTTATTAACGCTAATTGGGAATTTGAAAAAATAAAAAAAAAACATATATTCTATTTTTTTACTAATGCAAATTTGGGTTTATAAAAAAAAAAAAAAAAACATATATTCTATTTTTTTAATAATGCTAATTTAGGTTTATAAAAAAAAAAAAAAAAGTCCTAAACATGCTTCCACTAATATAGGTATCCGTACAAATTTATTGAGATCGTACGCCGTCGCGTAATTTTACCGTCCGTACTTATTAGACTATTTTATGACAACAAAATTATTCACTTTTTTCCAGTGCACATTCACATGCGCTCGCGCCTACGTTAAATTATTTATGTTTTGTTTCACTTAGAAAGGTGAAATTTTGTATGGTCTCGTACTGACCGTACACCACACTGTTCAAATCACATTGTACTTTCGTTATTAACCCTGATTGGAATATAACCCTAAAAGGCGTAAAGAAAAAAAATATATTAATGCTATTAAAGAATTTGGGTCAAAATTTGGTGGAACCGGAATAGCTTTCAATACGCTAATAGCGATTCGTGGTGTACTGTACTGTATAGCTCGATGAAGAGATCAATTCACGGATGTTCAAAAAAGATATATAGAACGGTGAATGTTTACTGGGAGATTTTCCATAAAATCCTTGTTCGTTAAGAAAAATAATAGAAATCGTTATTAACGTTAAAAACTGATTAGTGTAAAATAAAAATTAGTGTTGTAAACTCTATTTTAGGTTCACGACCCTTCGCCAATTTTTTTTTACTCTAATTTATTCACTAATGCTAATTTGGGTTCACTTTTTATACAAAGAAGCCAATCTAACATGTGTTCATGTTGAAAAGGTAAGAACAAGTTCGCGTGATTTTTCCCCCTCTTTATCACTAAGAATCAACTTTGAGTGCGCTTGTTGTGTCGACGCACTCACTTTCACGTGTCAACGTCTTTATTTGGCCCTTTTTTTTGTACGATTGTACCAATAACAAGCAGCTTTAGTACAAAATGACAACATTTTGTACACTACAATATTTACAAACTGTGCAAATAATAGCTATTAATGCTCCTTTGAAGATACCTATATTAACGTAATAAAAAAATTAGAGTTATTAATTATATTGTAGGTTCGAGGGTCAAAAATTGGGGGCGCCAAATTAGCGTTATTGATTATAATAGCGATTCACGGTGTAGTGGACGAAATGCAATATATCCAATAAAACACACTGCAAATTGTTTTTACTGTTAAGGTGGAGCCCCATCGAGAGAAAAGAGGTTATTTATTAAAAAATGGACCTTTTCGTACCAAGCCGTGCTACTTTTTTCTTTTTTTATATATAAAATATGTTTATTGAAGATTCGGCAAGAAACTCAAACTTTTTTCGTGACAAGGTCGACCGTCCGTTTTTAGTCATCGAAGGAAAGAATCATTCTATCCAATGTCTAGCTAGTGTCCTCAACACTTCTTAAGGAGGAAACTAGCAACATATTAGACGTATATGATTGGTACACTAGGAAATAAAAGATATGATCCACGGCGGACAAGCCATGACAATCTTACAATTGGCAAAGGCCTTCTGCCTTCTAACAAGGGGGATTCAAATCAACTAAAACCGAAGAAAAATTCTTTGCCAAAGCTTTTGCCATCCATTGACCTTCGTGGAAAGGAATTTACAAGTATAACATAATAACGCAATTGGAAAAGTAATGAAGTACGCACGTAAATATATAAAAATTTAATCATCTTTACTATCCATATAAATACGACGTTCAAACTTTGTGCTTTTAAAGTATTTGATTCTTCTCGACGTTTGAGTAAGAACTTCCATCGTACTAGTCTCAATAAAGCAAGTAGGCGAAAGTTACCTTGTTGGCACTACATGATGGATCTGTCTGTACAATTACTAACAACGTTGATGGCCGAGAGCTTTCAGTAACATGATACTAGCGCCCTTAAATTACGACCTTAAACCTAAAAGATGTAGTAATATATAAATCTTTATTTCAGTAAATAGGGGTAAAAAAAACTTAGAATATTTTATAAGTAGTCTACCGTAATAGTTAACTTAATTAGCGTTACACTAGCAAAAGGTACAGCAGAGTGTATTGTACTTTTACAAGGACACGTGTCGGCAAAAAAACGTATGCAGGTTTTTCGAAGTGGCGCCGACAGCCAGCCACACGCGTCAAGCAGTTGACGATTTGATTCACAAGATCGGACGAACGGGATATGAACCGGGTATTCTGGAAATATATGATACAGTTGGACGGTACCATTGTCGATTGAATTTGTTCCAACGGACGCGATTCACCTGGGACCACAAGCGTGAATCACGAGGGACCACAAACGTGATTCGCGTGGGACCACAAGTGACGAAGCACTCAGGTGCTTCGTGCTACACGACCACATTCGGCTGGACTTTAACGACTACCGCTGACTAAGCATTTGGAACGTTTTGTGTACGATTGGAACGTTTTGTGTACGGTTCAATATCCGGAAACATTTGAATAACATTGTTTTGTAGTTTAGTGCAATAAAAATTAGTGTTCCATTAATCAGGTTTTTTAGAAAATAATAATTAGGGTTTTGAGGTACAATGACGTACAGGTAGGATGCTTTGTCGTTAGCCAAGATAATAACCGTAGTAACGGTTACCCAAGTTAGTGTAGATTTATAGATACACAATTGTAGTATATAACTTAGGACTTAGCCATTTTTGTGGCATCCAGTTTTGGGAATATGATTTTCTAAGGGCAGTTTTTGGGAAACCTCCAGAGATCACATCTTATGGTTGTCATTTAGGCTAAAACTTTAAGAATTGTTAGTTTACTGTATTGTGTATCAGTGTGGCGAATTCGTGGCATATTGAAATTCTAAGTCATATTTGGTGTAAGCTGAAAGTTGGTTGTTGAGTAGGTGCTTGATAGCTTTTGCTGTTTTCCATATCTACTTCCACTACTACTGCTGGTTCCCCTCCTCCAACGGTGGTTGTAGAACAACAGGTTACGGGCCTTTCATCAATAATTCCTATCTTCAATGGCCAAAAGTATGTGTATCGGGCGGCGATGGTTGAATCTTTGTTTGAAACTGCTGACTTATTGGGGGTCTTGGATGGCTCCCTTGATGAAACAGATCCGAGTTGGGCGAAAAATAATTCAATGGCAAGGAACAATCTAATTCTTTGTATTTCAAAAAATCTGGTCATGTCTCGCTTGAAAATGAAGAAGGCGAAGGAGATTTGGACATCACTGAAATCTGCTTTTGAGATTGCGAATGTCCAAGAAGAGCTCTTGGTGGTTGGAAAAATTTGGAGGTACAAATACTCGGGTGGAACTATGGTCGAGTATTGTGACAACATTCGTGCACTTATTGATGCACGCTCTTCTGCTGGGGGGTCATTTCCTGAGTTTCAACAGGCAGCCTTGCTTATTAGAGGACTTCCTAGTAGCATGAAAGGTGTTTCTGCTCAGTTAAAGAGTCATGATAAAGCTAGTTGGTCGTTTCAATTAACATATAATATTATATTGGAAGAAGAGTCTAATACTAAACTCCTTGAAGGAGAAGGAAAGGTGGAAGCTTTTGCAACAGACTTTGACAAACGAGCTCAGTTCAATCAGAATAGAAATCAGCTTAACCAAAATCACAATCAGCTTAATCAGTTTAATCACAGGCCAAATAGACAATCTTCTATAGCTTGTTTCTATTGTTATGAGAAGGGTCATGGATATAGGTACTTTTCTAAGCTGAAAAAGACTAATGAGACAGGTTTATAAATGCCAGGTTGGCTGCAACTTTTCTGGAAATCCTACTCGTGGAAATGCTTTATTTTCAATTTTTGTAACTGATGCACATGAGTCTCTAAGCTTCAAGGAGCAAGACGAAGCGGAGATATTTTCTATGGCGGCAGCAATGAAGGGTCGAATGGATGCAGGATGGATCATGGATACGGAGGCATCGGCCCACATGTGTTGGAACAAGTCAACTTTTACAAATATGCAGCAAATGCCTCCAAAGAGTATATGCTATGCTTGTGGGATCAGTGTTCAAACCTTAGAGCAGGGTGATGTATCTTTAATGGTGATGTGACGGGAAACTTGGTAGAGAGAAATATTCACAATGTTTTGTATGTTCCAAACTTTAAAAAGAATCTTTTTTCTACATACTTAGTGGAAAGCAAAGGTTTAGAAGTCATTTTGAAAGGAGGTAGACAGGTTGTTAGTAAGAAAGGAAAAGTACCACTAACAGGAACTAGAGATGCTAGCAAAATGTACCGAATGGACATGGCTGAATATAAGAAAAATGATGTTCTCTACTCCAGTGTCTAATCTGATAATGAGTTGTGGCATAAGAGATTAGGACACATGAATTATAAAAGTCTAAAGAAATAGTGAATTCGGGAAATGTTGATGGATTTTCTCTCTCCTCTCATCCTATAAAATCATGTGATGACTGTTCACTTGGCAAGATCCACAAATTGCCATTTCCACAGGAAACAGACCATAGATCAGAAAGAGTTCTGCACCTACATTCTGATGTTCTCGGTCTTTCACAAGTGGTGTCCGCAAGAGGCGTCCACTATATGGTCACATTTACAGATGACTACTCGAGGTACACCAAAGTTTACTTCATGCAACATAAGAGTGAAGTGTTTACTCACTTCAAACAATACAAAGCGTGGGCGGAAAAGCTTCATGGAGTTCCAATCTTGGCGCTAAGATCGGATAACGGGGGAGAATACACATCGAAGGAATTCGAAGAATTTCTCTTTCAGGAAGGTATCAGTCACAATCTTACAGTTCAATATACACCGGAATCGAATGGTGTTTTTGAGAGATTAAATAGGATGGTGACAGAGAGTGCTCAGTCCATGCTTGCAGATAAAGGGCTAGATTTGAAATTCTGGCCTGAAGCACTTAACTGTGCTGTTTATATTAAAAATAGAATTGCTTCTAGATCTATTGGCACTACACGTTATGAGCTTTGGACAGGAGAAAAACCTGATGCTAGTCACTTGAAAATCTTTGGCAGCATGTGTTTTATTTTAGATACTTCACATGATAGATGGAAAATGGAGGTTAAAGGCCTACGTGGGATTTTCATAGGGTATGATGATAATGCGAAAGGATAAAGAGTTTTTGTATCGGAGAAACAGAAAGTGATTATTTCTAGGAATTTCCAGATAAAAGATGAACAGGATTTGGTTGACCCTTTTCAAGGGCCGGATCATCCGGCCAAGAAAAAGCAAGAATATGTCATAATTCACCATACGCAGCGAGTTTACTTTCCACCGGCAAAAGGGACACCTCATCCTTCTGTTCCTCTAGTGCCTTTGCAGGATGCTTCACCCCAAGTTACGACTCACGAGGAAGGACCTGCTACACATTCAGTACCAAATCAGGTTACAGTGCAAGCAAAGCAGAAAAATCAGAGGTTGCCGACGATTTCAGCCTCAAAATTTATCGGGGGAAAGAGATCTAGCAGACGTCTGCAAGCAAGCTCTCACTTTGCTTTTTCTGCATCTACAGAGGAGCCTCTAACGATCCACGAGGCCTTCTCTTCACCTGAGAGAAATCAGTGGATCGAGGCGACAAACGATGAAATGAACTCTATTACGGAGGCACAGACATGCGAGCTAGTGGATCTTTCACCGGGCAGAAAAGCCATTGGCAACAAATGGATATTCAAGGTGAAGCTGAACCCGGACAACACCATCGAAAGGTATAAGGCTAGACTAGTGGCCAAGGGGTATAATCACAAAGAAGGTATTGACTTTGAGGAAACCTTCTCTCCAATTGTCAGATTTCCCATTGTCAAAACTTTGCTAAGTCTAGCAGCTATAGAGAATATAGAAATACATCAAATAGATGTTAAAACGACCTTCTTGCATGGAGAGTTAGAAGAAACCATTTATATCAAACAACCTGAAATGTATATTGAAAAAGGAAAGGAAGAATTAGTGTGTAAATTGATGAAATCATTGTATGGGCTAAAACAAGCCCAGCGTCAGTGGAATTTGAAATTAGATGGGTTTTTGACTGGGCTGGGATTTCAGAGAATTAGCTTAGATCATTCTGTATATGTCTTTCAAGGAGAGGATGGGATACTATACATTGTTGTATATGTGGATGATATATTATTAATAAGTAAGTCAATGGATGAAACAAACCGCATTAAAGTGGCTTTAAGTTCTAGGTTTGAGATGAAGAACCTTGGAGAGGCCAAGTATATCTTAGGTATAAAGGTAGAAAGAGACAGTAACAAAAGGCTGATTATGTTAACTTAGAAAGAAGCAATAGGTAACATGCTGGAAAGATTAGAAATGAAAGATATGAAATGATTTATAACTCCAATAGAATTCACGCAGAAATTGGAAGGAATTGAGTCAGACTCAGGCATAATGGTTTGTGAGAGTCTAGAGACAGGGGAGGAAGAGTTTATGGCTTCAAAGCCATATAAACAGGTAGTTCGAAGTCTTATATATTTTATAAACAGTACGAGATGAAATTCTATGGGCTCCATTGCCACACAAAATTCGCAGATCAAAAAGAAGCTAATCTAGATAGTGTCAACTCCAACTTGATTTAAAACAAAATGATTGACCCCTTGAAAATCACAACCCCATTACAGCTTCACCCCTGTGAAAAAAGACTTTCTGTGTGCTCAGTTCCACCACTGAATGCAAAGTTAGAATATGAGATTTGGACACATTCACCCACTTTGACTTTCCCTTAGAAATGCAGCCACTCAGGCAGGCAAAAACTGTGACCGACTACACCCCTCTGTAGCGTGGACTCTTTTAAGTCTGCAGCAAAAAGAATCACTGAAAATGGTCAACTGAATTGATAGTTATGGCTGGCCAAAGTTCACCATTTATACAAGGTGCTCTTTAAGAGAGGCAGCTACCTACCAGAAATATTCCAAGTCCTAAAACCCCCTCTCTAAACCCCCTTGTACTGAGGTACGAACCAATCACAATACTCTAAAGTACATTAAGGTACAGGTGTCGGTGTACCTTTTGTACGACCATCGTACGACATGGCCAAAAAGTTGACACATGCCATATGCTGACTCGTTCTTATTATCCCCTGAGATGCCGCAAGCCAATGTGGTCGTGCCACGTGTCAATTGACGTGGCGGTGACCGAAAACCGTCAAAAAACCCATTCAGCGATCTCGGCATATATCGCGGCCGTCGGATCAGAATTAGATTTCAATTGTAGCCGTCGAGAATATACGCCCGGTATTTGTTTCGCTATCGAAACAAATGTGCGTTATCCGTTTTGTCACCTACCGTACTCCGTACTATACAGAACTGTATCTATGCACTACATATCCATTTCCCGTTAAATGAATTAGTCTACTTGTAATTATTTATATATTAAACAAACCCCATATATCTTAGCACTAGTCCTAGACTCAACGGACAAAGCTAACGACTACATTGACGACCGGCAAGTACCAGGATCAATTCTTGGGTCCGTCAATACTTTTGGTAAACCCATCTATTTTCTGCTACCTGTCTGCTAGAAAGCTTTAGGCAGCCATGGCTCTATCACCCTACCCAGCCTTCAGTGACTACAACAAGTGTGGGGGCTTGGAGAAGGGAGTTAGAGGTAGACCGCCTCTACCTTTTTCCTATTATAATACAGACCTAGAAAATACTCAAATATCAACACGAGACCCGACATTGCAGCAGCTGTGGGAGTCCTGAGTAGAAGTCTGCACAATCCTAAAAAGGCAGATTAGGAAGCAACAAAAAGGGCGTTGAGATATCTTGCAGGTACTCAAAATCTCAAGCTTGTACTCGTAGGAGGAGAGGTGAAAATACAAACATGGAGCAATGCTAGCATGGAGACATGCCAAGCCGGAAATCTACGACCGACTTTGTTCTGAATATTGGAGATGGAACTTGCTTTTGGAGTAGCGAATTACAAAAGGTTACAACTCAATCCACATTGGAGTCAGAATACATGGAAGCAGTTTCCGTCCTCAAAGAGCTCCTATGGGTCAAGTCTATTTTACAAGAACTTGGGTATATGCAAACTGGTCCTCAAGCTATCTGGTGTGACAACCAGGCAGCCATTGCAATTGCCTCTAACCCCAGCCATCATTTTAAGAGCAAACACATATATGTTAGACTTCACTTTGTTAGAGAAAAAATACTTGCAAAAGTCGTTAAATTGTGTTATTTACCGGATGAGTAAATGGTGGCTGACATGTTAACAAAAGCCCTTCTTGCTCCTAAGTTACAGTTTTGCAGAGATGCTATTTGACTAAGTGAGTAACTGAGTCTAAAGATTTAGGGGAGTGTTGTAATTTTTAAATCATTATTTAAGTAAATAGGGGTAAAAATAACTTAGAATATTTTCTAAGTAGCCTATTGTAATACTTACCTTAATTAGCGTTACAGTAGCAAAAAGTACAGCAGTGTGTATTGTACTTTTACAAGGACACGTGTAGGAAAAAAAAAACGTATGCAGGGAGTGGCGCCGACATTCAACCACACGCGTCACGCAATTGACGATTTGATTTACATGATCGGACGAACGCGATCTGAACCGGGTATTCCGAAAATATATCGTATAGTTGGACGGTACCATCGTCGATTGAATTTGTTCCAACGGACGCGATTCACCTGGGACCACACGCGTGATTCACGAGGGACCACAAGCGTGATTCACGTGGGACCACAAGTGACGAAGCACTCAGGTGCTTCGTACTACATGACCACATTCGGTTGGACTTTAGCGACTACCGCTGACTAAGCATTTGGAACGTTTTGTGTACGGTTCAATATCCGGAAATATTTGAATAACATTGTTTTGTAGTTTAGTGTAATAAAAAATAGTGTTCCATTAATAAGGTTTTTTAGAAAATAATAATTAGGGTTTTGAGGTACGATGACGTACAGGTAGGATGCTTTGTCTTTAGTCAGGATAATAACTGTAGTAACAGTTACCCAAATTAGTGTAGATCATAAGATACACAATTGTAGTATATAACTTAGGACTTAGCCAATTTTGTAGCATCTAGTTTTGGGAATATGATTTTCTAAGGGTAGTTTTTTGGAAACCTCCATACATCATATCTTATGGTTTACTGGGTCATTTGGGCTTCAATTTTGGGAATTGTCAGTTTACTATTGTGTATCAGTGTGGCAAATTTGAAGCATATTGGCTTTCTGAGTCATATTTTGTGTCAGTTCTATGTTGGTTGCTGAGTAGGTGCTTGATAGTTTTTGTTGTTTTCCATGTCTACTTCCACTACTACTGCTTGTTCCCCTCCTCCAACGGTGGTTGTAGAACAACAGATTACGGGCCTTTCATCAATAATTCCTATCTTCAATGGCCAAAAGTATGCGTATTGGGCGGCGAAGGTTGAATCTTCGTTGAAACTGCTGACTTATTAGGGGTCTTGGATGGCTCCCTTGATGAAACAGATCCGAGTTGGGCGAAAAAGAATTAAATGACAAGGAACAACCTAATTGTTTGTATTTCAGAAAATATGGTCATGTCTCGCTTGAAAATGAAGAAGGCGAAGGAGATTTGGACATCACTGAAATCTGCTTTTGAGAAAGCGAATGTCCAAGAAGAGCTCTTCTAACAACAAATTAGACATACTATTATTATTTCTCCCTTTACGTTAACATAAGTTCGAGTTAATTAATATCATTTCCACTACAGTACTCGTCATTGTTCATGTTAATCACACGAGTTCAGTCATTACTTTGTTTGCCAAAAATCAAAAAAAATATTGTACGCAGCTCTATTTAAATACCTAGGATGCAATAGGCCACGTTCCCTTTCACTAGATTAATACTATATCCTTTACATTTGTATAAATACTAATAAATCCTTAACGTTGATAATAATATGTGGTATAGTTAAAAAGGCTAATAAACAATTAAGTGTCTTTATGTTAACAACTAGTACAAAAATACTTAAAAGTGTCAGATGACAACGATGACACAAGAAAGCGTACTCAAATTTGATCATAGTGAAAAAGACGTGGGAAATCGCAAGACCACGTTACCACATGTTCAAATGTTAAAGACGTGAACATATATTATAGTCGCTAAACTACGGGAATATGTAGACAAACTAGTATTATTAACTTACTGTGTCAAATGTTAATGTTGGTTAGGTAATTGAAGTGAAAATAACGTTCATGAAGCTATTGTTTTCCATACGCTGAGTTTTTTTTTACTAAAACAACGATTCATGATGTATGCAACTTCCACGGTGATTAAAGGTCACCCTAATTTTGGATCACAAGGAAAAAAAATTGATCCACTAAAATATTGATGTCCCCTCGTCTTGGCACGTGTTTGAAACTATTGTTAACTACCATACTTATATATATGATGTCATTTTATCTAATATCTAAATTCGTTTGACGTCGCGTTGTGTAAATCACATGAGTGTAACGTACTATTGCTTTTGTCCGTGACACCGTGTCAATTTAATAGCGTATAACGATTGTCGTATTGAATCGATGAAGTATAAGTGTATACAATATTACACAATGACTCACACAATTCACCATTATCAACGTTAAAGGATTTAAAATGCTTGATAACACTAATTAAACGTAAAAAGGCGTGGCAGCTTGTACTCTACTCCTTTTCTTAATAGTGTTAGCAGCACAATAATGGTTTTTGTCCAAAAAAATAAAGATGTGTTTGAGTGTAACTAACTTCAACAACGATGGGCAATGTAAGTTCGTACCTTGGAAAGTGACACGAAGACCTTGCAATCCTTAAACATTGACCATCCATATCATTTGTTTGGATATATACGGTTGAAGGTACTTTTTTTCTTGCCTCCATGTGATTTTTTCACCCCAAATTGTAAATTTTCAACACGATACTAGAAGTGACAAAAGTCAACAATAGAGTGCGTGTAGTATTTGGAGGAAATGCCCTCAATATACAACCCTACACGAGTTTTTAATTCTTTATTTTTGTCTTAAAACCACGAGATAACCTTAAAAAAAGTTATGAAGTTCTTAACCGTTGATTTTTTCTATAGCCTCAAGTTTGAACTCTCCTTTACGTACCCCAAAGCCTTCCGTGGTTTCTTTGAGGATTTTAGGAGTGTTTGGGGTGTTGTAAGGATTATTAGAGCATTTGAGGGTTTTAAGGTTTTTAGGGGGTGTGCTCATGTAACCGATGATTTAAAGTGGTACTTTGCATTTTAGTTTGGATTCCAAGTACTACTTTACAAACTGTCCAATGCGCAAAGATGAAATCCTTACTTTCTTGTGGTCGTGGACGGGGTACAACTTGTGTCGCTTGTAGACGATGAGAAAACGTGCGACCATTGGTGACATCTACAAAAATAACGACCGTTGGAAACGTCTACTTTTTTGTGATGTTGTAGATGTCTAGGTTTTGTGACAATACGACGTCATGCTCACTTGTGACATCGTCGAGGTCACCCACTCCAAAAAATTTCACTATGGCTACTCGAATTTGTTTTTTTGTCTTCTCTCACTCGACTTGCCACTCACTCGACTTGCCATCAAACTAAGCCCAAAGGTAGTCGAAAAGATTATGTTCAAGAGCACTTTCTATTCATACGAGTATTGTCGTATTTCGTTCCAAGAAGAGTGAGATAGGAGCGGTGGTGTAAGCGGGAGAGGGAAAGTCCACAATGACGTGGACTTTTGCAAATGACTCGTAATGAAAGTGGAGGTCCGAGACCCTTGCAATTTCTTTCTCGCACATGCGCATGACGGGCAGTAAAGAAAAATAGCTAGCGAGCACAGTTCACCTTGAATCGCTACTAGTGTAATAACGCTAATTTGGTGCCCCCAAATTTTGACCCTCGAACCTAAAATATAATTAATTTCTTTTTTTTAACGTTAATATAGGTAATGTGGAATGAGCGTTACTAACTGTAAGTTGGACAGTTTTTAAATAGTGCAGTGTAGGAAATGTGCCGTCCCCACTAAAATTGCTCGTTATTTCATACAATTGTACAAAAAGTGTGTCAGATAGAAGTGTCGACAAGCGAAAGTGAGTGCGTCGATACGAAAAAGTGCACTTGGATTTTAACATCACGCGAACCTGTTCTTACATGTTCAAACGTTGTCTATGTGAACACGGGCTACGGTGGCTACAATATGGGGAAAATGTACCCAAATTAGAGTTATGAATAAATTAGCGTAATTTATTTTTTTACGAAAAGCCTTGTTAGAATTAATAACACCAATTGTTTTCGTACATTAATTGTTTCTTAATGCTAACAGCGATTCGCGGTGTACTCTCCCTCGTTCTAAAAGTTTCACATTCGTGTGGCTCGTGCGTTGCTTTACTATTAGCTGCTCAAGTGTTACTTTAACTAAAATCACATCACGAGGTGATTCCGGTTGAAGTTTTTTCATGCGCTGGAATCTAGTGATCGTGGGTCTAAAAGAGGAGAACGCCAAAATGAGTTCAGAAAACGCCAAAATGAGTTCATAAAACGCCAAAATGAGTTCAGAAAACGCCAAAATTTGAGTACATTCTTGGTTATGAAGATGATATTCATTGCCCAATGGTTTTTACAAATTTTTCGTACGGCAGAATCCTAGTTGCGGGCTGAATATTGGAGGAAAATGACAGAAAAAACCCGATATTTTTTCACATGGGCACATCATCAGTTTTCTGGCACAATTTTTTACCGTTTCCGATATTTTTATCGGAGGAAGTAATTTTGTCTTTTCCAGTCACTCTTTAGAGTTTCTATGAACTTTAACTGCTCCAAACTTCCAGTAAAAAAAGAACCATTTTATAACACCAAAAAATGGGCGGCAAGTAAAACCGGGAATCCCGCCGGTTCCAAAAACTGGAAACCGGCTATTCCGACTGGCCAGCAATTACATTATCGAAGATTTGCCCTCGATCTTATCGTGCAAATCGTACAGTTCGATCAGCTGCATGATATTTTTTCCCGTACGGTTAACCCAAAAACTGTACAGTTTCCTAAACAACTTAAAGGCCAATCCTGTCAATGCAATTACCGCATATACGTGTGGTCATAAAGCGTTAATACTTAATACGCATTAACCCTCGTTTTCGAGAATAGATCGTACGATTCGTACAGTTTTGTAGTCGTCGTACGTACTGATACATCTGTACAATTCACCCTCCCGTGAGGGTAACTTACCCTACAGCCACAATGTTCAGTTAACCACTTGTTTTTCAAAAAATGAAACAACTTCCAGGCGTTCCAGTAAAAGTGTAAAACCAGCAAAGCTGCATCCTATAACGCAAACTGACGATTATTTGTCGTTTTCTCCTTTAAATTTTTAAAAAACCAGGAGTTTGACAAAAGGACAAAAAAAAAGTTGTGCAATTTTTGCTTCACTTTTGCAACTCCCGGAGTTACTTGCAACTCCCGCAGTCACAAAACAAAAGTACAGCAAAATTTGCATGTATATTATATATATTTTTTAAAACAGTGAAAAGTCCATGAGACCACTACAGGAACAAAGTACAAGGGTAAACTGAATTTAAATATAAAGATATAAAGTGAAATACAACGCAGCCGCGCAGACATTCAATATTATTTTGGAAGAGATCAATTGACATCTCCTAAAAAAGAGAGAGCGACTGTGACAGAGGGAACCTTCTGACACAGAATTATCAAAAGTAGCTCTCCATTTCAGAATATCAACTGTAAGACTTTAAAACTCAAAAACTAACTAACTTCTATACCAAACTCAACAAGTTAAAAACAAAAAAACCCCTAAAAAAAACATTTGACACTACCTCACGAATCACAAATCTAAAAAATTAAGCGATATTTCCCCTAAGGCTGACGTTAATAGCCATTCTCGAGTATTGTGCTATTCCTCAAGCATCAACTCCATTTTCTAAAACAAGAATGGAAAAAAAAAAAAAAGGACCTTTTCTGACTCCAGGTTATAAGATAAATAACTCTGTCACACTTTAACAAGATTTCACAAGGACATAATCAAACTAAAATTTCTCAAGAAAGGAAAAGATAAACAATTTAAAGACGAAGAAAAAATCTACCGCCTTCTTTCTGCTTCAACAAATTACATGACTACCTCTGCTTCACTTCTAACAAACAATAATAATAATAATAAAAAGAATCACTAGACACAAAAAGAAGACCTAAAAAACCTCCACACTCTCTCTCCTCCAGACTCTCTCTCCAACTCCTGCAACTCCTGCAACTCCTCCCTTTCCTTTCTCCGATCTTTTTCTTCTCAGTCTCCCAGCCTCAGTGCCACGTGTCGCCCAGCCAGACGACTTTGCAAAGTCATCAGTCCTTCTCTTAGTGCCAGCTGCTCCTGCGAAACACCTCCCGCAGAGTTGCAAAAGTTGACTCTCACAACCCTAAGAGCCGGACACAGTTTAATCAACTGCAACACATCATTTGCCGAACAAACCGACTTCGTAAACACAATTTCCTCGAGCTCGCGGTGCATCACAGCATCCCAGGTTTGTGGAACTATCAATCCTGGTTTGGCTCCAACTATTTCGAGTCTCCGAAGAGTATAACACTTCTTCAAAGCCATAAGATCTTCCATTTGCAGGCTTCCACAGTGAATCTTGAGACTGGTCAGCTCTCGCCAAGCGATGACGATAAGATAAATCGATTGCTTTGTAACTGAATTATGACAAGAACAGGAGAAGTTCCGTACGTTTCGGAAACCAGCCGTGAGATACCACATGGCTTTGTTTTCCAAGAAACCGAAGGTGCCTTCTCGACCGTCGGAGGTCAATTTAATAGTTTCCACTCCTTTGCAGTATAAACTGCAGACAAAAAATACAAGAGGATATTGAGAGTAAGTTTCTGCTTTCACTCCATAACAACACAAAACTGCAAAAAAAAAGTTCTTTAAACAGTACAGCTTTTAGTACAGCTTCTGCTATGTTCATATTTCGTGAAGAATTGGCATTAGCAGTTTCCTGCAATTCTTTTCCACAGTGAATCAGTAATCCTCAGAACCTAAAAAAATAAAAATGATTCAATTGCTATCAAAACCTAAACCGTAAACTTGAGCCCCCCCCCTCCTCCCTCATCCCTCCCTCCCCTCCCTCCCTCCCTCCCTCCCTCTTTCCCTCCCTCCCCCCCTCCCTCCCTCCCCCCCCTCCCTCCCCCCCTCCCTCCCCTCCTCCCTCCCTCCCTCCCTCCCTCCCTCCTCACCTTATAATCCACAGTATACTGCATATACTCGCCTCGTTCCTACTCGTACTGTCCCTGTCACAGTCTATCTCCACCCCCCTCAGCGCCCCCCCCCGCCGCCACTATGATCGGGTGCAGCGTGTGCAGCTCGCACCGCGGGTCCTCGATCCTGAGCTCCGCCAGCCAATGGCAGCGCGGCGCCACACGCTCGAGGCCGGGTCTGAGGCAGGCGGGGGAGAGGACCACGCGGCGCCACATGGCGCGGGAGTAGCAGAGTTTCTTCCAGAGGGGGGAGACGCAGGCCATGCGGGAGAGGCCGGCGACGCCGGAGGAGAGGGAGGCGAGGTGGAGGATGCGGGAGAGGAGGTCGTCGGAGAGCTGGGAGAGGGAGGGGGGAGAGGAGGGGGAGGGAGAGGGGAGGGAGGGGGAGGGGAGGGGGGAGGGGGGGAGGGGGGAGAGGAGGGAGGAGGGGAGGGAGGGGAGGGGGGAGGGGAGGGAGGAGGAGGAGGAAGAAGGGGGAAAGGGGGAGGGAAGAAGGGAGGAGGAGGGGAGGGAGGAGGGAAGAGGGAGGGAGCAGGAAGGGGGGAAGGGGGGAGGAAGGGGGAGGGAGGACGGGAAAAGAGGAAGAGAGGGGAAAGGAGGAAGGGAGAGGAAGGAGGGGACAGCTGGCACGGGAGAGGTAGAGGAAGGGGAAGGGGAGGATGAAGGTTCTGAAAGAGAGATTGACAGACGCGGGCGTTTGGGGGAGGGGAGGGAAGAGTGCGAGGAAGACGGTGAAGAAGGGGAAGGGGAGTGAGAGGAGGAGAGGGAGGAGGAGGGAGGGAGGGGATCCATGGTGGGAAGAGGGAGAGAGTGATATGGTGGAAGACAATCCATCGAGGAAGTCGGAAAAGAAACTTAGGGGTGAAGGGAAGGGAACAGTAGCAGGCTGTAAGGGAGAGGGTCGCTTGGAGGAGAAGGACGTAAGATAGAGGATGGATTCTGAGGTAAGAATTTTGGCATCTGATCGGATTGACATCCCTTGGAACTTTGGACGGCCGCGGCAAGCTTGTTTCGTGGATGTACGGAGAAATTGTACAAAAGGTGTACGATATAATGTACGAACTGGAAATGGTATCGTATTCGGGGACGGCGGCCGCCGGTACAAGGTACGGAATTCTGCCACCTGTATGCTAAGTCGTCCGGAAGAAAGTACGTGAGAGTAGTTGAAGAACAGCAGTCGCATGGAACTCGCACAGAATCTGAGATCGGATCTTGGAGAGACTAAAGGCAAAAAGAGGATCCGGAGAAAAATGGGAAGACGGCTGTATGGCGATATCGCACGGCACCGTCGTACGACTCTATTGATGATGACGTAGTCATGAGAAAAGGTCCAGTGCGCTACAGTGCCCAGTGACGTTTTTGTGTAGGTTGATTCAGTGCAGTTTTCGATCGCAATCGGTTGCTTGATTCGGTGATGTACTTTTTGAGGGTCGTTTTATTGTACGAAATTGTCAAAGTGACAAAGAGCTGTACGAAACAAGTGTAAAGTGTTATTTTTTACAACCTACTTTTTGGGGAAAAAATATTTAGCTCAGTGGAGAATCACGATTTGATCGACAACTTTGACGGGAAAAACGGATTTCATTGGCTTGACGTCACAAGAGTACAAAGCAGAGGACTAAAGATCGGACAGCTGGCGATTCTGTAAGATATGATTTTGATTTGGACGGTCGCTATGATGCGACGGCGTGCGAATCCCAGAAATCGTGATTGTTCGTTACTTTTTACTGTTTGACAAATGGCATGGCCCCTGTGGGAAATAATATCAGTAGGAAACTTGACATATCTGACACTAGTTATGACGAATGAATACGCTTGAAGTGCACGTTGTAATAATTCTCATTTTCCGTACACAATCGTGGAGGACACGTGCCTAATCATGACTCCAAGAAAAGTTGGTGCCAACGCGACATAAAATCTCTCATTATTTTCTGTAAGCTCTGCCAGCGCGACTCGAGATCTTAGCTCGCGGCGTACACCTGCCAAATAACTCCAAGATCTGACAACCAGCTTTTAGACTGGACAAGAGGGGAGGACTCCACGCTGAGCTCGAAGTGCTGATTGGTTCTTCACTTCAGCTCAACGAACTGCAGACATGCGCGTGTGTGGTGAAGTGCTTATTGGTACGCTAGGATTGCCAAACAAATTTACTAATAAATGCTCAACCTCTTTTGGTGACCGCCCCTAGAGGTCACGAAAAGGCGGAAAGGTGGAAGGGCGGAAATGTGGAATTAGGGCTAAGCTCCAGCAGGGCACTTTTCGGGGGGGGCTTTAGCCCTATCGGAGCACTTTTTTCCATAGTTCAAAAGTAGGCGCTTTTATGGTAAGCCTTTGGTAAGCGCACAAAGCTTGGCACAAAACTCGCGCAACGTAGGCATACTATGTGTGTGTGCTGTGCACACCCCTGTACGAGCGTACGAATCTGACGTATGCTCATAGTACAGCGCACGCCGCCGAACGAATTTTTTTAGCGAGCTGACACGAAGTAGGATGGCATTGCGCGGGAAAAAAAAAAACCGGGAAAAAAAAAAAACAGCGGACGAATCTGACGATAGTCCTGTCATAAGTTGTGTTATGGGCTTTTCATGTGATCTTCTTAAATCGCTACCTTCATCAACGACCGTTAGATCGTCCAAATCTGACGGTTTAAATAAAAAGTCGCTCAAAACTCACAGAAAAAGAATTTTTTGTCGGTTTTTTTTATCAAATATAGACATGACGTTTAATTCTCTATCGAACCATGTACAACTCAACCATGTTGCTATTTTATTTCATTTTGCGGCCAATACAATATGGGTCTTAAGGTAGTATTGTAAAATTTACGTACAATATGCTTATTGTATGGGTGTACTGTCACCTACTTTGGAACTCTGCTTTTTTCGCGCAAAAGTCGTAGGGTTCCCTCCACTAGCAATAACTGGTAGCGTAAAGATTTAGCTGCAACTGGACGTGACAGTTCTGTACATTGAAAGTGCGACTCTCGTACAATGTCGAGTTGTACATTTGGAAAAAAAAATGTACAGTGCAGTAAAAAGGTGCCACGCGTCTTGCCTAAAATGGTACAGATCGAACGTTGGAAAGCTTTTCGAGTAACAGCACAAAATGACGAGATTCCAGAAGTACACATGGCTAGCGCACACCAATAAATGGACAGCAGTAGCAAAGCGTTAGAAAGGACGACCATTACGAAATAAGAAGTTTTTATTTTGACCAATGGATAAAATGGTAGCACGTGTGTGAAGGTTAGAAGTACACTGTGAATCGCTATTAGTATTAAATGTTTTTTTGCCGCTTATAACATCATTTATCCGTACACACATGTCGGATTGTGGATCTGACGGCTGTGATTGAAAATTAAAATTCTCACCTTCCCATTGACGGTCTCCATGTAGAACTCGAGCAAGTGTGTACGGATAAAAAATGTTTTAAGTGGCGAAAATGTTAACACTAATAGCAATACACGGTGTAATTTCCTCAGATAACTTCCCAAGACGCGTTGAGCGAATGATAATTAAAAAAAGTTTGTCGACAAAAATGTTTATTTCTTGTTGCTTTCGCGATGTGGAAACCGTACTTTGCCCATCTAGTCCTTTTCTGTATGTACGGCCACGTGAACAGTACGCTGGCCGGGAAAACCATACTACATATATCTAACTTTCATATTCCTTACGTTCCGATGTGGCACTCTTTCTCTGCAATTAGGTGTACGGTATACGTACAAAGACATTTTTTAAGGGAATTGATCATGACACTGACTGTTTTGGTTGAGCACAGTCACTTACGTCATTTTGTCAAAAATTGTACGTTTGAAGTACACATTGGTACAAATAAAACACCGTTGAGTACAAATTTGACGGTCAATCTGTTGGACAACTTTGACTTTCAAAATACGGTTTCAACCGCTTAAAATTTTGTCGCGCTTGCGAACGTCGACCGTCATAATAAAATTAGCAATTCACACGGCCGACGAACGTTTACGGTAACAAAATTGCGGCAACCACATGTAAATAAAAGTGTTGCAGACAGTCACTTTTTGTCTTTACGTGAGCTCCACGGTGAGAGCACTTAGCCTCAAAATTGAAATTGAATCGTCTAAGCGTTACATTGAACTTAGACGCAAATTGAAACGAAACCTTTTTAAACTAAACTAAACTACACTAAGTATTGTACGGAAATATTAAAACGCACGAAACGAAATTTTGTTGTCAATGTAAGAATGTTGATTCGTAGATAGTTTGGCTCGATTTCGTCGCGCGTGACGACGCGCATTTTTTTTCATTTAATTTCAAATTATATTTTTATGCCGGTTCGTTCTATTATTATAGTGTACAAAGTTTATTTCGTTTCTTGCGTTTTCCACGGAGGACTCTCGAGTCACCCTGGCGGGGGGATCTTGTCCGGACGCTGAGACTCGCCAGGTACTGACGGACAGTAGAATCACACGGCGAAGGATACCTAACGGTCGTCAAAATGCCTGGAGACATGTCACGGCCGCTTGAAAACTTTTGGAAAATGTTACAATCATCTTAGGGAAAATTTCCATCGTAGCATATTTTGATGTGCTAAGTTGTAGGGACATTAAAAGTTCAGCTTCCAACATAAAAAATTACGAAATTTTGATACGTTTTATTAAAAGTTACAAAGGAAGACGGCGGAATGTATATAATTACGATCGGAAGGAAAGTTCTCATTATTGGAGGTCTGTCCAAAGACGATCTCTCATTTAAATTTAAGAAATTAAGAAGTCGCCTTACAACTCACCATCACCCTGTATTTTTAAATTTGTACCTTTTTTTGGTATTTGGTCGGGCCTTTGCCCAACCTTGGTGTTTCTCAAATATTTTTGACATCCGTACTTGGCATAAAATTGTGTGTTTTCAAAGGCGTGGGTATTGTAATCCTTTGTTGGTCACATTATTTAAGATTCATTTGTTTTTCTTTTACTTTGACCCTAATGGCCCATACTATTCTCAAACCAACCGCTTTTTAGTTTTCCATTTTAATTGTTACTCACACAGTTGTTTATATATAGTAAGTGCTCCGTTGAAATTCACTTAAAGCATTCTGCACTACTTGTTGTTCTCTATACTACTTTTAGGGTCCTATTTGCTACGCTATCAATCTAGTACTTAGGTCTAGTACTCTGGTTTAGCGTTCTCTACTTTATTTAGTGGAATGTTCATACCTTTATTATAATTGATGACTCTTACATAGGATTCCTTTTACTGTAACTAGTTGTACCTTCCTAAGTTATGCTCTATATTAGATGTACCTTTTAGAGCCTTTTCAGCTACCTCTTACTTCGTCTTATTATAAGACTCTCTTGTGCCGTTATGTAAATTACTTAATAAAAAAGACACTCAAACGACACACCTTTCACTTCTTCTCTTGTTTGTCGTTACTCATTTCCTGTCTTCTCTATCTTGGCCTTTTCTTCTCTTTCGGCCTATCTTTATATTTTGTCATATTAGTCTTTTCGGCCTTTCATGGCCTCTCATTCAATATGCTCTTGGAACTTCAATGGGCAAACATTTAAAACATTAGATCGTCATCTCGTTTTCAAACTTCCATTGCATCAATAAGTAGACTTATTAATCTATTGAAATCAATTTTATGTGCAAGTAAAATGACGAGCTTAAAAAAAAAAAAACATAAAACGATGAATGTTATTTAATATGTGTCAAGAAAAACAAAACATATTCAATAAGGAGCATGTTACATCGCGCATCGCTTATAATGTTAACAACACTAAATCCACACTCTTACATTTTCAGCTCGAACCTAAAATGGAATTTATAATACTAATTTATCCCTTACGTTAAAAAAAGAATGGTTTAATTAAAGTAAATTATATGGATATTTTTAAAACAGTATGTTGTGCGAAACGTGTCACTCTCTACAAAACTTGTTCGCAATTTCGTATAAAATTAAAAAAATGTGTAAAAAAACAGTTTCGACATAAGAAAGTGAGTGATATCGAAAAGGGAAAGTGCACTCAAATTCAATTATCAGTAGTAAAGTTGGGGGAAGTGGTGCGAACCTATTCTCACATGTTAAAAATTTGACTATAAGAACATACGCTATAGCTAGTGTTGTGTACCGGTAAAAACGTTATCGCGATAACACCGATACCAATAGTTATCAGTTATTGAACGGTCAAAAGTCCCGATATATCGCTCCGAGACCAACAAACTCCATATCGGCGATAACTTTATAAATATATAGTACGCATACTATAGTACCTTACTAATATACTGTATTATAATATTTACATTATACAGCGTGGCATGCCACGTATACAAATGTGTTCCGTAACTATTTAACTGAAAACTATTACGGACAGCGCAACAAATAAAATGTAGACAAATTTAAAATAATACGTTATAGTTATAAAACTATACTACCGAAACGAAAAAAATAAAATACATTGAAAAATTTGTGAATCAATATTTTTTTCAAAAAAAGACGAACAGACGTACAGACGAACGCATCTGTCAGACTGCCGCCATTTACAGCCACCATATTTTTGAACCTGCTATAACCAGGCAACACTTATTTGAGGAAAAACTAGTTTTTTATAAAATAGTAAAAAACTAAAATTATATATTTATTCATTCTAATGGATTATCAGGAAATTGTAGGAGGAGAGGAAGATGGGACACATATTTTGAATATGATGGATTTGAAAATTTAAAACATTGATAATTTAAAAATTTGATTTTGATAATTTTGACATGACAAATTTTTAGAGATTCAGATTTTAAAAGGTAGGAATTGCAGAATTTTGAGATTTTGGATATGGTGGATTTGGAAATTTAAAACATTGATAACTTAAAAATTGGATTTGGCAAGATGTAAAGTATTGAGATTTTGGGAATTCAATTTTTAACATTATGACATTTAATTCATTATGTATGGTGGTGAATTGAGGCATCAAAGACTTGTATGTTAACGCCTCTAAGCTGGACTAGAAATAGGACGAAAAAATATCAAATATGTCTTAAACAACGCCATGTACAGAATCTATATATATATATATATATATATATATATATATATATATATATATATATATATATATATATATAGAATCTGCGATAATAACTCATAATCGTCCAACTTTCAAGCTATGCATGTATTTTGCCCGACCTTATTTCAGATTGTTTGTAAAATGGAATGAAAATGAATTAACTTAAAAAACAACAGTAAAAAGGAATTTGAGGAAGGGTATGGGAGCGTGGAACTGAAGCAAAACCCCCTTAAATTATAAATAATTAAGGAAAAATTGCCATTTTTTACCGAAATCGGGGGGAAGGTGGTCCGCGGCGCGTCTGGGGAACATGACGTACACTTGAGTGTACGGACCGTACATTTATCTGTACGGTCCGTACATATATCGCCAATAGTTGTGGATATCGGTGTTTTTGCCGATAATAACTGACAAATATCGGTTATTTATCGACGATATCACTGATAACGATATATCGTACCAGTATATCGATTATCGCCTACCCGAAAAAAAGCCCATATCGGCTATCGACAAATCATTACCGATACACAACACTAGCTATAGAAACTACACTATGTGAATGTTTATTCAAAGTAGTGTCATGTGAATTAGAGTTAAAGTTTTGTTATCTCGAGGTCATGAACTTATTATAGCGTAACACCACTATTTTATTATTCATACTGACAATTTTTTAACATTTAAGCGATTCACGATATTAGTCTATAGACAAGACGCGACACCTTTAAATCATCGCTAGTGAAATAAATTAGTAACGTAATACAAATGGAAGCTTTTAGCAACCATTAATGCCACGCAGGTTGCCAATTCGACCCGCTTTATGGTGTGGGTTTTGAGTTTGTATGTATCAAATTCGATTCATACAGATAAAACTAATAAAAGCGTTGACTATATGAACACGGGCCTTGGTGCCTATTAGTGTTGTGTATCAAAGGCGATTTGCCGATAATCGATATGATCTAATTTTGGGGACTCAATAATTGTTTAATCGCTTTAATATATGGAGGAGCTTAATATAGCGATATTTAAAAAAAATAAATAAGAGGCTTCCTGAATTCTGTAGTCCAATGGAGGACACAGAATTGCACTATCTTTATTGCAGCTAATCCGAAACATCACTTCAAAGCTAAACATATGGATATAAGACTGAGCTTTGTCAGAGAGAAGGTTGAAAATAAAATTATTAAACTGGTTCAAAAAACTGATAGAGAAATGATTGCAGACATGATGACAAAACCAGTGCCTTCCCCTAAGTTGATTTATTGCAGAGAAAACTGTGGAGTAAAACTAAAAAGTGACTAGGAATTAAGGGGAGTGTCGAAAAGAGGTAATTATTAGTTCACTTCTCTGTTTTAGTTTTACTTTAAAGAAAGAGAGTAAGGATCAAAGGCACGCCATGGCTGCCGCCATATTTAGAGAGTGGCAGATTTTGAAGTAGATGATATTTTACTATAATGTTGCCTAAGTCCAGATTTGAACCTGGGTCTGTGGACTTCTATATAGTCGTACGTCTTAACCACTAAGGCGTTATCGAAACGATACACGTGACGGGTTTCAAAGATATATAAACATTTACGTAACAACTAATTAACAGCAGACTAACCAAAAGGAGCAATTCATGCATGTACACGAGTCTAAACCGTGTAAAATATGTTTTGATCGGACAACCGCCATTATAGCCGCCACGCGAAGTGAGCTTTTGGCGGCATACGGAAAAATCGTCACGCGGTGCCACGTGGCGCCACATTATTTGATACCGGAGAAGATGGGAGGAGGAACCATGGCTTCCGATTTGATAGGTGTCACCTTGTAGACCTTGTCGTACAATGGGCGTACAATAAGTACATCGTCCATTGTACCTTCTTGTACTATATAGTATTCCTATTGGACTAGGGTTTAGTAGTAGGTGGTCGTGAGTAGGCAGACCAAGACTTAGTAATATTTAGGTACCTCTCTCTAAGAGAGCTTGTAACTATAAAGGTCATCTTTGACCATCCATAACTTACTACTCAGGGGAGCAAATTCTGTGATTCTTTTTGCGTTTGACTCAGGGGAGTCTTGTCCTCACACGAGTGAGGGTGGTAAGAATTCTTTTGTGCCAGGGCGGCGCTTATTCAGTGGGAAAGTGGAAGGGGCAAATGTTATCCTAGAGGCTTTACATAGGCTGCTCATTCTGTGGGTGAATGGAGACCACGAAATTTCAGATTTATCGAAGCCTTTAAGAGATCAATAATCGATACATCGAATATTGATTTTATCGCGATATGATTTTACGGGATACACAACATTAGTGGCTACATTATGGGAATGAGTGTGTAAGGGTAACGTTCAATCAGGCGAAAAGTGGGGAAGTTTACAGAAATCCGCGACTCTCCGACCAAATCGTACCGCCAATTTTGTTTTTATACAAAAAATAACATTACAAAGAATCTTGCCAATACTCTCTAAAGGTCTTGGAGGTAATAATGGCCGTTTGATGTTCATCTGCTACGAGTTCGCTTCATTTTTCTTTGTAACTCTCAACCCACCTTGAGGAGGTGGGTTGGCAGATACAAAAAAAAAACGTGACATGCAAGAAAATTAAGCTACGTGTCATGATGTTAAACCAACGAAAAATCTTAAGATTTGCACATGACACGCGCTTTCCAAAATATAACCAAAAATAAAAACGAAATTTTGTAACATTCCTTAGTCACGCTATTTTTTGTAACTTTTGTTCTTCACACTATTTTTCTCAAAAGACTTTCGTTATATTTTCGAAAATAAAAACCCTAAAAAATGAGCTCGCGTATGTTGAAGTCACTAGATTTAGGGGAGGTATTTTCTAGGTCTTAATTTATTAAAATAGCTCATTGAAAAGCGTAGGCAGCCTGCCTCCACCTTCTCTCTCTAGTCCCCATACTTGTTGTAGTCACTGAAGGAGAGAGAGGGCGGTGGAGCCATGGCTACCTCAGCTCCATAGGAAGGACTACAGAGTGACCTAAGTAACTCTCAACAAAAGGTTGAGTCTGGCAGGACGCGAACCTCCGACCGGTAGAGCAAGGCATAGCCGTCAGCTCTTACCAGTCTGTTGTTGTAGTCAGTTAGGATACATAGGGTGTGATAACTAATTAAACATTACTAGGGTCATCAATCCGTTTAACGGAATAACAAATAGAGGACATAGAAGCTAGTTGGAATTTAGTGCGCACGAAACAAATGTACCGGACATTTGTTTTTGAACTGCGAGCAATTAAAGTCGGTTTGGATCATACGGTCCACATCATCGCCGAGACCCCGGAATGACCGCTTTGGCGGTTCTTGGATGTGACATGACCTGGCTACACTTAGCAATATGTCATCTGGAAGCATGAAACCCGGAGAGCGTGAGGACGAGTCCAGAGTAGACAGACGTCCACTCCATGGCCTTGTCGTACCCAAGCAGTACAGAAAGTACATCGGCCTTAGTACCTTTCTGTACTGTACAGTCTTCTGATTGGTTAGGACATTAGTAGATAGGGGTTGTGAGAGGGGTTTATGACTTAGAGGATTGATGAGGAAGCCGCCTCTCTCCCAACAAGCTTGTTTACATGTTGGCATCTTTTCCACTTTGTAATTAATCGCCTGGTTAGGCGTTTTCAGTGATTCTTTTTGTTGTGGACTTAGGGGAGTCCAGACTACAAAGGGGTGCTGTCAGATTGTCTATTTGCCTACTACGGTAGCAACAACTCTAGTTGAAAGTGGGTTAGTCAAAAACTACCTAGAGGCTTCCTGAATTTTGCAATCCAATGGGGGACACATAATTGCAGCCTACAGACTGTCGTCTGCAAAAAGTATAAAAGTGATTACTTCGTACGCTGGTACATGGTACGAAAGTGAAGTTTTGAAGTTAAGTTTGTCGGTGCTAAAAATTTGAAACATATTCAATATCGCATAGTAGCTTGCGTGGCGCCACTCAATATACAACACGTGGCTTACAGACTCTTCGTGATGGAACATTGACTCAATCTACCCGGTCTGTAGAGTTGGCCATACAATTACACAAACGTTTGATGGAACTTCACCCTAAGTTTGTGTTTCGTGTGTTCATTAACGTTAATGTTTTGTTGCCCTTTGGTTCTCGGGCCCAAAATAGTAATGTTGTGTATCGGTAAAAAATTGTCGATAACCGATATGGGCCTTTTTTCGAGTAGGCGATGATCGATATATTGGTACGATATATCGTTATCGGTGATATCGCCGATAATTAACCAATATTTATCGGTTATTATCGGCGATAACACCGATATCGATAACTATCGTGGATGTATATATGGACCGTACAGATAAATGTACGGCCAGTTCACTCAACTGTACGTGTTATTCCCTCGACTCGCCCTACTCACAACCCGTATCTACTGAGGTGCCTACCAATCAGATCATTTGTACACGCCGAAAGCACAGTAGCCGACATAAGACATGTACGACTTTAGTACGGCTCCACTTAAAACGATGTACCTTTCACATCCGACGCCATGGCTTTGTCCCTTTCTTCCTTGGGATCCACTAAGAACTTGCCACGTGTTAATCCGTCGGCTTTTTTGGCATAAGCCGCCAAAAGTGCCATTCCGGGATGCCGACTCTCACGCTGGTCTTCCGCTCGTATTTTCTTATTGAATGTCGCCCGGTCGATTCCGGTGGCACTCAGAATGTTCTTTTGCGTCCGTTGTTCTTTGCGTCCGCCGTCCTTTTACCTTTCCATGATCATCAGTTTGTCCGCACAATGCCGTACGTTCCCGTAAAATTTATGTTCAGTTAATCGGCGAGAAAGTACTACAAAGTGCAACGTATTTATAAGTCAAAGTCCGTTCATTTCACATAAAACACTGTACATTTCCCGTAAAATTGCCGTTCAGTTTACCGGACAAAAAGTACTCCGGACAGAAAGTACAGATATACCGGGACCTCTGACCGTTTGATAACCGATAACTATCGGTATCGGCGTTATCGCGATATTATTTTACCGATACACAACACTACAAAATAGCGTTATTAACACTTTTTTTCTCATTTCCTAAATAATTCTCTACACTACACCGCGAATGGTTATTAGTGTCAAAGTCACTAATTTGGGTTCTTAAAATTTTGATTTTTTTTTTCAAATAGGATACATGATTTTAATTTTTCCTTGACGTTAATTAAGGTGCTGTACAAAATAAAGTAAAGCCTTAAAGTACAATAAAATATAAATAGTGTGGTGTACGGTCGATGTCAGACCGTACATAACTGTACCTTTTCAAGTCAAAATTTACAAAAAATGAATTAAATCAGACGCGCACGCATGGGAACGTGCGCTCAAAAAAACGTGACTTGTCTGACACGTAAATTAGTATAGCATGTACGGATATTTTAGATTCGCGTTGGCGTACGATTTCTAATATTTTGTACGGATCCATATATTACTGTATATAATCGTACGACAAATATTCCATTTTTGCTGTTCCCAAATTAGCATAAACGCCGAAATTATAGTATACCTTTTTTTTGAAGATTTTCAAATTCTTTATTAGTATCAATTACGGTATATTTTCTTCAGCACTATTTAAACTTTGACACTAATATCGATTCGCGGTGTAGTACACCGTCGATCGTATTTAGCGTGTTGAACACTAATTCGGCGCCCCTAAATTTTGACCCTAGAACCTTAAATAGAATAATTGACGCTATTTCAGGACGTGGACCATAATTTGCCACGTCTCTTGGCACTGAATTAGAATTGATGACGCTAATTTTTTCTTTACTCTAATAATTTCTACACGCTAAATACGATCGACGGTGTAGTGACTCACGCTGTCGTATGGAATCAGGAAAAGACAAAAGGTTAACTGATACACGGGATTATGTACGGTTTTGGTATCTTATGCCATTCGGCCACCGCCAGGAAAGTATTGCGGAGGTTTTTATTCGTACGCTATTAACCTATTTCGCCGCTGAAAACTTGCATTTTTTTTTAGGATCTGACCTTGAGATGCGGGAGGCCAAAGTACACTGTACGAGAGAATCCCGAAAAATCGAGACTGAATTACTGGCTGTACAACGAGGACGTACGTCAGAACAAATGTGACAAGTGATGTGTTTCTTTCCATGATTTCAATATCTATTTTTGCCTTTCTCTTTTGATTTTCAGATTTGCGCATTGATTTTTGCCTCTATATTTTTGTCCCCTTGAATTAGATACGTGTTAGGTACACCTTGAATCGTTATTAGCGTTTAGAAATTATTAGTGTAAAGAAAAAATTAGCGTCATTCGTTCTAATTTAGTGCCAGGAGACGTGGTAGATTATGGTCCACGTCCTTAAATAGCGTAATTTATTATATTTAAGGTATCAATGTCAAATTTTTTGGGGTGCCGATATAGAGTACATAAGGCTAATAACGATTCAAGGTGTAGATATGCTATTAGGTTATTGTAACATTTTGTTAACAACCAACTGGGGGAACACTATTTAGCTTGGGTGATACTCGGCATTTCGGCCGACAAATTTGACGAGATAACGAATTATTATTGGCTGACGTGAAATGGCGACCAAACGGAGGACCAAGAATCAGACAGCTGGTGATTCTATAGGATCTGATTATGATTTGGACGGTGACGGAGAATTGCACACGGCAAGAATATTGGCATTTATGAGAGTTCGTTACCCGCTGTTTGACAAATGGTGTGAACAACTTGAGAAATAATATCTGTACGAAATCTGATATTTGAGACGAATAATGACCCACTAAATACGATTTCAGTGCGTACTATAAGCGCGATTTGCCAGTGAGACCTAATAGTCTAATACTGTCGGTTTCGGTGTACGGATGCAAAAAATTAACGAATCCGAGTGCACGCCTCCCCGCCCGTCAAGAAATTCACTCGTAGAAGTCCCTGGAGTTTGGGCCGTACTGTAGAGAGAATAACAAAATGCACACTGTACGGACCCACGATTTCATTTTATCTTTGGTTTTCTGACCACAGTTCAAAAGTAGGCTTTTTTATGGTAGGCCTTTGGTAGGCGCACAAAACTTTGCACAAAACTCGTGCAACGTAGGCATACTGTATGTGTGTGCGTCGTGCACACTCGTGTACGAACGTCCGAATCTGACGTAAGATCAAAGTACTAGTGTTGGGTATCGGGTAAATTCATATCGCGATAATCTCGATATTCGATATATCGAATATCGATCGAGGAGAATCCTCGATATATCGTACCGCGACCAACATAAATTATCGCGATATCTATCGCGATATATAGTATTTTTTAAATTTAATATTTTTATTTTTTTATATAATATGTTATTTTTGCGAAAAAGTCAAATTGTCTAATACGCCACGTACGCCGTGATTTTCGTTCCGTGACTTAGGGTGACGTTCCATTAGGCGGTCCCAGTAAATGTACGGAAAAGTCTACTGGCAGCATTTACTGGAAGTCCACTCCATTGTGTCGGCCTAGTAACAAACCTTACTCAAATATGATTGGCGCCACGTAGGTTAGAGTTCAGATTCTAAAAATCTTTAAAAAATCTACAAACGGAATATCTGTACGAAATTTCTGTACCACCGGAGGTAATTAATGATTCGTACATAAAGTTTTTGGCTAGATTTTGATTTTGAAAATGGAAATCAAAATTTCGAAACGGAATGGCAAAAAGACGCGACAAACCTTGAAGGTCGCGGCAAACTTTGAATGTCGGTAGATGTCAAACGGAGCGTGCGAGGATTTTTTCACCTGACCTGCATTCAACGTGGCAGGAGGCACATGGCATGTACGACGTGCACGCTTGTGATCGCTTGTACAACGTAGATTTTTTTTCTACTTTTCACATGTACCAATGGAAATCATCTAGTGGGCCCCAACTCTCCTCGGCGAGGAGAGTTGGGGCCCACTATATGATGTGCTCAATTGCTTCGCGGATCTCAAAATGTGAAACATCCAACGGTCAGAAATTACGCCTACATCATTGGGGCTTCCCGACAGCTTTCCAGTAATGATGTTTCGTCTGACAAAAAAAAAATGGTACGACTCTGTACGACACTGCACAAAAACGTACGGCGTCCAGTAACGAATCCCACTTTTCGCCTAATGGAACGTCACCCTTAATGGTAGACGCCGCAAAATGTAACCGACAAAAAGTACTAATTCTGTAATTCTAATGATTGCTTTTTTGGGGTATGGTTACACGAGGAGGTCTTTGTAATAGTACGGACAGCAAAATTTATGTATTACAGAAGCATCGGGTACATCGCGTATCGTTTCTAAATAAGTTTTACATACGTGTTCTGATATGAATGGTTCCACGTAAGCTGACTATCAAATCTCATAAATCATCAAACATCTAGTAACTGACCTTTTTCGTATGGAAAATCGTACTTGCGTTTGACGTACGTATACTTCACAAGTGTACCTCGTCAATGTACCTCAGAGATCTCTTCACTCCGCTGACTTTCAGGAGAAAACCATATTTCTTTCCGGCAAAGATTTTACAGTCACTTTGTCCGAAGTCACAAGGCTTTGAAAACCTGTGGGATTTTTTTTATTTTTTTTTTTTAGCTTCGATATATCGACGATACGATATATCGGCGATACATCGCGATAATTTGAAATTCGATATATCGAAGCGATATATCGAATATCGGGTACCTGAAATTCGATATATATCGAATATCGGCAATGGGTCCTCGATACCCAACACTACAAAGTAAAGCGCACGCCGCCGGACGGAATTTTTTAGCGAATTGACACGGCGTAGTTCCGTGGGAAAAAAAACCGGGAAAATTCTCAGTAGCGTAGTTTATTCTATATTTTTCATTACTCTAATTAGGGCTATTTTCCAAGTACCGCAAAAAATGAAAGTACGTTGTCTCTTATATAGAGTGGTGTACGGTCAGTGCCAGACCTTACATAAATGTATCTTTTTAAGTTAAAAAGTACAATGAATTAGTTTTAGTAACCGCGGACGCATGAGAATATGTGTTCTAAAAAGGGAAAAAAACCATGTCGTAAAAAATCCCGTTCACACATATTCGTCTGACAGCCGCGTTTCGACCGAGTGAACGCCAACGGGGTTGGTCCGTAGGTTTTGGTAATTTTTTTGGCAGTGTGGTATTTTTCTTTTATCGTCTCACACTACCTGGTTGGTCAATTTGAGGCTTTATTTAGTGTGGCCCTCAAAATTGCAGACGCTAATATGACAGATTGTCCTTTCGTAAGTTGTGTTATGGGCTTTTCATGTGATCTTCTTAAATCGCCTACTTTGATCAGTGACCGTCCGATCGTCCAAATCTGACAGTTTAAATAAAAAGTCCCTCAAAACTCACAGAAATAATTTTTTTTGTCCGATGTTTTTTCAAAATTTAGACATGTCGTTTAATTCTCTATCGATCGATGTGCAACTCAACCCTGTTCCTATTTTATTTCATTTTGCGGCCAATATAATATGGGTATTAAGGACATTGTATGTTTTGCGTACAATAGGCATATTGTATGGGCGTACAGTCACCTACTTTTGAACTATGTTTCAGACCCATCGAAGGCCCAAGAGCTCAAACCATAGTTTAAAAGTAGGTGAAAATAGGCCTATACGATATTCCTATTGTACGCAATACCTATAACATGGCCTTAAGACCCATATTGTATTGGTCGCAAAATGAAAAATAATAGTAACAGGGTTGAGTTGCACATCGATCGATAGAGATTTAAAAGTCATGTCTAAATTTTGAAAATCATTCGGACAAATTTTTATTTTTCCGTGAGTTTTGAGATATTTTTTATTTAAACCGTCAGATTTTGACAATCGGACGGTCTTTGATCAAAGTAGCGATCTAAGAAGATCTCATGAAAAAGCCCATAACATAACTTACGATAAGACTTACGTCCACGTTTTTTTTTTCCGTGTTTTTTTTTCTCGCGGAATGTCATCCTACGCCGTGTCAATTCGCTACAAAATTTCGTACGGCGTGTAGAAATTAATGGTTTTTAAGTATTTTCTAGGTCTGAATAGAAATAAAGAAGCCGAGGCAGTCTACCTCTAACTTCTCTCTCCAACTCTCAAACTTGTCGCAGTCACTGAGAAATTGGAGAGGAAGCTAGAGCCATGGCTACCTAGGCTATCCTGAGGTTTACGGGAAATTTATATTAGTCAAGGGATTAATTACTAAAAGGTATGTGCCGGCGACAGGATTTGATCCTGGTACCTGCCGGCCGTCAGAGAGTAGATAGCCGGTAGCCTTAGCCGTTAAGTCTAGAAGTAGTCTTACATAGTATATAGTACGATAATGATTTAAACATGTACACGTAGGATAAATCATTTAACTATAACTGTTAACGGGATACATAGATATGGTAGTGTAAAAGTACGAATTGCGGTACGGATAAGAAATCAATACCGCGCATTGATTTCGTAGCGAAACAAATACCGCGCATGTATTTATTACGGCTACGATCAAATGCGAGTTTAATCGGACGGCCGGAATTAGCGCCGAGATCGCGGAAGAAGAATTCGGCGGTTTGTGGGCATCGCCACATCGGATGACACGTGGCGATGTTACATTGGAGTGCGGCATCTCCGAGGATTAAAAGAGCGAATCCGGATATTCCACGTGTGGACATTTAGGCCATGTCGTACAATGTCCGTACATAAAGTACATCGGCAACTGTACTTTTGCGTACGGAATGTATTCTGATTGGTTCCGTACATCAGTAGATAGAGTCTGTGAGAGAGATAGGACTTAGAAAAATTAGAAGATAGGACCCTCTCTCCCAGAGAGCTTCTGTACAAAAGGTCAACTTTGACCCTCCATAACTTACTGCTCAGGGGAGCAAATTCAGAGATTCTTTTTGCTATCGACTTAGGGGTGTCTTACCTTCACATGGGTGTAGGTGGTCAGAGTTTTTGTCTGCCAGGGTGGCAGTTATTTTTGCTTAAACACAAAGGGGTCAGGATTATCCTAGAGGCTTCTTAGAAGTTGTCCACTCTGAGGACTTATGGAGGTCTCAGAGTTTCAGGTTATGGGCCCACCCTCTAGGGTACCAATCTTTAATGGAACTGGCTTCATATACAAGGAAAGTATGATGATAGGAGCTCTATGCGAAAAAAGGTTTTGGGGGATAGTGAGTGGACGATTTGGGCGTCCATCAAGTCTTGGAATTCCTCCAGGGATTGGAGGAAGCAGATTCACCAGGAAAGAGGATTCACCTTCAACGGAGGAAACAAAGGAAAGAGAGGTGGTGGACAAAGGAAAGGAGAAGGAGGCGACCACACCAATAGCAACTGGTTTAGCATTCATGTCACCTATTCCGAGGAACGAGGAGAATGATACTGAAACCTGGGACTTCAACAATATGGCGGCAAGGCACTTCATCCTACCCCATCTCACTCAAGGACTTGCATGTCCTCATTTGCATGTAGAAAGGACATCCGATCTTTGGATGGCTCTCATAGAGATGTACCGAAGTGGTACGATTCAGCAACAACAGTTGGCTGATCAGAAAGTTAAGGAGTATGTATACAAAGGGGGAAATATGTTGGATTTTTGCAATGAGCTTGCCACACTCTTCATGGAGCTACAGAGTGCGGGAAAAGATTTTAGTGAAAAAGAAAAGGTTAACTGTTTACTGATGAAGTTACCTGATGAGTTCGAGAACATAGACAACTGTGTGCAGGACTTGCCTGACTCAAGGTGGATATGGAACTCAGTGGTAGGGATGATTCTCGTTCGAGAGAATACGATTGAGATCCAAAGGGGAGGAAAGAGTGGCCAAGCCTTGGCAACAGCGACCGATTGGAGGAACAAGGATTCCCGGAAACCAGTCGAAAACCATGGGGGTAGGGAGCAGAAAAAACAGGTTGAAAAGTTTGAACCTAGGGCTTCCAAAGGTTTATGTCATTTTTGTAAGAAACCGGGGCACTATATGGCAGAGTGCACTAAGCTAACCGAGCTTCGGTTAAAGGAGGGGCAGACCGGTGGTACCCCGAGAGGAAAGAAAAAGGCCCTTGTCACACAGGTACTTGAGGCGGAATCCGAAGACGAGGACGATGAGCTCCTTTTGGATGAGGAGTTGGAGGCGAAAACTGAGGTTGAAATTCCACGAAGGCAGAAATGTGCTTACGGTGGATTGAAAGGTGAAGCATGCTGGATTATAGATTTAGGTGCCTCAATGCACATGTGTAAGGATATGCACCTGTTCACTAAGATAAGAAAGATTCCCACTGTAGAGATAGAGTACGGGGATGGGAGGATAGTCACCACTACTCTTGTAGGATCGGTAGATCTGAAAGTGTTAGTAGAAGGAAAGACATCCATATTAACATTCTCCGATGTATTGTTTATTCCGGAGCTGAACCAAAACCTTATCTCTACATCTGTATTAGATGATAAGGGTTTTTTCACTAGCACTAGGGAAGGAGTCTTTACTGCAAGTTTTGAGGAGGATGTCTATTTCATTGCTGAGAAAGGTAGCCATGGGATGTTTAGGCTGATCTTAAGTAATGAAATAAAGAATCTTTATTATGCTGGTGTTCATGATATTATGATGTGGCATAAGAGGCTTGGGCATGTGATTCTAAATAAGTTAAGAGAGATTAAAAAGATGGGAGTGGTGGAAGGGATTCAGTTCAGTGAGAGTGATGATATAAGTGATTGTAGTGGGTGTGCTCAAGGTAAAGCACACAGATTACCCTTTCCTAAAACAACCACCTATAAGGGAGAAAAACTTCTAGATCTAGTACACACACATATTTGGGGACCGACTAGAGTGCCCTCACCGGGGAGGAAGAGATTTATGATGACTATAACTGATGATTGGTCTCGGTATTCCCGGGTGTATTTTTTGAAAAACAAGTCAGAAGCTGAGGATTGTTTTAGACAATATAAAGCATGGAGCGAAAAACTCCATGAAACTCCAATCAAGAGAGTAAGGAGTGACAATGGTGGAGAGTATACTTCTAACCAGTTTGGGGATTTTTTGAGGGAAGATGGGGTCCAACACCAAAAGACAGTTCTAAAAAATCCGGAACAGAATGGGGTAGCTGAAAGGTTAAATAGAACACTAAGTGATAGTGCTAGAAGTATGTTGTCAGATAAAAAGATAGGAAATAGATTTTGGGCAGAAGCAATGAACTGTGCTAATTATCTCAAAAATAGAGTTCTTACTTCAGCTATAAAAGATCAAACACCTTATGAGAGATAGACTGGCCCGAAACCAGACATATCTCACTTAAAGGTTTTCGGCAGTCAAGTATTCAGTCTAGATACTGATCGGTCCAATTGGAAGCTAGACCCTAAAGGAAAACCGGGATACTTATTAGGATATGATGAGGTTGTTAAAGGATATAGAGTTTATGATCTAAAAAGGGAAGATATAATCTTAGTAAAGCATCTAGTAGTTATGGATGAAAGAAAGTCTGTGGATCCCTTCAAGTATACAAAGTCAGTAAAAATCAGATTTGAGTTAGAAAATTCTGATGACTTTGAGCTTCCTAACTATCCAGGTTTTAGAGAAGATGACATTCTTGCAGATACAAATCAGACCGAAAAGGACTCGGTTGTGGAAACTCCACTGTCAACTCTACCCGAAGCGGAAGACGTGGTGGAAATTGATTCGGAATCAAGGGATAGGGGAGAAGTCGAGTTTGTTCGATAGAATCCACGAGAACCATCTATTTCGACCTCAGATTTTGAGGGGGGAAGGAGAAGTAGCAAAAGACTGCAAGAAAAACAGGTTAATAACAAGGTAACTAAACTATCTTATCAAGATGAACCTCAAACTTATGGAGAGGCGATGACTTGTCCAGAAAAAAATCAGTGGAAGACAGCCATCAATGAGGAGATTTCCTCAATTATGGCAGCCGATACTTGGGAGCCGGTGGATTATCCACCTAACCGAAAACCAATCGGTTGTAAGTGGGTTTTCAAATTAAAACTGAACCCATATAACACAATCGAGCGCTACAAGGCCCGACTAGTGGCAAAGGGGTTTACACAAAAGGAGGGAATTGACTACGAGGAAACCTTTGCCCCGGTGGTCAGATTTCCCTCAGTCCGCATACTTCTCAGCGTGGCAGCAGCGGAAGACATGGAAGTGCACCATATGGACATCAAAACAACCTTTTTGCATGGAGAATTGGAAGAGGAGATCTTCATGCGACAACCCGAAGGGTTTGTGGAAGAAGGAGAGGAGAGTAAGGTTTGCCGGCTGATTAAATCTCTTTATGGTTTGAAACAGGCGCCTCGACAATGGAATTAGAAGCTTGATGAGTTTCTTGCCGGTCAGGGATATATTCGGATCAGCTCAGATCACTCAATCTATGTTTTCGAAGATGAGGAAGGTTTTATATTTATTGCAATTTATGTTGATGATTTGTTTGTTTTAAGTAAATCAATGGAAAAAATTAATAAACTGAAAACCAATCTTAAGGGGAGATTTGGAATGAAGGATATGGGGGAAGCGAAATATATTTTGGGAATTTAAGTGCAGAGAGACCGAAAAAGGAAAATTATCAGATTGACTCAAAAGGAAGAAATAGGGAACATGCTTGAAAAATTTCAAATGGATAGAGCTAATAGTTGTACAACTCCAATGGAATTGAAGAAGGGAAGTGAGGGGAGTGAGGAAGAAAGAGTCATAGTCTTAGACGAGGAATTATCTCCTGAAGAACAAAAGTTCATGCAGACTATTCCTTACAGGCAAGTAGTGGGAAGTCTAATCTATTTTATGAATTGTACCCGGCCGGATTTAGCTGCAGTTGTAGGAGTGCTGAGTAGAAGTCTAAATGCTCCCACTAAGAGGGATTGGGAGGCAGCTAAGAGAGTCCTTAGATACTTGATAGGAACTAGGGATCTATGGTTGCATTTGGGTGGGGAGAATACTGACATCACTACTTGGAGTGATGCCAGTTATGGTGATGCTCCGATGAGGAGATGCACTTCTGGATATGTATTATATGTGGGTGATGGGGCTTGCTGTTGGAGTAGCAAACAGCAAAAGGTTATTGCTCAGTCCACCATGGAGGCTGAGTATATGGCCTCTTGCTCTGCTGTAAAAGAATTAATGTGGGTCAAGTCTTTACTTGGTGAACTTGGTCATCTTAAGAGTGGTGTGCAGAAAATATTTTGTGATAATCAGGCAGCAATTGCTATTTCTGCCAATCCTAAACATCATTTTAAAGCCAAACATATGGACATTAGACTCAGCTTTGTTAGAGAGAAAGTAGAAAATAAAATAATCAGTTTAGAGTACTGACCAGATAGTGAGATGGTAGAAGATATGATGACCAAACTTGTGCCTTCCCCTAAGCTAATTTTCTGCAGGGAGAAGTGTGGTATGAAATTAAAGATTGACTAGAAAATAAGGGGAGTGTAGAAATTAATGGTTTTTAAGTATTTTCTAGGTGTGAATAGAAATAAAGAAGCCGAGGCAGTCTACCTCTAACTTCTCTCTCCAACTCTCAAACTTGTCGCAGTCACTGAGAAATTGGAGAGGAAGCTAGAGCCATGGCTACCTAGGCTATCTTGAGGTTTACGGGAAATTTATATTAGTTAATGGATTAATTACTAAAAGGTATGTGCCGGCGACAAGATTTGATCCTGGTACCTGCCGGCCGTCAGAGAGTAGATAGCCAGTAGCCTTAGCCGTTAAGTCTAGAAGTAGTCTTACATAGTATATAGTATGATAATGATTTAAACATGTACACGTAGGATAAATCATTTAACTATAACTGTTAACGGGATACATAGATATGGTAGTGTAAAAGTACGAATTGCGGTACGGATAAGAAATCAATACCGCGCATTGATTTCGTAAGCGAAACAAATACCGCGCATGTATTTATTACGGCTACGATCAAATGCGAGTTTAATCGGACGGCCGGAATTAGCGCCGAGATCGCGGAAGAAGAATTCGGCGGTTTGTGGGCATCGCCACATCGGATGACACGTGGCGATGTTACATTGGAGTGCGGCATCTCCGAGGATTAAAGGAGCGAATCCGGATATTCCACGTGTGGACATTTAGGCCATGTCGTACAATGTCCGTACATAAAGTACATCGGCAACTGTACTTTTGCGTACGGAATGTATTCTGATTGGTTCCGTACATCAGTAGATAGAGTCTGTGAGAGAGATAGGACTTAGAAAAATTAGAAGATAGGACCCTCTCTCCCAGAGAGCTTCTGTACAAAAGGTCAGCTTTGACCCTCCATAACTTACTGCTCAGGGGAGCAAATTCAGAGATTCTTTTTGCTATCGACTCAAGGGAGTCTTGCCTTCACAGGGGTGCAGGTGGTTAGAGTTTTTGTCTGCCAAGGTGGCAGTTTTTTTTGCTTAAACACAAAGGGGTCACGATTATCTTAGAGGCTTCTTGGAAGCTGTCCACTCTGAGGACTTATGGAGGTCTCAGAGTTTCACGGCGACGTGCGTTGTACTATGATTATATGTCAGATTTGTACGTTCGTACAAGAGTGTGCACAACGCACACACATAAAGTATGCTTACTCTACGAGAGTTTTGTGCCAAGTTTTGTGCGCCTACCAAATGCCTACCATAAAAACGCCTACTTTTGAACTATGGCTCAAACCTTATCCGATGTATTCGGTCAACTGTTCATTACAATGTATCGCAAATCTTCCAAATAGTATTTTAAATATAGTAGCCAATATGTCGCGAATCGTAATTAGTGTCAATGTTTAAATAGGGTTTAAGAAAGTTTACCGTAATTGATGCTAATTAACAATTATATTTTTTTTTAAAAAGATGTGTATCCTAATTTCAGCGTTTATGCTAATTTGGGAACAGCAAAAATGGAATATTCGCCTTACGATTATATACATTAATATATGTATCCGTACAAAATATTAAAAATTGTACTACTTCGCCAAATTAAGTATCAGTACCGGTTAGACTTATTTACGGCGGTTACCTGTCAATGCTAGACCCCGAAGCGTAAACTTTAATATCATTTTTTTTTATGTTTAACGTTTACAAAAGGGACGATTACGCCATGCCGTTTCTTTAAATAAGTTGGACGTACGTCCGTTGTTCCGTTCGTCCGTCTATAATGTAATCTTATAACGTCACGTTTGGGAAGTTTTACTAGAATTCAGTTTGCTAATATGTGTCTTAATTGTAGTGTTTTTTCGTATGTCTCTAAGACGTGTGACCTGTATTACGGTTAATGTTGTCCTGTATTAGAGTAAATCCAAATAGTACATGCTTACCAACTGATTTATCTTTTGCATAATGTGATTGGTCGCCTAAAAATACACGTGTCCAATTTCTTATCCACGCAAACATTATGGCTCTATTACAATGCAACAAAACCTGTCTGTCCTACCCGTTGCCTTTCCAAGAACAGTTCGTACATTCAATGAGCTGCCATGTTTTCCCACGCCTCTTTAATGAAAAACGTCCATTGTCAACCATAGGCATACCCCCACGTTCAAAACTGGCGCAAATTTTAAACTTTCCCGCTATCAGCATGTCGTTTTGATAATCAAAATATTTGACTATCTAACAAATTATTTCATTTAAATTGGTGAATGTTCAAAATTTGGCGAAGGTTTTCCCTCCTTTTTTTCACAAGAACTTACCTTGCCTCTCTATACATACTAATCGTTCACTCCAACAATGACACTCTTTTCCCTCCCTTTGCATCTACCTTTGTTGTTGCATCTTTCTTTCGTTGCTCACATTTATTTTTGTCCAATAGGCGTGAGTATTTTGAGAAAATATGAGGCCCATTACCACCTTTTTTGCGGCAAAAAACACACCTCCCGCTCAAATTTTCCTACCTTCGGTTGAGGAGATGGAGTGGGGCGAGAGAGGGGGAGAGGAAAAGGCAAATGAAGGGATAGGATCACCAAATGACGACGCGTTCATTAATGGCGGTACGGCCGATTTTGGCTCACCTCCAAACTCACCACCGGACTCACTGTTGTCAAGTTCGTGTGCTTTTCAAGCACACCTTTATATCCTTAATGATTTTCAGGTCCTTTCTCCCTTGTACGGTCCCCAGAGTACGGAGGATTGAGTGCACAAAGCCGGATCAGCTCCTTGGATTCTCTAAACTGATTTCCTTGCACATATGCATCGAGGCCCCTGAGTCTATGATCCACCCATCCTCAGGTGGATCCCTCTTACCTCCGAAAGCACAATTTTGTCTCCGTAGAATATCTGCATGCTTCTCAGTGGTTTTCGGTTTAAGAAGAAGCTCCTCGAGCTCCTCTTCGAGTTCCGTTTCCTCATCATGAACTTGAGTCAGAAAAGCCTTTTTCTTTCCTCTAACTCTTGAGGAACCTTGTCCATCTTTCAGTCGCAGATATGCAAGCTTGACACACTCTGCCATATAATGTCCCGGTTTCTTGCAGAAGTGACATAGTCCACCTCGAGGAGCTCCTCTCCCTTATCGATCAAATCTGCCACCTCCTTGTCCTCTTCCTCCAAAGTTTCAATAGGGATCCTTTCCCTTTTCCTCATCACGCTTCCGCCAATCAGATCTTGCAGCCAATGCTTAAACACTCGGACTTCCTCTCTCAAGTTTTATGGTACTCTCTTTCACTAAAATCATCCCCACTGTATCATCCCAATTCCATTTGCTATCACCTGGATCCTGCAACCGATTAATGATATTCTCATACTCTACAGGTAGTTTCATTATTAGTGTATTTACTCTTTGTCTCTCACACCATGAGTTACGTACACTCTCTAGTTCTCCAAATAATGCTCCTAAATCATTGCAATAATCATTCATACTTCCTCCTTTGTAAGTATAAGGTGAAATCTTATTTTCTGCCTGCTATTCTTATTGCAATGACCCACTCTTTTATTTGTTTACAAGAGATACCCAAATCTGAGAGGAAGATCTAACATGCATAAAGGGAATGGCAATACCCTTTACTACAATTTTAGAATTAGTAGCTTAGCCACCTTGTCCTTTATAGTTCCAATTTTCATTTTTTGACCGTTCGGTCTGACTCTTTGTCACCATTGCTGGTGGTGCTGCAGCCGGTATCGTCTTTGATAATGGAGTCCCTTGAGAAGCAACTCCTCCCTTTTCTCCTTCAATGATTATCTCCTCCCCTTCCTCGTCATCGTTCGTGATGGTGGCTGTGGTGGTGGAGGCGCCAGAAAAACGTGTTCCTCCAAACCCAGGTGGAGGTGGACATGGAATTTGCTCGGACACTATACCCCATAGGTACTTCTCAAAAAGTTCTCCCTCCATCATCATTTCCCAATTAAGAAATTCAGATCCATTAAATATGGTCACCCTAGAGGGTGGGCCTATAACCTGAAATTCTGTGGTCGCCATTAACCCACAAAATTAGCAGCCTATGTAAAGCCTCTTCAATAATATTTTCCCCCTTCACTTTCTCACTCAATAAGTGCCGCCCAGGCACACAAATATTTTGACCACCCTCACCTCTGTGAGGACAAGAATCCCTTGAGTCAAACGCAAAAAAAGTCACTGAATTCGCTCCTTTGAGCAGTAAGTTATGGCTCGCGAAAGATGGCCTATAAATACAAAAGGTCACCTCGAGAGAGGCGCCTCAAATACGCTAAGTCCCTTAACTCCTACTCATAACTACCTACTACTCTACCCTAGGCCAATCAAAAGAGTGTAAAGTACAAGAAGGTACAGTGGCCGATTGTACTTCTTGTAGAGCCATTGTACAACATGGCCTTCTGGTTGACACTTGTCAACTTGGGAGCCATCGTTCCTCCTCCCATCTTTCTCGACGTCTAATGATGTGTCGCCACGCGGCAAAGCGCGCCCCGCTGTCTGAAATCTGCCAAAGATTCATTCGGGTTTGGCGAGGGCGACGACGTCCGTCCGATCATGTATTTTAGATGGTTAGATTCGCGTCTGCAAGCGCCGTTTGACTTTAGATGCGTTTCGTCGATTTTGGTCTGTTTAAGTCAAAGTGACGTTTCTATAACACTTTAATTAATTACCGAACCACATATTTGTATCGTTTCGTTAGCGCCTAATTGGTTAAGGCGTACGTCTACATAGTACTCCGTAGACCGATGTTTAAATCCTACCAAAGGCAACATTTTGGTAATCTATCAATCTCTCTGATTGCCTCATTGTCTGCCTGTTTCTTTCTGACTATTGCCTGCCTATCTGCCTGTTTCTTTCTGACTATGGCGGCAGCTATGGTGACTCTCTCTCTCTCTCTTCATTATAGAGTCTAATTAAGAGTTAAATATTAACTACTTCTTTTCAACACCGGTCATAGGTGGAAGCACTGCACCCGGAAACTTAAACCGGAGAGTGCCTTGAAGCTAAAGGAATGGGAGAAAGAACGTGCAGAAAGAACACGAAAGCAATAAGAAAGGATCAAAGGGGAAGGAGGGGGGGAGAAGGTGCCAGTAACTAATGACACTTACCGTCCGACTCCTCGAGGAGAAACCGCTAAAATATCGCAATCCCAGGTGCGACAAATCAAACTTCCAAAGTTTGATGACGCCAAGATCTCAAATGAAATCCGCAGTAAATACACCTCCAAAGGAACAAAATGCGAGGCTTGTGGTTTCCTCGGGCATAAAGAAACGGAATGCTTCCGAAAGAATGGAGTTCTTAAAGAAATGATGCAGTCGCCTTATTCACTAGAGAAGGAGAAATTGCGTTAACCCTCTCCCACTTCAACTCCTCTATCCTTAGGGACGCCAAGTTTTGCTTACCCAGGAAGAACCGGAGCGAGCACCGGTGGCTACCACAAGACTTACCCCGAAAGTCATCATTCAGCAGCAGAGTCAACCGTTATGGCTGCAGAGTTGACTGCCCTCCGCTTGGGATCTTCTTCTCGGCTTGCTCCGCTCACGGCAGCGGAACGACTCCAAAAATAGAAACAGAAGTAGTTACAAAAGCTCGCGGAGCTTGAGCTTCAAAGCACCGCGGGTGCTAATGATGCTGACTTATTAGGTTGGGATCTGGAACGCCCAAATGCCCACCATGCTCAAACTTTCCATTCCGGAGCTTGGAATGTTGGGGTGGGAGATAGCCGCCGCCAACTCCGCAATTCCACCTCGATGCAAAGACAAGACATGCACAAAATGGGTCAGATGGACCACAACCGAAAAGCTACCCGTCCTTTGTCCTTTACTCCCCGAGAAGTAATGCTGAACAACCACATTGGCCTCAAAATCAAACCCACTCATCCGCCATCTCTTCCTCCCAAACCTAAATTGCCTCCCGGTTTCGAGAACTACCTGAGCAAGAAACAATAACGAGAAAAGGAGTCGCTGGAACGAGAGAAAAAAGACAATCACGTCTGGTTTGAGAGATACATGGCGGAACGTCAGAAAATGACACTGCCCAAACTCCGCCAATCCCAGAGTCGGGCCGCGAGAATGACGAGGAAGAAGGACAGAATAAGGATCCGCAGAAATCGGATTCACTCCCATCTTTACCGAAAGCTACCCTTCCTTCCTCCAAACCAGCTGTCATGCTAGTCTGACACCTCATGCCATTCGCCCTCACCCACGTAAAGACTCTAGTATCCTCTCAAAACTTGCCCGAAGAAATCCTTATTTAAGTATTGGGAGAAGAAATCCACTCTCGAAAAGGGAGAGTCAACGAGGCCACTTCGCTAACTGCACTCTTTTTGTCCACATATCCGAAAACCCCTATAAAGGATAGGGACTATAAAGCCTTATCAGTGGCTCTTATACTGAACAGAACAGGAAACTTCAAGCTCAACGCGTACGGTGGATACGAGGACGTCGTGGTCGACACTAGAGCGCTACCCAATCTCATCACCACCTGTGCGTTGCAAAAAATGCCCAAGGAACTCTGACCTGAAATCTGCCCAAGCAATATCGGCACTCAACCCGTCTATGGGATTATCAAGGCCATGGAAATTGAGTTTTCGGATGATGGAGGCCAAAGGGTGAAAATTGAGCATCCCTTCTTAGTGGTGGAAGGAACTCAATTCGAAATTCTGTTGGGAATGGCTTTGTGGACCCGGCTAAATATGAGTTTAAGTGTGTGGAAAGAGCAATGTACCGTTCGAGACCATGGGAATCCCGAAGGAACCAAATTGGTGGTTCCTTTGGATTTATGGAATCGGGGGAAGACAAATGTCCCTGTGTCTGGTTGCTACCCGGTGTATACTTCATCCTCTACGACGGAACTGTTTGGCAGTTCCAAAGATATAGCCTAAGAAATCTAGCAATTCCGCATTTCTAAGCGGTGGGAAGAGGAATACAAGAATAAATTATTACTAGTGTCGAAACTCCGCTGGGGAGTGGATCAGACTTTCTCGCCTGTACCAATAAAGGTAGTCGTTACTACACCCTTGTCTAATGCTTCCGAACCGAGCTCCGACAATAAGGAAATCAACCGACAGTTGGTGTGATTGACAATCCCAGATTCCGACTCCGAATTTTATCTATATTTTATGGAATCAGTTCGGATTTAGAGGTTGTTCTAAAAACAGGATATCAAGTAGAGTCATATACAGCCGTTGAGATATCACTAGAAGCACGGGCAGTCAGCGAACACCGCACTCACCAACTTCACACCCTATATCCTCAACAGCTCCTAGTGTTTGCCTTTTCCAAAACTCACCGGAGTCCTCAACAGAATATAGAAAACATTATGAAACCCCATCTAGCCAGTTTGAAAAGAATAGATTTGGTGATGGCAGGATGGCTTTGTAAGTGATACTCCCTAACGAGACAAGGCAGGGGGCATCAAGACCGCAGGAGTTGGACATTTTATCGGATGATCAAATTAATCTCGTGGATTTAACAACTCCAAAACACACCGGTTGGGTACGTTTTGGAAAATGTCCACCCAGGGGATGACAAATGAAAATAGGTTGCGGACAGCTGGAATCAGATAACCTGAATCTAAGGAGCTCCTTTGGTTTTTGACGCCGCACAGATGGGATTAAGAGCACACAGAGTCAGGGCATATTGCACCATTATGATCCGCTTCTTGTTCTCCGGCTGCTATTGGATAAACAGATCCCTGACCTGAACAATTCGGTGCAGCAAATACTTGGGTAAGGTAGAATGGCCACGCTCGTGACACGACCCAACCGCTCCCCCTTCTTTCGGTGCAATCCACCAGTATTCCTATGGAAGGCACTTCCCACATTGGTTTCTTTCCCACACAGCCACGTATATAGAAAGGGAGCAGCGAAAATGATTTTTGATAGCAAATTGGGTATCTAGACGCCACTGACAATTGCAAAACGGGAAAAAACAATGGGATTTCACAAAGGCACAACGGTAGCATTAGGTATTTTAGACCTCCAGAGATGCAACCTAATTGGACAAAGTATGGATTTGAATTCGATCACATGGGTACTCAAGCATGCACTCGCCTTTTCCAATCTCAAGTCCCCGGAATCAAGGGCTATTTATCTTTAAGCTCCTCAGTTGTTAGCGATGCAGGAAACTTTGCAGCTTGAGGGGGGGAGAGAAAGGAGAAGAAAAATTCACATTTCACCACCGCAGGTTGCAATTCTGTGTCCTCCATTGGACAACATAATACACAAAGCCTCTAAATAGCCTCTAAATAGTGTTTAACTAACCCACTTCAAGCCACAATCACTGGTGCCTAAGAAGGCAAACTGTCAAATTGACTACACACTTATGCAACTTGGACTCCCCTGAGTCCGTAGCAAAAAGAATCACGAAAAACAGCCAACTAGCCGATAAGTTAAGAGTCGGCAAAGATGCCAATTTATACAAATCTCCCAAGGGAGAGGTGACTGTCTAAAAATATTCTAAGTCCTACATCTCTCTCACAAACCCTATTTACTAAAGTACGCTCCAATCAGGATACTGTAAAGTACCAAAGATTACTGTGGCCGATGTACTTTATGTACGGCCTCTGTACGACAAGGCCATTGAGTGGACGCATGTCGCCGTTTAAATCGTCTTTATGTCGTTCGAGATCCCCGCTGCTCAATTAAATCCTTCCACGTATCGCTAGGTCACGCCACGTTACGCCACGTCTGAAAAACCGCCAAAGTGACAATTTCGGGACCTCGGCGATGATAAGCGCCGTCGGATGAAGACCGGCTTTTGATGTACGCCGTTAAAATAAATGTCCGACTCATTTATTTCGTGTGGCGGATTAGATGTACGCATTGAATCTGCTACGTCTCTAAGTTTCCTTTTCACAGTAAAGTTAATCGGATTAGTGTTTTGTTCAATGTTTAAATAAATGTCGTACCCCATATAATGTAACGAACTCCTACGACAGACTAGTTAGAGCTGACGGCTACGCCGCGCTTTGCCGGTCGGAGGTTCGAGTCCTGCCAGACTCAATTTTTTGTTGAGAGTGACTTAGGTCACTCTTAAGTCCTGCCTATGGAGCTGAGGTAGCCATGGCTCCATCACCCTCTCTATGTTTTAGTGACTACAACAAGTATGGGGGGTAGCAAGAAGAGGTGGAGGCAGGCTGCCTGCGCTTTTACTTTTCCTGTTTTTACTAATAAATTCAGACCTAGAAAATACCTTATAAATCTGATAATTTCATGGAGCAAAGGTCTCCTCATAGTCAATCCCCTCCTTTGGGTGAACCCCTTCGCTACCAATCGAGCCTTATATCTCTCAATGGTATAATCTGGGTTCAGTTTTCGTTTAAATACCAATTTACACCCAATAAGTTTTTCTGTCTAGGGGACAATCAGCTAGTTCCCAAGTATTTGCTTCCATGATAGAGGCCATCTCATCATTTATGGCTCTAATCCATCTTTCTTTCTCTAGACTATTCATTGCCTCCGAGTAAGACTGAGGCTCATCTGGGTGAGATAGCTTATTTACCTTATGACCGACCTGTTTTTCCTGTATCGTTTTGCTACTCCTTCTTCCTCCCTCAAACTCCGAAGCTGGAATGGATGGAAGTCTTGGATTTCTCCTCAGTGTCTCATCGGCTCCCTTGTCTATGGAAGTCGGTTCTGGTCCCACTTCTTCTATCTCCTCGAAGTCCATAGGAGTATGTGAAGTTTCCGGTGAACCTCCTCTATCTTGGATCTCCCTTGAGTCTACAATCACGGTTTCACTCATGTTCCTTTTGGGAACGACCGAGTTCTCCTCAGTTTCGGACTCAAATTTGATTTTTATCTTCTTTGTATATTTGAAGGGGTCAAATGACTTCCCTTCATCCATGACAACTAGGTGTTTGACTTGAATGATATCTTTCTTTGCTAAGTCATAGACTGTATACCCCTTAACATCCTCATCATATCCCTCAAAGTATCCTGGTTTTCCCTTAGCATCTAGTTTCCGGTTTTTCTTATCCGTGTCAAGACTATAAACTTGGCTACCGAACACTTTAAGGTGTGAGATATCTGGTTTCCTTCCCACCCATCTCTCATAAGGTGTCACTCCCTTTACAACTGAGGTACGGACTTCATTCTTAATGTTGTTGGCACAGTTCATTGCCTTTGCCCAAAATCTCTTTCCTATTTTCTTGTCGACCAATATACTGCATGTTCTATCTCCAAGTGTTCAATTCAACCTCTCAACTACCACATTTTGTTCCGGGTTATATGGTACAGCTTTTTGGTGCTGCACTCCCTCATCTCTCAGATAATCCTCAAACTGGTTAGAGGTATATTCCCCCCCATTATCACTTCTTATTCTCTTAATGGGGGTTTCATGCAACTTCCACTCCAGGCTTTATATTCTTTGAAGTAAGTTGATGTTTCAGACTTTGTTTTTAGGAAATACACTCTAGAGTATCTAGACCAGTCACCGGTTATTGTCAACATAAACCTCTTTCCTCCAACCGAAAGTACATTTGCAGGTCCCCAAATATCTGTGTGGACCAAATCTAGTACTTTCTCACCTCTATATGTGGCGGCTTTGGGATAGGGTAGTATGTGCGCCTTACTTTGAGTAGAACCACTACAATCATCCATCATTTCATTATCCCAAGTTGAATGTCTTCTACTGCCCCAAGCTTTTTCATTTCCCTCAACCTATCAAAATGCACATGTCCCAATCGTTTATGCCAAATCATCAACTTAGGAACAACAACACAGTAAGCATTCACTTTTTCATTACTCCGGTGAAGCGTAAACATTCCTTGGCTAGCCTTATTCCGTGAAGTAAACTTCATCCCCATACTTAGCTGTAAAGACTCCCTTTCTAGTGAAAGTATCTAACAGACGTAGAGACAAGATTTTTACTCAATTGAGGAATGTAGAGTACATCTAAGAATTTGAGTATAGAAGTCTTACCCTCCACTAAGACTTTCAGATATAATTACCCCACTAGATATGTAGTAACCACTTTTCCATCCCCATACTCTATCTCTACAGTAGGGATCTTTCTTAGCTTAGTGAAGAGTTCCCTATTACGACACATATCCATGGATGCACCTGAGTCGATGATCCATCCTTTTTGTGGAGCTTCCCGAATTGCTCTAAGGGCACACTTTTGTCTCCAAGGGATCTCCTTCTCCTCCAGACTCTCGTCAAGAAGAAGCTCCCCATCCTCCTCAAAAGATTCGTCCTCGGTTTCTCCTGTCACTATTGTAACCACAAGTGCATTTTTCTTCCCTCCGAAAGAACCCCCTCAACGGTTCTCTTGGAGCCTCAGCTTTAATAGCTTGACAAAATCCGCGATAAAGTGTCCCGGCTTCTTGCAAAAATGACAAAGGCCCTTTCGAGGCCTTGGTCCTGCCGGCTGATCTCTTCCCCCTTTGTACAATTTCTTCGGGTCCTTCCCCCATCGATCTTCTTGAGCAGCTAGAGCTTGAATGATTTTTCCTCCTCTCCTAATCTCCATTCGGTTTTCCTGCACAAGTATCATCAGGACCACTGTATTCCACTTCTATGAACTATTAGTCATTTCTTGTACTCGGTACACTATGTTCTCGTACTAATCTGGTAACTTCATAATGAGAGTGTTAACTTTCATCTTCATTGTACCTGTCCACCGGACACTTTCCATCTCCATATAGAAACAAGAAAGATCATTACAATAATCTAACATCTTTCCTCCTTTGTAAGTGTAACTCACTAGATTTTGCTCAGCCAACTGGAGCTCCTGAATAGTAACACCTCTATAGATCTCCACCAAACTCACCCACAACTCCTTGGCCTTGTAAATGTGAAGAAGAGGAGTGGCCAAAGCTTGCGCGAGGTGCCTTAGAATGAAGTTTTTGGCAGCCATGTTCACGTCTTCCCACATTTGAGTATCGTTCTCCACGGTCTTCACGGCCGCCGCTCTTGGTGCTGTGGCAATAGGAGTGAGGGGTTTCTCCTTCCCTTTCTCCTTTTCTAACACACTGTTATCCCCATTACCTGCCTGCTCCGCGGAAGTAGTCGATGCTGCTCAAAACCTTACTCCAAATCCTGGTGGAGTTCCCAAAGGTGGACGTTTCACTTGTTTACTGACTATACCCCAATATCGTTTTTTGCACAAAGCTCCTATCATCATGACTTCCTAATAGATGAACCCAGATCCATTGAAGGTGGGAACCCTAGAGGGTGGGCCCATAACCTACAATTCTTTATCCTCCATTGGACAACAGAATACAGGAAACCTCTAGATAGTGTTTAACTAACCCGATTCAAGCCACAATCACTGGTGCCCAAGATGGCAAACTGACAATTTGACTGCACCCCTTTGCAGCGTGAATTCCCATGAGTCCGTAGCAAAAATAATCACTGAAAACGGCCAACGAACCGATAAGTTATGAGTTCGCAAAGATGCCAATTTATACAAAGCTCCCAAGGAAGAGGTGACTGTCTAAAGATATTATAAGTCCTACATCTCTCTCACAAACCCTATTTACTAAAGTACGCTCCAATCAGAATACTGCAAAGTACCAAAAAGTACTGTAGCCGATGTACTTTATGTACGGCCTTTGTACGATAAGGCCATGGAGTAGACGCCTATCGCCGTTTGAATCGTCCTTATGTCGTCCATGATCCCTGCTGCTCAATACAATCCTGCCATGTATCGCTAGGTCACTCCATGTCACGCCACGTCCGAAAACCGCCAAAGTGACCATTCTGGGACCTCGGCGACAATTAGCGCCGTCGGATGAAGACCAGTGTTTAATGTAGGCCGTTGAAAACAGATGTCCGACTCATTTATTTTGTTAATTGGATGTGATGTTTGTACTGAATCTGCGATGTCTTTATGTTTCCTTTTCACAGTTATGTTAATCAAATTAATGTTCTCTTTCATGTTTAAATAAATATCATACCTCATGTAATGTAAGGAACTTCACTGACAGACCGGTTAGAGCTCACGGCTACGCAATGCTCTGCTCGTCAGAGGTTCGAGTCTTGCCGGACTCAACCTTTTGTTGAGAGTGACTTAGGTCACTCTTAAGTCCTGCCTATGGATCTGAGGCAGCCATGGCTCCACCAGCCTCTCTATCCTTCAATGGCTACAACAAGTATGGGGGGGAGAGTGAAGAGGTGGAGGCAGGCTACATGCGCTTTTGCTTTTCCTGTTTTAACCAATAAATTCAGATCTAGAAAATACCATATACATCTAACTATTTCAGCACAGGTTTTCCCAATGGGGGGGGGCGGCGGTTCAGATGGTGATAGCTTAGCGGAAGTTGTCAGCGGTAGTGTCCTAGCTAGAGGGGTAAGGGGAGATCCACCGGTAGGGTTGGAATTTGACATCAACCTCCGAGGTAGACCGCCGGAAGCTTGGGTTGTCGTAGAGTTAGGGAAAATGGATTGGATGTGGGGGAGCAGTTAGACCGTCAGCAGAAGGCTCGGCTTTCCGAAATGTTGGCCGAAAACAAGCAGGTTCTCATGGTCAGAAACAGATGTCAGTATCTACAAAGGGACCCCTTTCCGAATCGATTTGATCGACGAGACGGCTACTGTTTGGCAGAAGCAGTATCCTCTCAGCTTCAAGGAAAAGGAATTCATCACGGCTAAAGTCCAAACTTTGGTGGAAGCCGGATTGGTTCAGGAAAGTACAGGACTTCATGGGTTCGCCTCCGCGATAGTCCTCCCTCCCAAAAAGGACTCGGTCCGAGAAAACTGTAGATTTCCGGATGTGTGGAGATTATCGCATGCTGAACACTGCCACCATTTCTGACCGGTATCCGATGCCGACCCCGAAAGACGTATTTGACTCCGTTGTTGGTGCCACTATCTACTCCAATCTGGACATAAAAAATGGTTTCCACCAGATTGCTATGGAACCAAAGCAAGGGGATAGAACGACCTTTTGGGCAGGTTCCCGGCTTTATGAATGGATTAACATGCGATTCGGGCTTAAAAATGCGCCGGCCAAATTCCAACGGGCCATGGACAAAGCACCCCGAGGAATTGATTGTGTCTGGTGCTATATTGATGATGTGATCATCTTCTCAAAGACCTTTGAAGAACCCTTGGACCATATCCAAATCGTCCTCCGGGCCCTTCAAGCTGCGGGCTTGAAATGTCACCCGAGCAAAGGTATTTTTGGTGTACTGGAAATCATTTACCTCAGACATGAGGTGACTCCCGGGACTGTGGGTCCCCACATGGTCAAGGTAGCAGCCTTTGACGCTCTTCCCCCACCGCAGGACATCTCAACCCTTCGTACCTTTCTGGGTCTAGCCAACTACTATCGGCGGTTTATCCCCAAGTTTAGTAGTCATGCTCAACTTCTCAACCACCTATTGCTGAAGGACCAAGGATGGCAGTTGGGCGAAGAATAACAGATCGCCTTCCAGTTTTTGAAGGATGCTCTATAGCAGCAACCCGTGCTCTGGATGCTTGATCATCAGAGGCCTTTCCTCTTTTATAATGATTGGAGCAGGTTTGGAATGGGAGCGGTTTTGGCTCAAGTCGATGCTGCCAGAGTTGAATATGTGGTAACCTACGCTAGCCGGAACAACAACAGATCTAAGGGAATTATAGCAGTTACCACGAAGAGCTACTCACAACGGTTTGGGCAATCCAGCATTTCCGACCTTATTTGTACGGGGTCCATTTCACCCTGATCACAGATCACCATCCCGTGAAATGGATCATGGAAAATAGTAAGTTAACCGGCAAACCCGCTAGATGGGTTCTTATCCAGCAAGAATATGATTTCGACATTGTTCATAGAGCAAGGGAAGTCCAAGGGAATGCCGATGGACTTAGCCGGAATCCAGATCCCTCCACCATGGATTCTACTGGGGCTCGGCATGATGAGGACCCTGAAATCAGCCTGTGACTCATCCGGGCATCCTCCGCTTTCATCTGGCTTCCCCAATCTGGGGGGGAACTGTCAACTTTTTCGGTTGACGTGGAGGGGCAGGCCTCCATAGGGATCGGACGCAAGGATATCTAGATCAACCCAGATTCTCTCTAATCTACCCAGCAGGGGTCGCCTCTTCCCCACTTGATTGGAATCTTATTATCCTGAGTGTAGACCCGGATGGCTGCGTATGATTGGGACAAAGGCGTTCTCCTCCGAAAACGGTCAGACGGCACGAGGAGAGTGGTTCCACCCCCCTCGAACCGAGAAACTGTGATTTCCAATCTCATCAGTGTGGACATTTCGAGCAAAAGCGGACCACTTCTCTTGTGGCGGGCTCTTATTAATGGCACGGATTGCGGACCCAAGTAAACAAAATTGTCGCTCCTTCTGCGATCGAGTAAAGAAAGCCTTTGACAAGAAAGGCGGAACTGAACTCCATTCGCTTCCAATCCGGGGGGTGTTTTATCGGTGGTCTTTATATCTTTTGGGACTTCTTCCGACCAGCCGGCGAGGAACCGCTTGTGCTGGTCATGAAATAACATTTTTCCAAGTGGATCGAATTGGTGGTTTTGCCCCTCAAGGAGTCGAAGGCCATTGCAGATGTTTTTTTGCAAAGGGTTTTAGCACAATTTGGAGCGCTCGCGGAAGTTCTAACGAACCAAGGCTCCGAAGCCGAAGAATTTTCTAACCTCTTGGAAAAATGCCTAGTCGACCAACCGCTGACTACTCGTGACCACCCGCAAGCCGACGGTTTCGCAGAAAGATGCGTACGGACAGTGAAGCGGTCACTACGGAAAAATGCTGTTGAAGAAGATTTGGGGGAGTGGGACAGAAGGGTGCCTTGGATTGCTATGGGCTACAGATTCAGTAGCCAGGCTTCTCTCCACTCATGCAACCCTTATTTTATTCCATTTAGACGACATCCCATCTTGCACGGGACTGCATCAGCCTAAGCTGTGGTCCTCCCGGAGATGGATGACTAAGGGACAGTCGAAAAACTAATCGCCAACAGAGCCAAGATATTTCACCGAGAGATGCCACTCGCCATGGGAAATTTGCAGGCAGCTCAGCTTGTGGTATTCTCACCGCCCGCTCCGCCTGAGCGGGAATTATGTGTCTCGACAACGACGTTTTATGCCGGGAGACTTTGTATATCGGATGCAACAGAAGAAGGACAGGCTGTATATTTTTGTAGGGAGAGTAATTTTGAAAGTGGTCAAAGTTTCCAACAAGGGGGTTCTTACATTGGAGGGAAAGGATGGTCGAAGAATTAAAGACAATCAGATCTATGTGGCCCCTTGCCATCTTCGGGGATTGGAAGACGAGTCCACTTTCCACTTAACTTACTTTGCCAATCCTCCTTCCTGCTCATCAACGTGCAATCATTCCTCTCAGCTGCACGAGATATTGGTCTGCAATCAATGTGGTCAGTGTTTCCATTTAGCCTGTGTCCCATCCTCTTGGGAGCCACACCCTCTACCCTCCAACACCTGGTTTTGTGGGAACTGCGAATGGGGCGGGTGATTTTATGTCTTAGTCACGGTTGAGTTAGAAGGGGGGGATATTTGGATATCAGCCGAGTACCGAGACCCAAATCCCTTTCCCTGTCCCGGGGGGGGGGGGGGGGGCGGGGGGGGGGAGAAAGTGAGGGGGAGGGGGTAACCTTCGCCTTCCCCTGTACTCCTCCCTATTCCGTGTCGGAGCTTCTCTCCTATTTTGCATGCATATCTATGGGAGGGATGTGTACTCCTCCCTATTCCCTGTCGGAGCTTCTCTCCTATTTTGCATGCAAATCTATGGGAGGGATTTGGGCAGTAGTGGGCATGATAATCATTCTGGGAAGCATTCACATTTTAAGGTTACTTGCAAAACTCCAATGTCGATTATCCCGAGCTGTGGGACCTCCTTTAATGTTCCTAAGGCACGTTCGGCACCTGTCAAGCTCGTGTGCTTTTCAGGCACACCTGTATATAACCAAGGATTTCCGGGCCCTTTTTACCCTGTACGGTCTTCAGGGTACGGAAGAAAGAGTGCACCCAGCCAGACGAGATACATTTATTTCCTAAACTGAGCGTAACACACTTTATTTCACGCCTAACGGAGGTCGGAGGACAAAGTTCTACCGTCTCAAAGATAGCAATTCCGTAACATGGGACCAGTTTCCACCAGTCCCCGTGGGGGGTACATTGTGGATAGCCACGTAATTTCCCGGATTTGCATCTAGATTATACTGTAAGCTGTCCGTAGGAATTTAGTTCAGGCTCAGCTGACCTTCGGTCCATTAATTAGGTCAGGTCAAAGTCTGGCAAGTTAGTGTCATTTTCAGGACTTTGTATTATAATAATGGACCAAATAATTATTTCCGGCCGCGTATCTAGCTGCAGTCCGGAGCAGAACTTTTTGCCCCAAGTGTTGTACGGATTGTTTTGTTTTATGTCAGTTCCATTACACTTGCTTGTCGCTTATTGGTTAATAGCGTAGCTTTGACTTTTGGACTTGCAATTTGAAAAGCTTTCATGTATAAGGCACTTGGGGTCGAAGGAGACATGTTGCTTTTTAGTACCGTCTCCTGTTAAAACTCTCAGAAATTCAAAAAAACCTTTTTTTGGAGAATCTTTATTTTGTTTGACTCTATTGCCATCTTGGTTTTGGATCTGTCTTTTGTGGGAATCACAGTCTGGGTGGGTGGTTGGCACTATTTGCTTTTTGGGTGATTTTCGGACTTTTGCTATTTGAAGTTGAGAAGAGTCTTGTCGGTTCAGAGCTAAGGACATCGGAGGTTGAAGTAGCACCATACCTATTTACAATACTATCGAGACCTTTCTCCCGTTGTCGTCGTTTATTGCTGGGGTAGGTTAAGCTTGCTTCGCTATATTTCACATTCTCTTTCTTTTATTCTCTTTTCTTGTTAAATTTGGAAAGCCAATCCTATGACATATATATATTTCTACATGGTAGTGCATTCGTGTCTTCATCTGGAGTTCTCTTTGCTTTGGAGTGACCCTCCCGGAGTAAACTGAAACCCCCTGGATCAGGACAGTGGGTTTTGAGGGAACAAGTGCGATCGACTTCTCGTAGAGAAAGCACTGAAATTGGGATATCAACCGGGTACCGAGACCCAAATCCCTTTTCTTGTCCCGGGGGGGGGGGAAGTGAGGGGGAGGGGATAACCTTCGCCTTCCCCTGTACTCCTCTCTATTCCCTGTCCGAGCTTCTCTCCTATTTTGCATGCATATCTATGGGAGGGATGTGGGTAGTAGTGGGCATGATCATCATTCTGGGAAGCATTTACAATTGAAGGTTACTTGCAGTTGTCCGATGCCGATTATCTAGGGCTGTGGGCCCTCCTCTAATGTTCCTCAGGCATGCTCGATATGTGTCAAATTGTTAGCCATGTTGTACAATGGTCGTACAGAAAGTACACCGGCACCTGTACCTTTTTGTACGACACAATATTATGATTGGCGCCGTACTTCAGTATATAGAGGTTTAGAGAGAGATAGGACTTAGAAAAATTTTGGTAGACAGGACCCTCACTCTGAGATAGCTTTTGTACAAAATGTCAACTTTGACCCTCCATAACTTACTGCTCAGAGGAGCAAATTCAGAGATTCTTTTTGCTATCGACTCAGTGGAATCTCGCCTTCATAGGGATGGAGGTGGTTAGAGGTTTTGCTTGCCAGGGTGGCAATTATTTGTTCTGAAACACAAAGGGGTCAGGGTTATCCTAGAGGCTTCGTGTGAGTTGCTTACTTTGAGGGCCAATGGAGGTCTGAGAGTTAAAAACAACAAAACAACGATAAATAGGACAAAACACGAAGGTTCAAATTGTATATTCACGTAACTTAATTTTGTTGTTGGATGTACGGATACAATTTTAGATATTGCATTTGGAATCTTTGACATGCTCGTCGTCAAAGCATGAACCTACGTGCATCCAATCGAAAGAAGGCACGTACGCGATAGATTTCTTGCTGACAAGACCTGATGGAGAAGTGAACGAAATATTACTACCAGTAAACGAATTGTACGATTACTGTCGGCGCATGATGGAGAAGAGGCCTAAGGGTACGTCCCCGTGTAAGCGATACTTTGAAATAGTATTTTGGACTATAGTGAAGTGTTTCGTACTACTTTGAAAAGCGTCCCAATGTGCGAAAATGAAATCTAAACTTTGAAATGTGATGGTTGTAGACATAGGTACAACTTTTTGACAGTTGAAGACGACAACCAAACTTCCGACAATTGGTGACGCCAACAAAATCAGCGACGGTTGTAGACGTTTCGGTTTTTGTAATTTTGTGACATGGTAGATGTTGAGGGTTATGTGACATTGTGACGCAATGCTCACTAATGACAACGTCGACGTCACAAAATTCGAGAACTTTCTGCCATTGCTATCCGATTTCGTTTTTCCGACTTTTCTCACTTGATTTGCCATAAAAATATACATAAAGGTAGTCAAAAAAATTATTTTTTATATATCTTTCATTTAATACCAGTTTTGTCGTGCCTCATTCTAAAAAGTGAGGGATAAAAGCGATAGTGTGAGAGGGAGAGAGGAGAGGCGACGATGGCGCAAAATTTTGCAAAAGACCTATGAACGAAAGTGGAGGTCCGAGACCCTTGCAGATTTTTTTCCGTACATGCTCGTCTTTCCGTACATGCACGTGACGGACAGGGAGAAAAAGAGTGAGTGCTCTCCTTGTACTAAAATTTTCCCACTTGTGTGGCACGTGCTTGGACCATTTTTCATTCGTTGTTTGGGTGGTACTTTCCCTAAAATCCAATCGCGAGGTAGTTTGTGATGAAGTGTTTTGACGGGCTGGATTCTCT